>OZ025264.1:8036024-8467609 GCA_964019135.1 Arenicola marina
TTGCCTTGACTTTACTGAGCATATTGTCTGATCTAGCTAATATTAACTCTTAAGACATTTTCATTTTAAAAGGCCAACTATTTAAACGATGCTCGTGTTTTGAAAACGTAGTAGAGAAGAAAACCTCACATTAGGACCGAAAGACGCGCTGGCAAAAATATTCACGCAGCAATATGTCCTGTAATTAATTGCACATCATATACCTGTACATACGCGACCAGGAATGTATGATTCTCATTAATTGGCAAAAGAAATGACTTTTATTGGAAAATGTATTATTCCGCTGAAAAACACCCATATTACAGTAAGTTTATCCAGCTTCTCGGCACAGCCGTGACGCATGCAGAATGGGCTGTGAATGGACAGCGATTGACAAGGTTAATAATGAGATGAGACGCTCGTGCCGATACACACCTCTTTTAAACTCATGCAGGTGATAGCAGGAAACACACGAAATTATTCGACAAGCACACTAGTTTAACTCATATAATTCCTCCCAAAGGGATAAAAGGTACTAAACACCACAATTAGGAAGAAAGAAACCCCAGTGAGAGGCGCGCACCTGTATAAAATGTCTGTGGGAGACCCTCTATCCTCAACAGGGCAATTAGATGGCGGGGGGGAGGGGGGGGGTCTATCAGCTTAACACGGATTAGAATGTCCGTGTGTCTGGTGACGTTATGTGCGACGCCCGAGGTTTGACTGCCATTGACTGTCATAAACATCCGTAGCGTGGCCTGCAGCAAGAAAGTAAGAGTCCGTAAGACGTTCGCACTCACAGTGCCATAGCTGTGCGTAAGAGAGGCGGGGGGGGGGGGGTTCGGGTGACTGGAGGGTGCGAGTGTCACACTGAAGGTGTGAATGGTTCTTTAAAGTAGTCTGCCGCAATGATGAATACGCGCTGCAAGGACCACACAACCCCCAGAGACGTCATACCACCCCTAGATGTACGGCCGACACGTGGCGGGGGCTTTCAATAAATACGGTTCAATTTATGCCACGGCCTCACGGGGACTTCACACCCGGTCATTATGAACAATTTCCGCCATATTTATCACCGACAAAATATCAACGTCAATTATATGGCCGTGAATCTCGACGTTTACCCCAGCGTTTACCTTGTTAACATATGCATTACAATCGGCTGGATGAATAGGTGGCGCTTTAGGCTGAATTGAGCCAAGAAACCTACGTGATAAGGAGAAGAGAGGATGGGGGGTGGAGTGGAGGGTGGGGGTGGAGGGGAGGGGGGTTATGCCGTTGAATGTGCACAGTCAAGCCGGCATATACTAATACACTTGCACAGCGAGACCAATCTCCGCAATTGTAACCGATCGATGATTGGTTTCCTTGGTAGGTTGGTTTAAGAAGAGCGTTTTGACCTATGATCATATGACGCCAATGGGAAGGTATAGAGCGGAACCCCGGGAGTAAGCCTGCTAGTCTTATATGTTGTGGCGCAAATATAGTAATGTGTATGTCGTGACGTGTGTCTCGTGACGTGTATGTGACGTGTAGGTAATGACGTGTACGTTGTGACGGGTATGCCATGACGTTACATTGTGACGTGTAGGTTATGACGTGTATGTTGTGACGTGTATGCCGTGACGTTACATTGTGACGTGTAGGTTATGACGTGTATGTTGTGA
Organism: Arenicola marina; assembly: GCA_964019135.1. NCBI lineage: Eukaryota > Metazoa > Annelida > Polychaeta > Arenicolidae > Arenicola > Arenicola marina. The sequence continues at coordinate 8,037,674 of OZ025264.1, forward strand.
CGTGTATGCCGTGACGTTACATTGTGACGTGTCGGTCATGACATGTGTCACGTGACGTGTACGTTGTGACGTGTATGTCGTGAGGTGTCGGTCATGACGTGTATGTCGTGACGTGTATGTCATGACCTGTATGTCATGACCTGTCGGTCATGATGTGTATGTCGTGACGTGTATGGCATGACGTGTATGTCATGACGCGTACGTCATGACGTGCATGTCGCGATGTGTATGTCATGACGCGTATGTCGTGACGTGTATGTCATGACGCGTATGTCGTGACGTGTATGTCATGACGCGTATGTCGTGACGTGTATGTCATGACGCCTATGTCACGATGTGTATGTCATGACGCGTATGTCGTGACGTGTATGTCATGACGTGTACGTTGTGACGAGTATGTCGTGGCGTGAATGTCGTGACATTTCTAGAACCCCCACAGACAACCCTAACAGAGGCCCTCTATAGAGGTGCAAACATGTTTTATGAGACTTCCTCCGGTATTCCCACTAAACCTCGAAGCGGATAGCAACCCGAGACGTGCAGACAACAAATAACCAAAACAGGTTTCCCCTCTTTTGTACCCAGACAATAACAACAGGATTCAAAACTTTCCTTCCGAACACAAATTCACTGTGGTTGTGGTTGAGTGCATTCAGGCCACAGTGCAACACGCCTGGCCGTCACCCAATAAATCTAATGCTGGCGGGCATATTAAACAACTTACGTAAATCAGCTTGGGTGTTCGGCATTCTTGGCTTGTGCAAGGGGCTGGTGTCATGTGGGTCGCACAAGGCATCAATTGTGCGCTGTGGCCCTCTTTTAGCAGGAGTATTTTATTTTCGTGATCTTACAAGACGTTACATGCGCTTCTTATTCCTTGTTAGAGTCTTCAAACTGCCATTATTAGGGTAGGAAAACGCAGTAAAGGAGAGCAGCAGACCAACCAGTTAGGAAGCCATGAGTATGCCACGTATATTTGATTATAGGGGACCCGCCCTTGTCAGTGACCGTTTCATCCTCTATATACAGGTCGTGGGTTCATACCCCACCCGTGTCAGTGACCGTTTCATCCTCTATATACAGGTCGTGGGTTCATACCCCACCCGTGTCAGTGACCGTTTCATCCTCTATATACAGGTCGCGGGTTCATACCCCACCCGTGTCAGTGACCGTTTCATCCTCTATATACAGGTCGCGGGTTCTTACCCCACCCGTGTCAGTGACCGTTTCATCCTCTATATACAGGTCGCGGGTTCATACGCCACCCGTGTCAGTGACCGTTTCATCCTCTATATACAGGTCGCGGGTTCATACCCCACCCGTGTCAGTGACCGTTTCATCCTCTATATACAGGTCGCGGGTTCATACCCCACCCGTGTCAGTGACCGTTTCATCCTCTATATACAGGTCGCGGGTTCATACCCCACCCGTGTCAGTGACCGTTTCATCCTCTATATACAGGTCGCGGGTTCATACCCCACCCGTGTCAGTGACCGTTTCATCCTCTATATACAGGTCGCGGGTTCATACCCCACCCCTGTCACTGACCGTTTCATCTCCTATATACAGGTCGCGGGTTCATACCCCACCCGTGTCAGTGACCGTTTCATCCCCTATATACAGGTCGCGGGTTCATACCCCACCCGTGTCAGTGACCATTTCATCCTCTATATACAGGTCGCGGGTTCATACCCCACCCGTGTCAGTGACCGTTTCATCCTCTATATACAGGTCGCGGGTTCATACCCCACCCGTGTCAGTGACCGTTTCATCCTCTATATACAGGTCGCGGGTTCATACCCCACCCGTGTCAGTGACCGTTTCATCCTCTATATACAGGTCGCGGGTTCATACCCCACCCGTGTCAGTGACCGTTTCATCCTCTATATACAGGTCGCGGGTTCATACCCCACCCGTGTCAGTGACCGTTTCATCCTCTATATACAGGTCGCGGGTTCATACCCCACCCGTGTCAGTGACCGTTTCATCCTCTATATACAGGTCGCGGGTTCATACCCCACCCGTGTCAGTGGCCGTTTCATCCTCTATATACATGTCGCGGGTTCATACCCCACCCGTGTCAGTGACCGTTTCATCTCCTATATACAGGTCGCGGGTTCATACCCCACCCGTGCCAATGACCGTTTCATCCTCTATATACAGGTCGCGGGTTCATACCCCACCCGTGTCAGTGACCGTTTCATCCTCTATATACAGGTCGCGGGTTCATACCCTACCCGTGTCAGTGACCGTTTCATCCTCTATATACAGGTCGCGGGTTCATACCCCACCCGTGCCAGTGACCGTTTCATCCTCTATATACAGGTCGCGGGTTCATACCCCACCCGTGTCAGTGACCGTTTCATCCTCTATATACAGGTCGCGGGTTCATACCCCACCCGTGTCAGTGACCGTTTCATCCCCTATATACAGGTCGCGGGTTCATACCCCACCCGTGTCAGTGACCGTTTCATCCCCTATATACAGGTCGCGGGTTCATACCCCGCCCGTCATTGTCCAGTGGTTCTTTCGCTTAACGGTTCGATCCATGTGTGCACAATGATGGCATAAAACACCAACCCACCAATTATTATGTATCAAGCGCGAGTAATACGTGAGCTGCGCGGAAACGCCTCGCGTTACGACCACTGTCGGCTTATATTAAAACTTGTGTTGGTAATTTTTCCATCTGGCACACAAATATAATGGAAGGTAACACACGACATTTTACAAAATAAAAGCCATTTATTTGTTTCCGGAAAACATGGCGTATTAAAATGAAACAATGAATTTTCCTATTCCTACACCGGAATATATTCATAAAAAGACGATAACGCGTGGCTTTGACCTAAAACGCCACGAATTACAATCACAATTGTCAACAAATAAATACATTTACAGTAATTTAAACCTGCATCTGTCGACTGCACTGCGGTTACCAGGCGCGCATCCAAGAAATTGAAAAGGAGGCGGAGGGTGGGGTCAACTGGGTGTAAAAGTCTGTGTTCTATGCGCATGTGTGATATAACTAACCATTCATTAACTGATACACTTTGTGTTTCTACAGCAGTAAGAGGACTCCAGTGGCGGAAGTATTGTGTATTGAGAACACCGACTAATGTACAGCCGTTTGTACTATAGGAGTAAAATCATAAATTCGGATGCCCAAAATACGGACCCAACCGCCGATGATAAAGTACAGACATCATATATCTCATACATGTTTGTTTTGTGTGATAAGACGCATTCATATTCTCACATGCGCAGTATTGTGACCTGCTATTTTATGATGCAGGTCACCATACGGCGCTCCGACCACCCAAGTCCATTATAATAAAAGACTCGATACTCCACCCGCTAGCATCAGGTTGGGTGATATACATTGCTGCTAGCATCTAACATCGAGAACAAAGGTAAAGGTCCTAATCATTGGTTGAACCAAGTCTATTCACCGACCAACAAAACAACGATTTACAGATGACCAAAATGATTAAATCATATTTTTTCATGTGCTAAGAATGTTACGTATCATAACGAACTCATTTGGTAAACACGATTAAGACGCGTTCATATGGGCATATTAGATTCTGCGATTCATGGAAAATGTGCTAAATGAACGCTGTATAAACATGGGCGATAATAGGTGCCAAGTGCTACCTATGTTGTGCCACTATGTGTTCCTTGAACTGGAGAAACCTATCAGCGGCAATGGCTTTTCTCATAGCCGCGAAAAAGGAGAAGTAGTGATGTAAATTGTGTCTGGAAGGAGAAAAACACACATAAACGCGTTACAACTAAGATGTAAAAATATACGCTGAAAAAAACTTTTAGTGGAACAATAACTGCGCAAAATTCCGTAGTGTGATTATGGGACTAAACCATCCAAAGTGTGGAAACTCATTCCCAAAAGCATTCTTTAAAAGCTCGCTCCGCCAAATACTGGTTTTCATTTGATTTGAATGGGATTTAACATCCCTTCAGGCCTATATCCTACCATACGACAGACGCTGGACATAATAAAAACAAACCAAACCCCCATAAACAAATTGACCCAGCAAAAGTAGGCCGACATGAAATCACAGCAGCGAAGAGTTGACGCGCTATAACGTTGACATAAACCAGCTGAGGGTTCACATACTGTATGATTGTGCTATAACACAATAACACAAGGTCAAGTTCAATGGTTTGCTACGCTGCGTCTATAACAACTCAAGGATATAAATTTTGAGGAGCATGTTCTACACAAGAAAGGCAAACAAGGTGTCCATCGGCGCCATTAATAACCACCCTCAAATTATCATAAACTGAAATATCCTTACATCATAAGCAGCACCCCGGAGAGCATCTCTGAGGTGTTCAGCAGGTGGTTGACGTAAGCACGAGTGTGATTCTGACACGTGTAACAACTGCAGGACGTCACCAAGGGGCCAAAGTCATCCACATATCTGAAGAAACAAATCCACAGTAAAAAAACACACAAGTTTCTAAAAGTTTTCGAATTCCAAAATAAAGTTGTTGTTATCTCATTTTTTAAATCGTTAATAAATGTTATTTTATGTCCGATTATAATTTGAAATTCTAATTCCGCTATTAACTATACGAACAACAGATAAGGACGTATTTGAAATTTGGTTTGATGCTTGGGACGAATACCGATTAAATGGTGTTTCAACATACTTTGGGGCGCACAATGACTATGGTCTATTATCATGTAGGCTGATACGCCCCCACCCCTCCTCTCCAAAAACAAACCAGGAGACAGGTGGGGTTTAAACCCTCATAGCTAGTTGGTCTGCAGTACGCTACCCCTTGTTGTACAGTGCAGTTGTGCTATTGTACACAATCTTCTGCTAGGCCAGCCCAAGCTACCGGTGTGCGGTTCGAATCCTACCTGTGCAAATGTCAAAGTCTGTGCAGAATAAAGATCCCATATCTTTCTTCGCAAAGAGGAGTGCTTACTCCCGGAGACATGGCTCCTCTTTCCCTTGACCCTTCCCATTGTGTGATACGACCTAGAGAGGCTAAAGCGTCGTACTGAAACCAATGTTAACAGGTCGCAATGTATCCTATTTTACAAACCTTTTGTCATTTAGGGAGATTTCAAAGGAATGGTCTCCAGCGACCCCGCCAGCGTCCGGAGTGGATCCGGAAGTATCCGGAGAGGTCTGGACAACGGCTACGTGCTCGCAGGGGTCAAAGGTGAAGGTCAAGGCTCTTCCGCGCTCGGTGACAATGTACGGGTAGCTGAAGAAATATGTCGCATTGAGGTTCAAATTATTGGAATGCAAATACTATTTGAACTTATGCTCCATTTATATGCATGGTATATCTAGGTCTGTTTATTACATAAGATAGAGGAGTAATTGCATTCACAATAATTTAATATAAACCTCTGTCAGCGTCAAGTCAATACTCCAGAACCAAGTCCACGTGAGTGATAGAATAATTACTCCCTAAAAATATCCACCTTTCATTCACATCTCAGGGATCTCATTATATGTTATAACTCTTTATATATTGTAAATTTATTTATATTATGCTTATATTTAAAATATAGGACACACATCTCCTCTAAAAAAACTCTTCTTATACAGGCAACAAAGAGCGACACTTTGTCAATTCGCTCGATCCCCTCTCCACAAGTCCAACGTCGTCCATCAATCCGCCCCCCCACTCCCTCCCCCCATACACGTCCCACTTTGCCCCTCAATTGCATCCCTCCCCCCTCGGCCACCCGTACTTTTTTGCCCCTAAATTCACTACTCGAATGTTGCCCCTCAATTGGCCCTCTTCCCACACGTCCCACGTAGCACCCCCCCCCCACCTCCCTACACTTCCCACGTTGCCCCCCCCCCGTATACTTCCCACGTTGCCCCTCACCTGCTGTCGAAGATATCTATCCCGCGCTCCACGGCACGGACCACGTTAACGGGATGCATCACTCCCGGAAACAGACGCACCTTGTCCTCAGGCAGCGCCCCCTACAGGCAGAATGAGACACTGATTTATCCATGTATTTCCGGTTTCAAGGCCACTAGACCCATAATTCGTCTTACAGTGAGAACAAGCACATCCCACAGCACAGCGTGATAAATCGGGAAGAACAATCACAGCACAAAAGGGGCACAGTATGGATGAATACCCCTCGCGGCTCAACGGTATAAATAAACAACGCTACATGCCACTGGATTGCGCTTCCAGTGAAAGACCCCATTATAATAAAGCTTCCAACATTAGAAGGCTCCAACAAATATTTAAAATAACAGGGACAGAATGAACAATAAAAAGACACTGATGCTCCGAGTTTAACCAGTTTTCTTACATTTGTTTCTTTGAATAAACAGTATTATAAGAATGATAATAATAATGGTATCACAAAACATTTGACGAAAGAAACCGAGACTTAGATAACAAAACATTGGGATTCTCTTGTTTGATGTCAGTTTCCTTTATCTGTAGACACACCACAGTGCTCGTCGGTCAGGCTTATTTAACACCAATACGTACATGTGGTGAACACGAGGTGAACACGAGGTGAACAAGAGGTGAACACGTGAACACGAGGCGAACAAGTGAACACGTGGTGAACACGTGATATGCACGCGAGTTGAACAGGTGGTGTACGCGTGCTGCACAACGCGTGCGGTATGTGGGTACGTCATGATCTACCAGGACGGCAGGGGCAGATCAAGGTGGGGGTGGGTTAGGGGTATTGCAACGCCCCCCCCCCCCAGCCTTGGAAACTTAAACATACACGTAAAAGTCGGGTTCTCCGAGCAACCCCCCCACCCGGTCGCAAGTTTTCAGGGAGCACCCCCACGGTCGCAAGTTTTCTCGGAGCCAACCCCCCCCCCCCTTTGCAAATTCCAAATCCGCCATTGGACGAATACTCGGAAGTAATATCAAGAAGACATCTTCCTTTACCATGACGATGGACAGCAGTTTATCCACACTTTCAACGTCGAACTGCTCGCTGTCTGGGCCCATGTTATGGAATCCTTCCACAGCAAACCCTGTTGGCGAAAGCACGAGAAAAATAACCATCAAAATACCGATATATAGAAACAGTAAACGTCTGTGTATCATTTATAACTGTTTACACCGTTATGACATACTAAATATCGGCATGATACAACAAAAGGCATACAAAGCAGACAAACAGGCTCGCAGTTCATGTGCCTATATCTGCCAAACACTAGACTTGTGGGACAGTAATTCTTTTCGGGGAAGGCTAAAATATGCGAATATTCGAGTGCAAAATGTGCAATAAATCAAGGTTTTGGTTACATGGACTATTACAGACTTAGAAATGAACTAAATACCCGGACACAAGAAGAATAAGGGTTTCATAATCAGAAACGTGTTCTGTCCTCAGCCCATCCCGTAATCGGTCAGGTACGACATGACCAAAGAACGCCGTAACCATAGCGGTCTCTGCCTTGACCACGTGTCACGTGCCCACGATGACGCACCTGCGACCTTTCTCTTCACGGTTTCCTCAACTGATCGGAGTCTTTCCTCCTCACTGTATCCGCCCTGAACGACGCCGATAACAGCCCCATCTGGTGACAGCTAAGAGGTGGAAATCGGAAAGATTCAAGTCAAGCACTGTCATTGTATGTTCGGTCACCTTATTAAATACGGTAATCATTTTCCATAAACGAAATATTTCATTATTAAGTAAGAAATGGAGATATCTATCAGACAGTTTCTCTATGCAATACTAAGCAAAATATTATGCTTTGTATGGTGTGTGCATTATAGTGGAATAAAAAACAAAAAAAAACATTATTAAGTAAGCCTCCGTTTGTAAGTCTTTCTGTTTCTCATACCAGTATTTGATAATCATAGTTAATAAGGTCAAATTTGCTGAAACAAAAAAAGAGAAGTTACCGATACCTTTGATTTTTCCAAATGATCTACAAATTGGTCCAAGAAAGCAATACTTCTATCACAGCTTTTCCGCAGCCTTTTCTTTGAGCTCTCCTTGTTGGTGTCACTATCACACAAACACTGGATCCAATGCGGCTGAAACGCTTTGTGGATGCGCTGGAAAAGCTCCATGTTCATCTGATGGAAAACAACACGACGGGAATCATGAAGACCTGTTCAACCGTGCGAAAGTGATATGGAATATACATAAAGACACGTAGTCCCAAATGTTCATATCTACTAATTGCAATAGGCGTTGCCCCCCCAAGATCATTTTATATTCTGATAATTATGGTCTTATCAGCGGTTCTGTCCTAGAGATCTTACTTTATCTTATTTTAAGCTTACCTGAAGCTTATAACACCCTTCTGTAAGCTTACTGTGAGTTTAAGCTTACCTTACCTTAACTTTACCTTAAGTTCACAGTAAGTTTCCCGTAACCTTACCTTAACCTTACCTTAAGCTTACCGCCTCTACCCCACATGGCGATGGAGTTTTTCTCGTTGAACCCGTTGGGGACTGCGGACGCGGAGTCTTGTACTGAGCAATAGACAAGGAACCCCTGAAAGTCAAACAACAATCGGCATTACCTACTATTTTGCAGGACTAATTATCCCTAATTATCAAAATGTGTGTGTTGGCATGTATCAGTATATTAAGGTTGCTGTGCCATGTAGTTGTGGTAAGAGTGCCATGTAGTTGTGGTAAGAGTGCCATGTAGTTGTGGTAAGAGTGCCATGTAGTTGTGGTAAGAGTGCCATGTAGTTGTGGTAAGAGTGCCATGTAGCTGTGGTAAGAGTGCCATGTAGTTGTGGTAAGAGTGCCATGTAGTTGTGGTAAGAGTGCCATGTAGTTGTGGTAAGAGTGCCATGTAGTTGTGGTAAGAGTGCCATGTAGTTGTGGTAAGAGAGCCATGTAGTTGTGGTAAGAGTGCCATGTAGTTGTGGTAAGAGTGCCATGTAGTTGTGGTAAGAGTGCCATGTAGTTGTGGTAAGAGTGCCATGTAGCTGTGGTAAGAGTGCCATGTAGTTGTGGTAAGAGAGCCATGTAGTTGTGGTAAGAGTGCCATGTAGTTGTGGTAAGAGTGCCATGTAGTTGTGGTAAGAGTGCCATGTAGTTGTGGTAAGAGTGCCATGTAGCTGTGGTAAGAGTGCCATGTAGTTGTGGTAAGAGTGCCATGTAGTTGTGGTAAGAGCGCCATGTAGTTGTGGTAAGAGCGCCATGTAGCTGTGGTAAGAGTGCCATGTAGTTGTGGTAAGAGAGCCATGTAGTTGTGGTAAGAGTGCCATGTAGTTGTGGTAAGAGTGCCATGTAGTTGTGGTAAGAGTGCCATGTAGTTGTGGTAAGAGTGCCATGTAGTTGTGGTAAGAGTGCCATGTAGCTGTGGTAAGAGTGCCATGTAGTTGTGGTAAGAGTGCCATGTAGTTGTGGTAAGAGCGCCATGTAGTTGTGGTAAGAGTGCCATGTAGTTGTGGTAAGAGTGCCATGTAGTAGTGGTAAGAGTGCCATGTAGTTGTGGTAAGAGTGCCATGTAGTTGTGGTAAGAGTGCCATGTAGTTGTGGTAAGAGTGCCATGTAGTTGTGGTAAGAGTGCCATGTAGTAGTGGTAAGAGTGCCATGTAGTAGTGGTAAGAGTGCCATGTAGTTGTGGTAAGAGTGCCATGTAGTTGTGGTAAGAGTGCCATGTAGTAGTGGTAAGAGTGCCATGTAGTTGTGGTAAGAGTGCCATGTAGTTGTGGTAAGAGTGCCATGTAGTTGTGGTAAGAGTGCCATGTAGTAGTGGTAAGAGTGCCATGTAGTAGTGGTAAGAGTGCCATGTAGTTGTGGTAAGAGCTTCATCAGATTTATGGGATTAATGACAACAATATCTTATAAATCATGCTTTTAAACCAACAATTCCACATTGATCACCTGCTCATATACCGGTAGTTAGTGGCGTACGCATACATGTCTGCAAGCTATGTGGCATGCACTAAGCATAGAATAATGCAAAAACTTAACTTGGTGTAACTGTGCTCACATGTGCATTGCTTTAATATATAAATATAAGCCAGTATCTATAAAACAGCTTCTCATAGTACACAGTATGTCACGTTTTCAGATAACTATTATACAGAGAGAACACAATTTTTTAATAATAATAGAGAGTGAAATTATTACTCACTTCCAAGCCCGAAAATGCAGCCACCCCTTGACTATATTCTGCTATGGTTTCATGGTGGTCTGCCCTGCAAGGAATAGAAAGAACACAATTGTACAAATTTCATTGTCATCCAGTCCTTCACATTATTCCAATAATGTAACAAATTACAACGTAACATCACAAATGAGATGTTACACAAGACAGTGCGAATGATGTTACTTAGGTCATGCTAATGATACCGGTCTCACTTCAAAAAGACAGTATCTTGCGAAAAGACAGCTTAAATCCTCAGTTGAAGCTGCTGATCAAACTGATTGGGTTTCCCTGTCTTTACTGCTCGTAAGAATATAATATTTATTGCTTAATCGGGTTTATAGATTTTGTTTAACAAATATTTCAGCACGGACCCCGTTCAGCGATCGGGGGGCTGCCGGCATGTTTGATCGACACTTGCCAGTTACCTCACTAGGTGGCGTAACCTGTCGCGTGCAGTCGGGGACGCCAGTCGATGTGGCGCAAGACGAAATCAGGTTGCTAATAAATCCTCAGTTGAAGTTACTGATCAGACTGATTGAGTTTCTAATGTCTTTACTGCTCGTAAAAATGTTACAAGTTTTTGTGGATTTCAAGGCAAAAGGCGATGGGCTGCCTCTATGTTTGACATGCAATGTTACATACATGTTTGCGTTATGAGGTCCGTTCACGAAAAGACGATTACACAGTCTACCCAACATGGCGGCAGCCCAACTGTCGCTGAACGGGGTCCGCGTTGATATACGTTTTGACGATTGATACACCTGGTTAAACAAGATTTTTTTATTGTTATGAGCAGCAAAGACATTTGAAACCAAATCAGGATGATCAGCAGCTTCAAATCAGGATTTATTGACAGTTAAGGTGTCTTTTCGCAAGATACTGTCTTTTTGCGAAAAGACACGTCTTTTCGTTATAAAGTGATATATGAAATAAAGTAATTAAGATAACAATTTCTTCAATTCTTGGGTACCATTTTCCTATTACTAGAGAGGAATAAAACAAAGTAGAAGCATTTGGAGATGACTTACATCAAATTGATTGGTATATGCACAAGTCCTGGCAGTGACGACAGTTTGTCCAAAACATCTCTGACCAGATAGGGTACACTACCTACAAAAATAAGTACCGGTAAACCATTTAAGGCAGCTGCTTTTAAACTATATTTATTAGAAAAATTAAAGCCATTTTAGCACAGGCTTAAACTTTAATGTAATAACATTTACATATATATATCAACATTAATAATAAAGTAAAACTATGACTTCACAAGATTATATCAATGGAATAAGTGCAGCCATCAATTGCTAAAACCTTCATAATTGTCTTTTATGTCATACATATAGCAGAGGTAGACACCCACAATGCTGATAATTTCAATATTCAAATCAAACACATATATCTTTTAAAAGAAAACTGAATGATTATTATCGTGAATGATTCCTGCCATACCAGACTTTGTACATAACATGCTCATGGGTGTTTCTAAGCACTTGTCAGCCAGACAGGACGTTGTCTCCTCAGGGATGATGGTACCAAGGCGACATCCATTCTTAGCGGAATGTAATAAAAACTTCATGCTATTCTGGGTCATCTGGTATCAACTGAAAGGATCAAATAACAAGCAAGTTTATTAACATCACATTGTATATCAGGAAATATCATAAACACAGCAATTCTGATAGGTGTCTGTCCTGCGTCATTTGTCGCACAAACATTTCAAATGATGCATTTCATTGAGTTGTGAGGGGACATGGGGACGTATTGTAAAAATATATTAACAGCTGGTTGTGAGAGTGGTTGCTGTCCAGAATCGGGGCCTTACACCATACAGGAACAGATTGGCCATGGTGACCCATGATCAGCTGCTGATAATGCAATGCATGTTAAAAAATTGTAAATGACTAGGTCTAAGTGCTAAGTATCCTAAACTATTTTATATGTAATCATGTAAGGCCAGGTTTTCCTTCAATTGAAATAACATACAGACTACACAATGATGTCTCATTATTTTTCGGATATCCCATAATTTTAAAGAGCTCTGGGACATTAGGACCATCCATTGGTGTACATATCAGAATCACTGCAAAGGTACTGTCAATTTAATAAAATAATACTGAAACATCAGTTCATTGACACTAAACACTACCTCCTCTACCAACAAGGGAGGAGGGACTCTTGGACAGTCCACTATGTGGTCTATTACTAAATTCCTAGTAGAGTAAAACACAGGCAATGACTTGACTAAAGGGACTGGTGAGGTGCAAGATATTAATAAATTGGGCTGAAGCTCTTTAGCAATAAACAGTGATAAATGAATTATAATTGTGAAATACTCTTACCCTTCTTTATCCTGCAAGCTAACCTGAAAATTTTGCCACTGTTATCAACAATGTTTTAAATGCATAAGCTCAGCACACTCGGCTGTGTATCAGCTGAGACACAGCTATGATTCTGCAAACATAGCCATGTTGCTATGGTTACAAATGCCCCCCACCCCTCCCCCCCAAGGCTCAGAAACGTTCAGACGTTAGAGTTTAGACCGACGGATATAATTGTTACACCAGCCCCATCAGAATATAGCTTGTTGTAGTATATAAAAGTTCAAGTGTCAACTGCGAAAAAAAATGAGAGGGTATAGCTTATTAAGTTCTGCAGCCATGTCACCAGATCTTAATGCCTCTGCTTGTGACGGTTCATCAAGTGCTGCCCCTTTCCTAACCCCTGAGAGACCCTGGGAATGCATAAGTCAAGAGATCATTGAGCTGGAGAGTCTCCAGAATATCTCTGGGTTCTCCTAGCTTCCGGAGATATACTTGATTGGAGCGGATCTCACAGAGGCTACCCCCATTTTTACTATGGTGTATATACGTAAAGACTGTGCATCATAAAGTATATGAGACGTAAAGGCTGCTCAACACAACTTTATAAACATGATAAAGGTTACATGATCTCCCAGTGGAGTAGAGGTGCATATGGTGAGGAAGGTAAGGGGAGTAGGCGGTACTTGCTGCTGTGGGGTAACATGTGAATTAAATCCAAGGGATTATGCCTGCCGGTGGGTCTCCCAATATTACCACAACTGGACCTAGCCCTGGTACATGCCTTTCTTACCACGCCCGTAAACTGAGCTAGGGTGAGAGCCATGCCGCTGACACTGCCAAAAACAAGAAATCGGCAGAAATCGCGGACCGGTGGCTCAAGTTGAAGTTCATAACAGAATAAATATACAGTGCCTACCCGACAATGTGCGCCACAACGTTCCTAAAGCTTTTTGGACTTTCATCACACTTTCATTTCTTTGCTTGGTAATGTATTTTCTTGTAATCCAGACAATTTATTTCACCTCTCGCTTCGTTTTGAATGCTCGGCCGCTTGTCGGAAGTAAACAAATGCCGCCTGGCAGCGAGTGCTCACGCTAAGATTGTTTACTTCTGGCGAGCGGCGGAGCATTCAAAACAAAGCGAGAGGTGAAATAAATTGTCTGGATTACAAGAAAATACATTACCAAGCAAAGAAATGAAAGTGCGACGAAAGTCCAAAAAGCTTTAGGAACGTCGTGGCGCACATTGTCGGGTAGGCACTGTATATTTATTCTGTTATGAACTTCAACTTGAGCCACCGGTCCGCGATTTCTGCCGATTTCTTGTTTTCGGCCGTGTCAGCGGCATGGCTCTCACCCTAGCTCCATTTACGGGCGTGGCTCCGTTTACGGGCGTGGTAAGAGAGGCATGTACCAGGGCTAAACTGGACCCATATGGCAGATATGATATAGATCAGATCAAGTGTATGGACAGAATGGCCGTACTACCAGAATGGCCATATAGGTTAGGATGGATGGGATAGCAGTCTATATATGGGGGTGTGGGGGGGGGGGTGGGGAGGGGTGGAGGGAGGAGGGGTGGTATGCAAAGCTAGCAGACGGGTTGACTAACGCTGGGCTCGCGTTAGCATTCGCCAATAGCCATTTGGCAAGAAAATTCAGGATTTGGCGATAAGAACTTTCTAGACACTCGCCAAAATGGCGAATATAAAATTTCAACTAGAAACACATTTTTATTCATGTTTTTTTCAACAAATGGAACCAGAAAATCCTCGAGCTAATTTTGGCTAATGTTTTTCTACAGAATCAGCCAAATTAGCTAATGAAAAAAATATCCTAGCGCGAGCCCAGCTAACGGCCCATATGCATACTGTGCAGTGGGGGGGTGGAGGCAGGGGAGGCTCACACTGGGGTGAGGTGCCAAATGGATCAAGTGGTATTCTTTGACAACAACTCAACCCCAAAAAGATGATCTGAGGATTTTTCAATGCAATATTTTATAGACATTTACAAGTCATGCCTTTCTGGTATCTGATGATTCCAATTCGAAGTTTTCAGCCCCCATCACCTCCTTTTCCGACCGATACTAGTAATGGGTGGGGAGACCATACTGGTAGGCCCTACTTAGGCTACTAGTAGAATTCTGATAAGGGTACCCACCCCCCCCCCCCCCCCCCGCTGATTTACAGCGCCTGTGCTCAGATGATGCCTTGCTCGTGATGATGGTGGTGGCTGATTGGGTGGGTGTTAGTGTCATTGTCTTCTTGTGCCAACTGATCTCAGCTGATCTGCTCGTGGCTTCTCATGGGATTGAGTATCGATTGGAGAAAAACCGGCTGAGCGATAATACAGCGAATAGGGGATATTACTGAGTGATTACAGTTCTACCACCTGTAAACCATACATTGACGTCAATTTCCACAAGCGTAACTGTTTCAGTTCTGGAGGATGTTATCATAGGCTACTGTAAAAATTCCCCCAGTCCTCTAATTTCAGCAAAATATATCAAAAACCGACAAACCGGCTCGGCGAAACAACGTGTGTATTTGTTGACTTGTCAACTTCAGGCTCTGCAAGTTTAGCGACACCTAGCGAAGCAACCGTGTCATAGCGCAAACGTGGAGGTTACATCGACCATGAACCTTATGGTAATGCGTTTTTCAGATACTTTGATTGATGTGGGTCATAATACATTTAAATCGCTGCTCTGCGAAACTATGAAATGCCGCACCAGTGATCTACAACAATCAGCAGGAACTGGCGCCGTTTGCACATTAGAGTGATATTGGCCATGCGGATTGCTATGATTAATTAGGGGCAAAACATCCTAGGATTCAACCACATTTATCTAATTTCGGATTCTCCACAACGCTAGATCTACCTTTGACGCCTAATATGACCACGTTTTATTCTCACAATTCCCAATTTCTCGACACTTTTTAAGCTAGCGACTTGCACATCGATATTATCGACCTTAGTTGGCCCCAGACACGCGACATGACCCTTTTTTAACCCATAAGCATGCAACATGACCACTTGTAACCACAGACTCGCAACATGTTAACTCTTAACTCCCGACTTGCGACGGCCCGGTGTAACATAATAACCTGTCCGGCCGTGATAACCTGTCCGGCCACGCTTCTTTCATGTCACTAACCCTAACCAGAACACTAATCCTAACCTTAACCCTAACCCTGACCCTAACCTAACCATAACCTAACCCTAAACCCAACAAAAATGCGCTATTTACATAGCAACTCCATTCGCTGCGCATGCGTGCACGTCAGCCGGACACTTTATCACGGCGGACAGGTTATCATGCTACACCGGACGCGACTCGACAGGTGCTCTGTTCCGAGCGCCCACACTAGCAGATTCAGTTGGTGTGTGTCGGGGTGGGGGGGGGGGGACTGGGGGCACAGGAGCCGTTTGGACCCGCCCCCCCCCCCCCCCACCCCTTACGTTTTCAACAAAGAGGCCGGCCGGAAGGTATCTTTACGAATTTAGCCCCCACATGCACAAAAGTGGCTTAAAACACCAAAATTGTATTCCTTTTTACAAAACCTACCGCCTCCTCGGTCGGCGTTATAACGCTTCCGGCCACATGATAATGTCTCACCCCGCAGCGCAACAGGGACTGTATAGCTGTCTGTACTATAGTGGCGGTTTGAACCTACATACCTCTAATGACACACGTGCCAGGTGGTAGTTATACTCTGGCCCTGCTGGGTACCAGTCCGGATGTTTGGCGGTGGGCGGGGGGGGGGTGGAGGCGTAAAGGTGGATGAGCACAAAACACATACCGCTGTGACCTTGAAGTTCCCCACCTATCTATGCAGATATAGATGTATAGTAAGCAATATATAATCATCACCCCCGGTTACATACGTAGTGTGAGAAAACCATTTAGAAAGAGGGAGAGCGAACTTTGAGGTTAAGGTCGTGGCGAGTACGTGGTCTGCACATCGTCATCAAGCTATTGATAGGTCTGCATACAACACGCAACTTACTACAAGGTCATGCACGCAGACGCCCAGAAGGTCAACGCATAGGTATCCTAAGACATTTAATCTATACCTCGGTCGGGGCTAGACTGCATATCGTTGTCAATTTGATGGCTGCCTTCAGAGGATGGGTACTCATGTACCATAAAGCTATCAGCAACAAGAGTTTTAAATCAAGAAGTCAAATACATTAATCTGTCGCCCTTTTCATTGGTGGATGTACCCGAAGAACACATAGCAATATATACGAGCCTAAATAGGGCCTCCACACACTGGACGCGCCCGCGCTAGCGACAACGCCAACATTTTCAAATAGCACGCATGAGTTTCAATGATAACCCCCACACCGGACGCGTCACGCCGCTGCAAAAGTGAGAAATAGAAACGTTGCTAATTTCAAAGCGCCCTGCGGCAAGCCGCTTCATATATGACCAATCAAAAAACTGAGTCTTATTTAGCCCGGGTCCGGCCTTGTCGTCTGCTGTGGGCCTTGAGCTTCCTTTCAAGAGTAGCATGAATTGGAAACTATTGTCTAGATGGCAGCAATATGAATGAATGAGTTTATTGCAGAAAACGGCCACCGGCCAAAGTGCCTACGTTGTGATATTTTGTTGTGTGTGCTCATTGTGCGTAGGCTATAGGACAAATATAATATAAACACAATTCAGTTAGCTTCTCTGAATTTAAACATCTTATACAGAAAAGCAGCCAGTTGACAGATTAAATTTTCGTCTCTGGTCGACATAATTCGAACAAAGGAAAAACTTTTATCGCACGCTCTAACCGTTTGAAAATTTAAAGGTAAATACTTTGAACGCAAGAGAATATGGCAACAATATAAATTTATGGTCAGCCACTATTTTAACAAACGAGCTGCTTCTCAGTGGTCGTTTGTTTTGTAGATGTTTGTGGCCCGACTGCTTTTAGCAATTCATCAAACTCCTCGTGCATCAAATGAAAGTATTGACTCGTCATTGCTCGTCATCACCATTCGTCGGCTCATGGATCAAGCGATGGTACCCCCACCCACCCTCCAACGCTAGCGGTCTGTTTAGTCGGATGGACCCATGCAGTAACGTCCACTGCAGCAGATAACACAAGCATGTTCTTATTCCTCATCCATTCTTGACGCTCGTGGTTACTGTATTATCATCTGGTGACATAAGGTCAAGGTCGTGGCGCCCAGCAGGCATCGCTGCATGGCGCGTCCAGTGTGTGCACCAAATACACGCTCGCGCCAACGCGGGCGCGGGCGCTGGCGTTGGCGCGTCCAAGGCGTAGCGGCACTAACAAACAACTCATCCCTTGCCCTTTACCGGTGACTGATAGTATTAAATATCTGTTAATTACAATTACAAGTGGTAGATTTTAGATAAGGTGTTTTATGCGTTCCGACAAATAAATCGAGTCGATATCCACCTGTAGCAAGGGACACGCCTTATATATATGTGTGTGTGTGTGTGTGTGTGGAGGGGGGGGGGGCCGCTACCAGCCCTTATGAGACACCGTAGAGTATCCGCCCTGCTGACAGGAGAGGCTTAATCAGCCCTTATGAGACACCGTAGAGTACAGTATCTGCCCTGCTGACCGGACAGGCTCTACCAGCCCTTAGGAGACACCGTAGAGTATCTGTCCTACTGATCGGACACTCTACTAGCCCTTATGAGACATCGTACAGTAGAGTATCTGTCCTGCAGACCTGACAGACTCTGCCAGCCCTTATGAGACACCTTAGAGTAGAACATCTGTCCTGCTGACCGGACAGGCGCTACCAGTCCTTATGCAACACCGTAGAATATCCGTCCTGCTGACAGGAGATGCTCAATCAGCCCTTATGGGACACCGTAGGGTATATGTGATGCTGACCTGACAGACTACCAGCCCTTATGAGAGACCGTAGAGCGTTTGTGCTGCTGACCTGACACTCTACCTGCCCTTATGGGACACCGTAGAGCATCTGTCCTGCTGACCGGACAGGCGCTACCAGCCCTTATGAGACACCGTAGAGTAGAGTATCTACAGGTCCTGCTGACCGGTCAAACTCTACCAGCCCTTATGGGACACCGTAGCGTTGCCAGGGCACGCACAGGCCTCACGGTACTCGCTCCTGGCGGTGATGACCGACTGCTCGTGTTGACTGACCGCTCCCACGGCTCCTGCCGCCGCCTATCACATACCTCTCCAGTCACAGCGGCGGTCGCAACTGGCGGTTGTTATAGGCAACCGACTCCCTCATGAGCGCGGAATTCCAGCTACATCTTGATATTTTTCTGTGTTTTGCCACTGACCTCGTTTAGTGTGTGTGCGAGTTTCTTGCCGGAAAAAACAGTTACTGAACAAGTAAGTGAAAATTTGCTTACATTTAAGGAAGATGATTTTACACGTCACGATGGCAAAGGTTCTTAATCACTGAAACAGCAAATGATTCTCATTGCCATAGGTCTGTTTGTTGCTGCACGCTACTTTCATGGTGTTACACCGTATTGTTAAGGCTATTCCGTATTGTAGTAAGATGCCTCATACGTGTATCGAGTCTCAATCGAAAATCCTACAGAACAAGGACAATCCTTGGTCCTAATTACCTCTCATGACGACACAGAATGGCATAACGCCATGACCCCAATATACGTCATGAGAGGTAACTAGGACCAGAGACCGTGTATAATGAGACACCCTGTATAGTGAGACACCCTGTATAGTGAGACACCCTGTATAGTGAGACACCCTGTATAGTGAGACACCCTGTATAGTGAGACACCCTGTATAGTGAGACACCCTGTTTAGTGAGACACCCTGTATAGTGAGACATCCTGTTTAGTGAGACACCCTGTATAGTGAGACACCCTGTATAGTGAGACACCCTGTATAGTGACACACCCTGTTTAGTGAGACACCCTGTTTAGTGAGACACCTTGTATAGTGAGACACCCTGTATAGTGAGACGCCCTGTTTAGTGAGACACCCTGTATAGTGAGACACCCTGTATAGTGAGACACCCTGTATAGTGAGACACCCTGTATAGTGAGACACCCTGTATAGTGAGACACCCTGTATAGTGAGACACCCTGTTTAGTGAGACACCCTGTATAGTGAGACACCCTGTATAGTGAGACACCCTGTTTAGTGAGACACCCTGTTTAGTGAGACACCTTGTATAGTGAGACACCCTGTATAGTGAGACGCCCTGTTTAGTGAGACACCCTGTATAGTGAGACACCCTGTTTAGTGAGACACCCTGTATAGTGAGACACCCTGTTTAGTGAGACACCCTGCATAGTGAGATACCCTGTTTAGTGAGACACCCTGTATAGTGAGACACCCCGTACAGTGAGACACCCTGTATAGTGAGACACCCTGTATAGTGAGACACCCTGTATAGTGAGACACCCCGTACAGTGAGACACCCTGTATAGTGAGACACCCTGTATAGTGAGACACCCTGTATAGTGAGACACCATGTAGAGTGAGACACCCTGTATAGTGAGACACCCTGTATAGTGAGAGACACCCTGTATAGTGAGACACCCTGTATAGTGAGACACCCTGTTTAGTGAGACACCCTGTATAGTGAGACACCCTGTTTAGTGAGACACCCTGTATAGTGAGACACCCTGTTTAGTGAGACACCCTATATAGTGAGACATCCTGTTTAGTGAGACACCCTGTATAGTGAGACACCCCGTACAGTGAGACACCCTGTATAGTGAGACACCCTGTATAGTGAGACACCCTGTATAGTGAGACACCCTGTACAGTGAGATACCCTGTATAGTGAGACACCCTGCATAGTGAGACACCCTGTTTAGTGAGACACCCTGTATAGTGAGACAACCTGTACAGTGAGACACCCTGTATAGTGAGACACCCTGTATGGTGAGACACGCTGTATAGTGAGACCCTGTATAGTGAGACACCCTGTTTAGTGAGACACCCTGTATGATGAGATCCTGTATAGCGAGACACCCTGTATAGTGAGACACCCTGTATAGTGAGATACACCTTGTATAGTGAGACACCCTGTAAAGTGAGACACCCTGTATAGTGAGACACCGTGTTTAGTGAGACACCCTGTTTATTGAGACATCCTGTACAGTGAGACACCCTGTATAGTGAGACACCCTGTATAGTGAGACAACCTGTATAGTGAGACACCCTGTATAGTGAGACAACCTGTACAGTGAGACACCCTGTATAGTGAGAGACACCCTGTATAGTGAGACGCCCTGTATAGTGTATAGTGAGACACCCTGTATAGTGAGACACCCTGTTTAGTGAGACACCCTGTGTAGTGAGATACCTGGTTTAGTGAGACACCCTGTTTAGTGAGACACCCTGTTTAGTGAGACACCCTGTATAGTGAGACACCCTGTATAGTGAGACACCCTGTATAGTGTACACCCTGTATAGTGAGACACCTTGTATAGTGAGACACCTTGTATAGTGAGACACCCTGTATAGTGAGACACCCGGTTTAGTGAGACACCCTGTATAGTGAGACACCCTGTATAGTGAGACACCCTGTATAGTGAGACACTCTTTGTGGTGCATTTCGCTTCATTTCCTTCTCGCGCAACAGCAATTTTTAAAACTCATCTCCACAGCAACGCGTGAGCGCTGACGTCACGCCAAGATGGCGAACTGGAATAAGCTGGCCCTGGCCCTGGTCGTCATCGGCTTTGAGTTGGACATCTTCGCCCTGATCAGTTTCCCGTGGCAGGGAGCTGACCATGCGGTGGAGGCTCTCGAGATCTGCGGCTTTATCTGCTATCTGACCGCTCTGCTCATCGCACTACTCTTCGTCTTCGGGGATCTGAAAGGAAACAAGGCTGCTGGCATTGCCTTGGCGGTGTTCTGCTTCGTCGCCAGTAAGTACTATAGATATTATATATACGTCGCTGTTCTACATCATACATAGGCTATAACTGCGTCTGTCTTGGTTCGCTATATTTATGTCATGTCCTGGTGTGGTCTAGTGCCGCCAACGTTGGTTCTTAACCCCTACGTCTGCTGTGGTCTGAAGAACTTTTTCACGTCTTTTGAAATAATTAATAATGCCATGCCAACAAATGCTTCGTGTCCAACTGCTTCAACGGTGTATATACCTTGTAGATCCATAATATTTCTTCTATTATATTCTATTCTGTTCTATTCTATTCTATTACGTTACGTTAACAATTAAAATAGTTCGGTGGGAGCTGGCCGACGATTTAACCTTATTCTGTACAGTTTACGAAGAGTAAGTTGGTCATTGCCTAGGATCTGATCAACATACCAGGCTTTACTAACAAGGTGGCGAGAATGGCTGTGGGTGTGCCAATGTGTTAGTCCCCCTATTATCGTCCATCTAGATCACCCATGGCAACCAGTGTCATTGGTATGGGAGTCTTCATTTACAAGTCTTGATACGTGCAGTGAATTAAGTGTTCTCACTTGATACCGGTTTATAACGCCCGACCTTATATTTAGTCTCGCTTGATAAGGCAACAGATAAGTTGATTCAGTCGTCTTAGCAAGTGATAAGACAGGCGTCACCGCGGCGATGAATGGAAGAGGTGGGCCCAAACTAGCTTCAGTGCCTTCGCTAGTACATTGCGTGTCACCATCGATAGATCTCGATACTGCGATACCGTAGGTTCCACACCGGTTGGTCGCATCCCCATGATACGTAACGGAAAAAACCTCTAATAAGCCCCTTTCACGTTCCGCCGCCATATTGGATTTCGCCACCTAGCGAATGAACGGGAAACTACCAGAGGGGAACAAACTGACTTCCCGCGTCGCCTCTCAGCCTTGTGTTCACGGTGAAACACCGAACCACTGGGCCGAAAACTGCTACTTTTAGCACTTCTACTACAAAATGTAATTAAGAAATCTAAAATTGATGGCAAGACTGTCAGCTTGGATAATAAAATCCATTAAAATTGTGACTTAAGTATTTTTGATCACATTTTGGCGGGTTTGCGTTCGCCGATGGTCCGGGCGGCGGCAGGTCACATAAAGCGAAAATTTGTAGTTGTTTCAGGACCAGTGCCAAACCTGGCAAGGACGGGACAGTAAATGGAACAGCCTGCAGCGTCATTTGCATACATGAAGCATGTTGTCAAATGAATGATAGTTCAGTTTGTAGCTCAATGTCTTAGTCATGTCTGATGCCTGAGGGTTTATTTAATGCAGTACATTTTACCAAATAAATAGATCTAAATACACCTCACCCCCACTGTGCGTCCATTGCAACACGCGACGCTCCCATTCACGGCCACTGTTTCTCATCAGACCGTCTGCGTAATCACAAGATGGAGTATTTGCGCAGTTATGTCACATCAAGATTCTCCCTTCAATGTCTTGTTCATGATATTTCTAATACTTTGTCTCAAAACGTTACACTTTACGCCTATACGCCCTTGATGACAAGCCGCATACGGTCTGGGTATGCCGAGCCGTGTGTTGAGAGTCGGTGCGCAAAGCCAGTTTGTTCCCCTCTGGTAGTTACGCCATCAGTCGCTAGGTGGCGCGCAGGCCGGAAGTGGCGGAACTGTAAAGTACCTTATTGTTAATCCCATGCTAGAGGAAAATTGTTAACTGTGCTTGAATATTTCTTTGGTCGCAAATTGTAATAACTATTCAACGTTAATTCAGTAAAAGGCCAAGCATAGATTGACGTTCGATATTTTACCCTTCAAGTCAAAGTTATGAATTTGATTTTAGACAAGAGAGGACACCGTTTTAGAAACACCAGCCACGGCAGAGAGGCGGCGAATCCGCATGTGACTCGACCGACCGCGCCACACACAGTGGAATATATACGTTATAAGTCAGCTGAACATGCGTCATTCCGCCCGACCACTAATATAATGCATGAGATGCATTTACTCATAAACACGCCATGTGGTCACCCTGCCTTGGGAACCCGGATATAAATGAAACAGCTAGCTAACGGTTGGTCACTCCGCCAATTCTGTTCATTTCTCCTTCACAGTGCGGTTATAGACCCGTCCTGGTGTCCCACCAGGATATACAGTAGGCCCACAGACACGACGCCCAAAGCCATGTATCTTACCATGATCTCAGTATCATAGCGATTGCGTGTACTAAACGTCATATCTATTTATGCTGGCGCTCTCCGTAGAGCGGCGCCACGGTAGCCCAGTCATCCTCACAAGAGTTTGTCGCGTGATGAATTCAGCTGGAGTTTGTCCCGTGATGGACCATTCGGTAGACATCCGCCATTCGCTTGGCCGGGGACAAACGTCAAGATACTAGTTGATAAACTATCAAGCATAGTTAATCTACAAATTGTCATTCACTGGAATAAAACATAAGAATGCGTATTTAACACCGATAATTATTGTGTATCATTTAAAATGAGGGGGTGGGGGGGTCGGCTATGTTTTTTCGTTTACTTCGCATCGTGCGTTACTAAGCATAAGCTGAGTCCCATGTATTGGCTGGTAGAATTTGTCCTATCAATTTGCGCAGCCCCCCCTGGCGGACGAGAGTGCGCACGTACTGAGATAATAGGCAATAACAGAGAAATAACCCAGCCTCTGGCGGAAGTGCGGCTGCGTTTGTCCCGCTGCATGTGAACTGCACCATTCGCAAGCTACTTAGAAAAACATTGGTGACTTTGTTAACGTAGCAATAAACATCAACATTTCAGCATTGTGAAGCCCTGTCTGCCCGCCGTGTACTTCACTCCGCGCCCCGGGGCGCCAACGATACGCATGGCCACTCTGACTAAGACGGCAACTAATTGTACGCTGCGCCTTAAAACTCAGACAGCATCGAACTAAATTTACCCTGCGGGATGTTACGCAGGCGCAGAACACGCTTGTCTGATTACGGCACGTCGAGAGGCGCAGACCGTGGCAGTACATGTATGCACAAAAGTGGCATAAAACACCACCTCCCCCGTCAGCAAAAAAAAGGTCTTTCG
This sequence comes from Arenicola marina, assembly GCA_964019135.1. NCBI lineage: Eukaryota > Metazoa > Annelida > Polychaeta > Arenicolidae > Arenicola > Arenicola marina. The sequence goes on from OZ025264.1 coordinate 8,062,042, forward strand.
CTGTTGAATTGGTTGTTATCTTCTGCAGCATTAAAGCAACATGTTCTGTAATTTTTATGCCACAAATTTGTTCTTCGTGTCAAAGTAGTATATTCTGTCTTGAATTTAAATCCTGAAAAACTCCGGGCTATCCAGGGGAGAAGCAAATTTGCTCACCGGAGCAGAAATTGGTTGCCGGCTTTATATATCTCCGCGCCTGTTCGCTGTTCGGCATTCTGTGTGATGTCGACCGCGGCTCGCTAGGACGTCCGCGCGCGATAAACTAGTCCGCGCAGTTTTATGTTGAAAATGTTGCTTTACAGACTCAACCAGATACTTTTAGTCTTGATTTTAAAATGTAAAAATTTTAAGATGGCGCATGAAAGTAGGATGAGAACGGGCATTTTCAACTTGTAGCTAATTAATATTACGTTCGGTATATTTGTAATCGACAAATTCTAGTTACTTTTCAATTAACACTTCGTGATACAATTTTTTGTATTGTTCAGCTTTATTCATGCTGATCGGCCTGATAGTGTACGCGGCGGAGGTGGCTGTGAATGGCAAGGTACCTGAGTACCCAACCACCTTCCTGGTGGCTGGGGCAGCATTCGCGCTCATTGGTGGAATATTCGCCTGTCTGGATCTGCGGTCCTGACCTGACTTCCGGTATATATGTCATCCTCTATAGCGTTCCACTGGTTTTTACTAGCGAGCACATTCAGCTAAATTGTTTTGCTTCGTTAATACGTTGACCACTGATTATTATTGCCTATTTTATTTCGTGGATATGACATTAATTTGAGTGGCTTTTGATATTTAAAGAACTTACAATATGGTTTATTCCTTTTCTTTATTAGTTTACTTACAAACATTGACATATATATATATTGATATATTGACCACTCACTGGTTGACATACACAGTTATTGCTGTTATTGGTACTATATACCTTTTTCTTTCAGACATGACTGATACTGGCCATGGCGAGCCGACAACGGCTAGACAATGGTGCCAACCACATATAGAGACCCAGGATTTTTTTTTCAAACAGTTTAGAAATCTGTATTAAAACACTGGTTTTAATTTGTCTAGTACATACATCTGAAAACAACGAGTAAAATACATCCCTATACTGATGAGAACATTGGTATAACTTAATGTGTTATCTACCATTGGCAGTTTAGAAGCTGAGATCAACTTATGTAGGATTCTGGGATTCATGAACCAATATCTATGTTAAATATGATAAGCAGTTCATTTGTATTGGCGGCTGGCCGAGAGAGTAGTCAGTTTCAGGGTTAGGAATGTAGTTGTAGCAGTTATATACATATCGAGTTTTGTACAATACTATGGAGCTTATGCATGTTTTTCTATGTAGCTGGAATTTACTCCGTGTTATTTTCTTTAGTATCATTTCGGTATGAACTAAGTAATATGTGTGTTAAATATGAAAAAGACCAAAAATAGAACCTAAGATAGAAGCAGTTTCATGTTAAGACAATCTAATGTTCCGATTATGTATCATTGTTTACAATACTGGTTATGCATATTTTTATCAAGGCTGCTGGAATTTGCACCAGTTATTTTTTTACCGTTCATATACTTTTGCACGATTTAATCTAATTTATAATGAAACAATAAAGTCAATTCAACTTTTGAGAAATTTTACTCCAGTTTTATGAATCATACACATGTTATATATACACGGTAATGTAAATCGTGACGGATACTGCTTTGCGAATTTTTATGAGTATATAAACTTAGTATTTTCCTCCTCCAAATATTACCAATTATTATATAGTCGGGATAATTCTGAATCACTGAACGACATCGTCGGATTGAGATTCTCGCGTGAACCAATGCGTGCACTAAGGTAGGCTATACAACACGGGCTAATTCCTTCCTTGGTTTAAACATATTTATTTAAACACGATTAGATAAAGAGACAAATCTGATACAATCCTTTCGTGGGTATAAACGGGTTTGCTGGTGGACCGCTGGACAAGCATGTGGAGAAAACTTAGGAACAATGGCATATACTAATATTCAAGGCTGTAGTCTAACAACTGACATCTAATAGTTACATTACATGTTAGCGACCAGTTTTGTTACACTGTTTATATGTGCTTGTTTCGTCTAGATAAAACATTAAAGCGTCCGCTTTCTATCATAAAATTTTGAACACAAATTTGAACTTCCATAGTAATACGTACATGCACGTTATCTGGACCGTGAAGAATCGAGTGTATATTATATGCCCTGAGTGGAACAAGAATTGAAGACAACTGGCGTCGAGCTTTGACATATAACGGACAACAGAAAAAATAGTGATCAGCGTCTTCGTATAGATGCCCACACTGACATTTTGGTGAGTCTTTTATGTGCATACGACACAAGTCAGCACAAAGCGGGCTACAACGCATCCTAAGCTGAGCGTAAATAATGGAGAATGCCCTGGTTCCCATACATTTCAACATTTCAACTTTTGGTTTCGTCCCCGCTAGATGGTTTTTGAATTCCCCACGGTCTGAAATACTTCTGACCTCCAATGGCAAGTTGTTCCACAGTTTAACCGTTGCAGGGAGGAATGATTGGTGGTGGGATACTGTAAAGCTCTTAGGCAATGGCAGATTTTGGGAGTTCCTGGTATTATATGGATTCCGCTGGGACACTGATGGTGGAAGCAATTCACGCAAGTATACTGGTGCTGACCCGTGAACAATTTTGTGCATTAGAACAATCTGGCTTCTCTTTTGCCTCTGTGCCAGTGTTTCCCAACCCAACTCTTCATAAACTGTATTACGTCCCGTCCCCTTAATTGCACCGCTGACAATTTTGGCAGCTCGGTATTGGACTTGTTCTAGCATTTCGATCTCGGCATCGCTACAGTTGCTCCACACCACACTTCCATATTCCATCGTTGGCCTGATAAAAGTTTTATAAATCAGGTCAAGAGTTTTTCGATCCAATTTCCACTTTAGCGGTACAAGCAAGTCTACTCTGGCATTAGCTTTCCTAAGAATCTCCTTACTATTTAAAGACCATGACAAGTCACTTTTCAACGTAATTCCAAGATGCTTGTGAAAAGACACATCTTGAATAGGTTTGTCGCCCAAATATAATGCGCTTCTTGCGCGTTGCCAGCAACGCCTCAGATTTTTCGGGATTAAAAGTCATTAACCACTTTTTAGCCCAACGCTCAAGAGCTTGTAAATCTTTTTGCAGCACCGTGTAACATTTATCGGGATCGTCAATGGTAATGAACAGTGTGGTGTCATCAGCGAACAACCGTATGTGCGACGTTACCACTTCGGTCATATCATTTATGTATAAGAGAAAAAGGATTGGACCGAGGATTGATCCCTGGGGCACACCCGCATCCACATATCCCCAGTCCGAGTGGGATCCTTCCACCACCACCCGCTGACGGCGGTTACATAAATAGTTTTTAAACCATTGTAGTAGGGGTCCACTTATGCCATAGCCTTGTAGCTTTGTAATCATGCCTGCATGCCATACCCTGTCGAAGGCTTTTGACACGTCTAAGAAAACCAGCCTGACATCTTTCCTCTTATCAAGAGATTCAGAGGCTAAGTGGTAGAGTTCGACTAGTTGGCACACTGTCGAATCCCCTGGCTGAAACCCTGACTGATATTTAGATAAAATATGATTATCCCTGACGAAATTAAATACATGTTTATGCACACACTTCTCCAACACCTTACCCAAGCCACTCAGTAACGAGACGGGGCGGTAATTACTAGCCACACTCTTGTCATTTTTCTTATGTATAGGCACAACATTGGCATCTTTCCAAGCATCGGGAAAAAGTGACTTCGTCAGACTGAGATTGAACAACGTACACAGGCTTGGGGCAAGTGCTGACCCACACTCTTTCAGTATTCTGGGATTAATTCCGTCCGGCCCGGTTGATTTATTAACGTTCAATGATTTTAGTACATCACTAACTTCGGAAGAAGACAAATGTATGTTCGTCAGTTTGTCGGTCACAGTAGATGTGAAAGTTGGGACGTTCCTACCGCCTAAATCAAGTTTGGAACTATCCAAGGAGAATTTGTTAAACATATCGGCTTTAGATCGGTTATCGACAACAAGTTGCTCCTCATCGGATTCAGTCCTCATGGGTGGGTAAGTGGTGTCGGCGCGATAACCTAGAAGGCGCTTAGCAGTACTCCACCAGTATTTCGGGCTTAATTTTCCGGTACACTCCGACCGCGACAAAGAATGAGTCAGTTTATGCTCGTAACGTTCTGCAGCGTCTCGCAATTCTCCATTATAGTCGTTGCGCGCCGTCCGATAATGCTGCCATTTTATAGGGCAGTTCGTGCGCGCTGCGAGTTTATATAATCGCTCTTTGATTCGTCGTAAACGGCGCAATTGACTTGTATACCATGGGGTGTCATTTGGCCTTATTGTAACCATCTTGTTGGGAATATACTGTCGTGAAAGGTTATATAAGGTTGTCGTCCACCGTCCACAAGCATCATTTACATCATCGGAGTCAAAGCAAAACGACCAGTCAGTCTCATTAATTGCCTTCCTAAAACCCTTAAAGTCGGCTTTGGGATAGTCCCAAACGAGTCGATCATAAAACTTCGCTTTGGGTTTCTTAAAATTAATCATGCCGCTAATGGTACAATGGTCGTTTGTGCTGACAGGACAGTGAACTTCGACCCCATTTATCAAGGACGCCGGGAACGTTAAAAACTGGTCGAGAATTGTGGCAGAGGTCTCCGTAATTCGGGTTGGTTCTGTAACGTGTATTTTGAGTCGAGACCCGTCAGCTAAATTTGATAAACGAGGCCAGTCGTCAGATTCGGGGTCAGCATTTAGGGATCCTACAATAATGATGTTGCGTATCTTGAGTTGTTTGGCTTGGTCGATAGAATCTTGTAAATCCGACCAGAATAGTCTGGGAGAATCCTGGGGGCCGATAACAAACGCATAACAAAACCTTATCATTACCACACCCAAGTTGCAGCCACATTGCTTCGAGTCCCGTAATATTTAGCTCGGCAAGATACTTTACGCTAAGTTTGTTTGACACATAGGCGGCTACCCCGCCGTGACCTTCGTTTTCGCTTCTATCAAGCCGAAATATGGGTTGGTACCCTGATATGAACAGATCCAGCGGTTTGCTGTCATATAACCAAGTTTCACTAATAGTTATTACATCAAACGATGTCAAGGTCGCCCTGATTGCATTTAATTTTAGGTGCGAAAGACTTCTTATGTTCGTATGACAAATAGTTGGACACTGCTTGCGATTTGACACGGGACCAGGATTTAACTCTATGTCACCTGATAGAAGAAGTACACACATTAAGACTAATAACATTATCAGGGACACACCCCTCCATGTTGGTATAATATATAGCCCAGCACGTATTAACTTCATTGATGTGCAATTGAATAGACCAATGACCAGCCTATAATCTGCTAAGCTATTACCCAGTATCAAATGGATCTGTTAAATGGCTGATCGTGACTCCGGAGAGAGCCACATGCATTAAGTTTGTGACATACAATGTCAATGTACATGTATATACCCTGTTACAACAGAAAAAACAACGGTCCACAACAGCAAAATAAAGTAGGCCTATTAGCATAATAAGCGAGTTCATGACGGGTTTGCCTGGTCACTGGTTTGCCTTTCGAGGCAGTCAGTGGGGTTGGGGTGCTACGGATTTAACAGTGCCTGCATAGCAAGAATGTTCAAGGCTGACGCAGAACATCTCATGAATAGAAACAGACAGGTGAGTTCTTTTGCGCCCCGATTTAAGGTCTGTTTTGTACCTAGAGCGGCCAACATGAGCCTCGGGGGTCGTCTCAAAGGTCGCTGCGAAGTTCCACCAACAGCTGGCCGAGATTGTTTGCGTCCTCCCACTTGGCTTTGTCGTTGATATCTGGGTCTCGTAGTCGCATGCCCACTCCCCAGAACTTGTCGGGGATGGCCGCCACCAGGTCGTTGGGGAAAGAGTCTGTTAGATGCTGACGTAGCCGAGGATTTGGGGTGAATTTAGCGTAGAGACCCTGTTTTACTATGCCCTTTGACTTCTTTCGCCACAAATCGAGATCAAAGTTTACCGTTTTGCTTGCCAGAAATCGTTGCTGCTTGACAGAGGAGCTCCTTAGTACCTTGTCTGCCGTCCCCGAATCGTCGAAGAGCATTGCCTTTGAGAACATCGTGTACTGGTCCAAGCTTGTAAAGCAATTTCCGTCGATGGTGAAACTGGCCGGGTATTCACTAGAGAAGGGAGAGTTTGAACCGTCGAAAGCAATGGTGTTTTCGTCGATCTTACGTAAGGCCAAGGTTGCCGGGTTGAGATGGGTCGGGAGCCTGTCCAGGGTATCCGCTGTGAACGTGTCCCCATTTATGACAAGTTTATCGGCGTTTAGACTGAGCCTTGAGTATTTGTCTGGTTCAGACTCCCGGAGTCTCCTACACTCCAAGTAAACAGGAAGCAGTATCCTCCGCCTGTCATCCACTTCCCGTGGGAAGTCCTCTGTCAAAAAGAGGCCACTTCCCTTCAGCTTGCTCTTAGCATTCCAAACATCCATACGGTCCCCGTAATGATTGAAACGGATGATGATGGGGCGTCGACTTCCTGCAGCGGGAGGTCCGACTCGATGGCAGCGTTCCAACTTCATGGCGGCAACCTTGTCCGCCTCCAGGTTCAGCTTGTGTTGCATTATATCAATGACTGCCTTCCTACAGTTGTCGGCCTTATCCCCGCTCGGCTCGTCAGGCACCCCGATTAGCCGCAAGTTGTTGCGCCGAGAGTATGTTTCAAGCTGTACCACTCGGTTTCGCAGGGCCTTATTTTCTCGCTCTATGCGTTCTAATGTGTCTTTGGTCACTGTCGCATCCTTCTTTGTGCTTTTCATGTGCCCTGCTATATCCTGCGTTACCTTGTTCAAGCCACACTCCAGTTCTTCCAGCCGTTCAAACATCGGCGACAGCTTTTGATCCAATGAGATGTTGAGAAGTTCCCTTAGCATGGTCACGGACATGGTGCAAACCGGGCTCTCAGGGTCTACGTCGTCATGCATCCTTTTACTTGGTCTAGTATCGTTTACGTTAGACATAGCTTATGGTACTTTAGAGTTTATAAGTCTACGTATACTGACCAGTTAGGTGGTACCTTAATTAGGCACGTTTTTCATATGTGTTCGGCACTATGCTGCTTTATCGCACCCACTGGTATCACTCACGACTGCACTGCCGCCATCTTTGTTAAGAATTGAAATTCCTTCCTTCTTCTGTCTCGCAATCGCATGCATTTGATAGATGTCGCCGATAAATATTGTGCAATATGTAGCACTCAACTAGGCAAGGCTACTTAGGAAAGTTTTACCCTGGACAATACCTTAAAGTAATCAGCAGAGAATGACAACAAAACGACAAAACTGCCACAAAAATGTCAAATTTATTAATGCTGTATGCAAACAGAATCGCAGATAATAACAAAGAACACTCAATCGCGGCATATATAGGAGTCATACGTGCAGTAAATTTGATCAATGCCAATAATAAATCTCAAGGTAACAACAACATTGTGTTGTGTGATGATTGCAAGATCATCTTGCTTAGTGATCTCAATGTCATCTTGTGTCACGATTTCAGCATTGCCAGTTAATAATAGCAATTCCCCGGACGATAACTTGACAACCACTGAGTTTGTCTTATCGCTGTCATATCCAACACGGACGTTTAATTATAAACTCTGAACAGATGGAACATCAAAAGAAAAAACAAATACATAAACGATGCATACTTTTACAAATTATGAATAAGTCAATACTGTTTACAACGCATTGATGTCATAATCTCAGGCAAACATATTAGCAAATCAATACTCAAATGCAGTGCAAGGTTCTCAGTGTGAACCTGATGGGACAAATGTATCGGTGTACCCTGTAAGCGAGTGGTTCTTCACACAGCATCGTTTGCCTCGCGTACGAACTCTGGCACGGATCCTCTATGGTTGTATCAACAACTGGTGCGTAACCATGGACAACGTGAGAGTGAGCACGTAATGCACGCCTGTCCCCATAGCAACGACAGCATCCGAAGTACTTTCTCGCGCGCGGTCTTTCAGTGACGGGCGAGTTGGTCGCCCAGGAGACGAGGGTGAGCACTGCGTTGCCATGACGGCCAGAGTTTGTGGGTGTTGGATGGGTGAGCCAACAAGATCAGCTGGGGTCTCGCAGCTTCCTCTGATAACGCGAGAATTGTTCATCGCAGCTGCGTACGCAAAACAATCGCACGCGACGGGATTTGTACGCAGGTCGAGGAGGTCAAGGCCGCCGTGGCGAGGGTCGGCGAACGACAAATTACTCAACGTATTCATCCGCAGATCTACTTTCACTGGCGGAGTGGTACTATCAAAAGCTGTAGGGTTAATCGTATGCACCTTGGCCATGAAGAAGATGTATTCCTGCACGGAGAGAGCACTCAGGTCGGATATGACGAGTATATCGTTGAAACTCAAGTCTAGTTTTCGTAATTTTTTTAACGTTCGCAAAGTCTGAACAGGGACGGAAGTTAGACCGACTAGCTGAAGCGTTAGGCTCTCCAACGTGTCTTCCACGCCGCTAAATATATCTTGCTTCAGGGAAACTGTGTTGTAGCTTAAATCCAACTCCTGTAGGGCGTCTAGATTTGCAAACAAAGCGGCCTGATTAATAACCATATTGTTACCCTGTAACTGTAGTATCTCCAACCGCTTGAGGTGTGCGAAAGTGGCGACAGGTGGCGCTGTCAGCTTGTTGTACTCCAGATGAAGTTCTGTCATTGTCTTGCCGGAAGCAGCGAAGACTTCCGGTGTCATGGCCGCGGGATGCAGCTTGTTGAGACTGATATCCAGAAACTGAAGCCTATCCAGAGACGTTATTCCGTCACCTAGACTACTGTCTAAATGGTTATTACGAAGTGACAGCTTACGGAGATTGGTCAAGTTCACCAGAGCTGCAGGCACAGATTCCAAAACACAGTGTTCGAGGATGATTTCCTGAAGATTTGGCAAACCGGAAAATGCATCTGGATCCACGAGAATACTGAAGTTATTGTGGCTGAGCACCAGCACTTCCAAGGCCGGTAAACTACCGAGAGCATCGCTAACTAATGCCCAGGTTCTGTCAGCCGAAATATTGGATAGGTTTAGAATTCTCAGCCGATTCAATCCAGATAAAGCTTTCTTAGAGATTCCTTGCAGACCGCGATTTCCCATCAGGCTAAGATGCTCCAGATTATTCGCGAGGCTTCGGAACGCGTTCTGACCTATAACAGTCAATTTGTTCCAGTCCAGCTTTAGACTCCTTATGGCAAGTCCATCGAAAGTACCGTCAGGTAGCTCCTGGATGGCATTGTAGCTCAGATCCAGATTAGCAATGAGAATCCCGGACGAGAAAGACTTCAGATCTGGAATTGCGGTCATCCTCTTCCATTGGCAATCGATGGAGACGCCCGCCGGATCTTTATGTTGGCAGTCACACCCCAGGGGACATGGTGGGGAGGGTGGGTGTGGCGATAATGCGGTTGAATGCACAGCGACCAGGGCAGACAAAGCCAGACATAGCGCGGTACGAATCAGCGCCATCTCCGCTCCACTTGATCCAGACGGCGAGGACCCTCTGACGAACTGAAACTGCAAATGTAGATTGCAGATCACGTGGTGGAAAATGTGGCTGATGTAGTATAAAAATATAGAATGACGGGGGAAGCAGGTTACACACAAAACTGCATGCATTCAAAATGTTCCCAATGGCATTATTGGTGTCAATCATGCTAATAGTTTGCCAACCGTTGTGACGTTTTGCCCTTCGCGAGTCATTATAACGTCAAGCTGGCGCCACCACTGGTCCAATTAATGTTGATGGACGCTGTGTGTGGGCAAATATTGAAGCAATTCACTTCAATTTCTCAACTGGGCACTAATCTCTCCACGGACACTATTTCATGTCCGTTCTCCAACCCAGTTTGCCTGAAAAACAGATTCATAGTATAAAGCGGTGTTGGCCTATAGAAAACCTAGTCGTGCATTACGAAAGTAAGTACGGTACCTGTTGTTAGGAGAGCATAGTACGATTCTAGTTGAATTTCTAGCTTCAGATTGACTCGCTCGATAGAGCTTAGTGCCACGGCGCGTCAATGCGACTGGTATTGGTAGAACTTGTTAGGCTCAAGACAAACAATAGTTGGCGCATAGTGCTGGTTTAAGTCGCCTTATTCACATGTTGGGAATTCCCACGCGAGAACGAGGCTATACCTGCAAGTTTGCGCGCGAACGGCTAGTGCATATGATGAGTGGCCCTGGTGTCTGGCACAAGTGCCCTTCTCTCCTGCCGTCAATGGCCACTATTTAGTCTGTCAGGTCATTATTGCTTAAACTTGTTAACAAAGAATAACTATTTCTGCAAATTTTAATCTTTTTTTAGCACATTTGACAATAGCCGAACGTGTAGGCTTATGCCACACGGAACGGGTTACCCCGTCCAGCTGGGGGGTATCCCCGACCAGCAGTGGGATGCTATTAGTTCAACAGAGCTTATCTTCTTAGTGGAAGATAGCTAAGGTCCATATGTTGATTTGTCCATTGGAAAGTTAACGGCAAATTAAACCAAACGTTAATGGTGTTTTTATTACGAACTTTGCAAGGAACTGGTTGCTCAAGGTACGTTGAAGACGCACTGAAACTCATTGCATAACGTTAGCGCACTAGACCGCAGATCAATAGGTCCTGGGTTCGAATCCGGGCTCGGGCACCTAATCTGGGGCATGTTTCATTCCTTCATCCTTCATCGTCCCGGGAGGTTCCTTGGCCCAATTTAGCCTGTATGTGCACAAAAGTGGCCTAAAACACCAACATTTCATTTCATTTCATTGCATAACGTTGAAGACCGCGTAGCTCAGTCGGTAGAGCGTTTCCCTTTTGATAGTGGGGTCGTGCGTTCAATTCCCGAGGGGTGCACTTATATTTTTCCCTACATTTCGTGCAACAATCACATTCTCCCATAAAAGTGGTTATCACGGTTTTAAGATTAGTCTTGTGCATTCATGCGTAAGCGACCGATTAGTTCATTCAATGGCACAAGCACAATCAATCAATACGTGCATGGAGGGGGCGGGGGGCAGTGGAAAATAAAGCAGCCTATCGCTGTCCACGAGCAGCAACCTAATGCTGGAGAACGACCAGTGCCCCCCCCCCCCACCCCCCGCTTCCACCGCCTATGCACTGTAATCTCTGTAATTATCTCCAATCTCGGGGGGGGGGGTTACAGGAGTTGCAACCCCCCCTTGGGAACCTGAAAATACACTGTTAAAGTCGGCTTCTCCGTGCACCCCCCCCCCCCTCCCCCCGGTCGCAAGTCTTCAGAGAGCAACCCCCCCTTGGGAACCTGAATTACCTGAACATGCATTGTTAAAGTCGGCTTCTCCGAGCACCCCCCCCCCCCTGGTCGCAAGTTTTTCAGAGAGCAAACCCCCCCCCCCCTTGGCTAATTCCTAGATCCGCCCCTGCCCCCCTGCCCCCCTAAAGTCTGGATTCGCCCCTGTAGTATGCCCTGTAATCGCGAAATTCAAGCCTCCCCACCCTCTAAAGTCTGAATCCGCCCCTGGGGGGGGGGGGTAGAATTATTGCCACATTGGTCCCTTAATGAGATAAAATATGTCAGCATAATTCCATATACCCAGCATAATATCTCTCCATGCTCCGATCATACAATACCGGGTAAAACACGGGGTTCAACAACGCTGGTGTGCACAAGTTTTCATGTGGGTCTATCATATGGGTAGTAGGCAAAGAATGTCCGGGTCATAGGATTCACTCAATACCCAATAAAAATATTCATAATAAAAATATTCATAATAAAAACAAAAACAATAGTAGGTCCATAGACTGACATGTTACAGCACAAAGATCCTAGCTAACGTGGAAAGCGAGTTCAATATACTCGCCCCAAAAGACCCTCCTGTTTCATATATATCTGCTCCAGAACACACGCACCCTTTTCATCTGCCTGAAATCGGTCATTTTATTACTGAAATCACCCGGGAGCTACTTCGCAGCGAACCCGCAGCAGTGTATCCCATTAGATTTCACGCGTTGAACGAGTTACGTAGTTTGTGTTTGCCGGCACAGCCTCGCTTTGGCGTCAATATGGCGATTCCGTGAATAAGGCGAATGACTATATAGAGTTCATTCACTGAAATAAACCACTCGACAACTTATCCAGTGGTTCAGCGAACGGGTAATAGGGAGTTCTTTAGCGTGTTAGTGCCACACAATATTTCAGCTCAGAGGTTGCTTTGTTCTTGAAAGAAATAAGAATAACTGGTTACGGCGTTTTCTCAATAAAATCGATAAACACTAATTCCTTATCTATTACATAATGGATCTCCGACCTGTTTATTTTTGGGACTATTGAACATGGGAGCTAATTACTGTATGAGTCACTAGATTGACACTTGCGGGGAAGTGGTTGGGGTGGGGGCGGGGGGGGGGGGCTGATTGTACTTATGTTTGAGTGTTGCTCGTTGAGTTCAAACCAGTGGAAATCGACAATCAGAATATCTCAATGAAACACTTTGTTTTGTGTTTCTCTATGACGTCACCATCGTCCCTCTTGAAACCGGGGGAGCCACACTCAGCCGCTTTTATACCAACAAACAAAATGACGTCATCTTGGTTACGTCATAACAACCAGTGGTGTAAATAACGACGTCATTTTCGGAACGTAACAAGTTGCGAGATCCTGCGGGGAGTCATAGAAGTTAAATATGCCTTTGTGTAAGTCCAAGGAACACGATATGCATATGGCATTGCGTCGAGTGCGAGATGGGTTTATCTTCGCCTAGAGGCTCAGGCAGGATTTTGGAGATGCGTGCTGAGATAAACCCATCTCGCACGAGAAGCAATGCCATATGTATTTTCTCGCTCGAATAGAACTTCAAACGTCGCCATTAAGTCAACACGGAGATCTAACGATGAAAATGATACTCACAACTGCAGTCTGCACCTAAATATTTGGTCAAAATCATAACAGTGGCGCTCAATAGCACCTGTAACTAAGTGTTGCGCGCGACGTGTTTCCTTGGAGATATGACGTCGTCAAAGTGATTAAGCCTCTGCGGCGGAGATAGGTCTAACGAACATATTGTTTTAGGCAAAATGGTATCTATTTGTTAAATGAACCTTTTGTTTTCGTAAATTGTGGCTGTATTTCCATAGTTGGAGATTATATGATTCAGGCCTATAGCTATTAAGTTCGGTTGGTTTGTTGGAACTATTTATGTAAATATCAGTTACGCGCATTGACACCGCGGTAACCACTGAGTGACAAGATCTGTAACGTGAATGGCGGCAGCAAAACAACGCACGATTGGAAAACTAAAATGGATCTTACACAGTAAGTTTCAGCTTTTAAGCCGCCAAACTTCGCCACATAAACTAATTTGTCAAACTGTAACATAATATGATAAAATCTCAATTTCTGACACGTATACCGGGATGGGTTTTTCCCGGAACTGGTGTCAACATTGGCCACTGACAACAGAGTGCGAGAAGAATAACGATGGGACGTTACCTTGCACATGATCATGTATAAAATCCACTAGTGACGTCACTTCATTGTGCTCTCCAGACATTATTTTTCGCAATGGAGTGTTTATATATAGGACGTGGAGTTTACATGTATGAGCTGAAGTTGTTTTTGCGTGTCACCAAGGATACGCATAATTATACACTTTGTGTCACCAAATGTTTAACTTACCTTGGTCCCTTGGTTCCTTTGAGTGGCTTTCCTTTCCAAAATCGGTTGTGACGTAAATCATTGATTGATAAGCGTTGCCAAGGGACATTATGACGTCATAATAGATAAACCCATTCTCATACTGCAGCTAAAAGCATTCCCTCGCTAGGTGTCGCTCCGCCACTCGACTGGTTCAGCCCCGTCGGAGTCTGTTAAGGGGTTACAGACATCCAATTATATGAGCACGTAATAAGAAACAACTCTTTAGCAACTGAGAGACCCAGCGAATCCGCACGCACAGAATATACCAACGAACGATTAAATACGTCCTAATTTTGCTCCACAGGTTTCATTCTGAGAGCCCAGATAGTAGTAACCCAGTCTGTACTCAGAAATACGCAACTGATAACTGTGATATACGACAATTATTTCAGGCGCTATTTGACTCGCCTTGAGGGACGACAAATATATCCAGACAAAGCACAATACCTGGATGATCATTTCAATGTTTAAATGCTATAACGCCGACCCAGCACGGCTGCCATCCCACCATCATACGCCGTAAACAGGGAACCAGGTCAATCAGCATTGAGTTTCACTAGGTACGCTAATATGATATAGCAAGGCAACAAAATCATAAAATTCGAATTTAAGATTTTCACTATCAGATTCCAGTTAATTATCTTCAATTAATTAAATTGTAGTAACAAGCGAACCAGTCTAGCGTGTTGCTTCCAATGCAAGGATTCTGTGGATCCTCCTTTCACCAAACCATAAACACACACAGACCCCCACCCGCGACCTCCACACACAGACCCCAACCCCCGACCTCTACCCACCGACCCCCAGCCCCGACCTCCACCCACAGACCCCCAGTCCCCGACCTCCACACACAGACCCCCACTCCCCGACCCCCACACACAGACCCCCAGCCCCGACCTCCACACACAGACCCCCAGGCCCCGACCTCCACCCACAGACCCCCAGGCCCCGACCTCCACACACAGACCCCCAGACCCCGACCTCCACACACAGACCCCCCACCCCCGACCTCTACCCACCGACCCCAAAAGCCCCGACCTCCACCCACAGACCCCCAGTCCCCGACCTCCACCCACAGACCCCCAGTCCCCGACCTCCACACACAGACCCCCACTCCCCGACCTCCACACACAGACCCCCAGCCCCGACCTCCACACACAGACCCCCAGGCCCCGACCTCCACCCACAGACCCCCAGGCCCCGACCTCCACACACAGACCCCCAGACCCCGACCTCCACACACAGACCCCCACCCCCGACCTCCACACACAGACCCCCAGCCCCGACCTCCACACACAGACCCCCAGGCCCCGACCTCCACACACAGACCCCCAGACCCCGACCTCCACACACAGACCCCCACCCCCGACTTCCACCGACCGACCCCCAGCCCCGACCTCCACCCACAGACCCCCAGACTCCGACCTCCACACACAGACCCCCAGCCCCGACCTCTCCCACCGACCACCAGACCCCGACCTCCAGCAACAGACCCCCAGACCCCGACCTCCACCCCAGACCCCGACCTTCAGCCACAGACCCCCAGACCCCGACCTCCACCCAGACCCCAACGCCCGACATCCACCCACAGACTCCCAGCCCCCGACCTCCACACACAGACCCCCAGACTCCGACCTTCAGCCACAGACCCCCAGACCCCGACCTCCACCCCAGACCCCGACCCCCGACCTCCACCCCGGACTCCCACCTCCGACCTCCACTCACAGACCCCCAGCCCCCGAAATCCACACACAGACCCCCAGACCCCGACCTCCACACACAGACCCCCAGCCCCAACCTCCAGACCAGGTCCTCTAGCCACAGACCCCCGGACCCCGACCGCCACCCCAGGCCCCCAGCCCCGACCTCCACCCCGTCGCCCACCCTGTTATCTTTCGATAGTTACACGTATGTATTTATCTGTCACATGTGAAAATACCGGGTCTCGTCCATTCTGACGCTGACGCCTTCCCCCCTACCCCTCGCCCCCCATTAAGCATGTGCATAAATTATATGCATTTCATGCCGGTGGCTAGTAGGAAGGGATATGTATGTTTAAAACGTGGGGTTTTAGGGCAAAAAATTTGCAAAAGAAACGAGATGACGTACATAAAAGGTGGGGCTGGCGTCAAACTTCAATTATGAAAAAGCTTAATCATTGAAAAATTAAACAAGTCCCGAACAATATCAATATCGTATACATATGTTTATATTTATATATTCTACCTCGGTCAAATTCCATGTATTTCTCGCCAGGTGGCGCTGATGATCACATTAATCAGAGGCAGCCCTTACGAAAAGATACCATGATATATCATGGTATATCATGATATATCATAGTTTACCATGGTAATTTCATGATAATCAAACGATATACTATGGTATTTTGTTGGAAGGGCGTGATATACCATAGCATCTTATGATATACTACGGTATACCATGGTATATTATGATATATCATGGAATACTAAGATATATCATAGTTTACCATGGTAATATCCTGATGCAGTAAAGATATACCATGGTATGATCTCGGAAGGGCGTGATATACTATAGCATATTATGATATACTAGCTTACACTATGGTACATCATGATATATCATGATATATCATAGTTTTACCATGGTATTTTTAATGGGTTAGCGCGCTCGCATTGAGTGTTCTGGTCACCTGAGAGCCTATAACGGCACGCGGATCGATGGTTCGAGTCCCGCTGTGGCCATGTCTGTGGTCGCAGGATAAAGATCCCATGTGCGTTTACGCAAAGAGTAGGAGGTTACCCCCCGGTGACTTGGCTCCACTCTCATTGATGCGATATATATGACCAAAAGTGGTTAAAGCGTCCTGAATATACAAACCAAGCCTGGTATTTTCATGATTTCATGATGGTAGAACGGACATTATCATAATATACAATGGTGTAATTTGGCATAACCACACTATATCAAAGTAGATTGGAGTGTATACAGCGATATCCATAGTTGACCACGATAATAGCCGGGCTGTAAGTTAAGAGCAAATAAATTGATATGAGTCCCCTAATAGGGCAAAAGGCAGGTACATCAGCCACAACTTGCAGTAATTACTATAGCGGCTAGAAGGAATGTTTCGTACCAAGTGAAGCACAGTCCGCACTGACAAGAGCGGTTTGTGACTCGTGGTACTACAGTGTAATCTGCTCCGTATTGTTCAATTTCAGTGGTTCACGAGTCATAAACGGAAGTTCAGATGTACATTTGTCTATGACGGTTTCTACTGCTAGAGAGTATTGCTCATAACGCTTGCAACTAGATCGCTATTTCGCAAATGGACATTAGTTTATGTACTTGGCCGATCTACCAAACAACACGTATCAAACGATATTTGAATCATCTCAATACTTTTTTTATTTTGTTGGACATCAGAACAAGACACAAACGTTACATTACTCAATAATACTTGATTGCAGGCCATTAATTCAATATGGCATCAGTTGCAGGAACGACACTTTTTAAAACACACGTCTGCAATCTCATAAATTGGTCTTGTACAAAAAGCTTATGTTAATAATCAATCAAATATGACATAATGCTTGAGCAAAACCAGACGTTTTAGATTGTAGTTCATCTATCGAGCTCAAATACTGGCAGAGTCATAACAAACGTAGGCCTATCATAACCCTTATGAAACAACACCATGGTATACCATGGTATATCATACCCTATCTAGCTGTGATCTCTCCAGCGTTAGAATAACGTTATTCTAACGCTGGATCACAGTTAACCCTATCATGCATGTACCATGGTATACCATGGTATATCATGGTAAATCATATCATAACATGGAGGTAGATGCATGCATACCATATATCACCTCCTACTCTGGTATTTCATGTTAAACCATGCTATATAATGCCCTACCACGAGGTACCAATGATGAACCATATCCTGCCATAGTAGATCATGGTAAACCATATATACCCTACCATATGTATGTAACATATATTAACATGAAGCATTATGGTAAGTCATTGTACCACCAGAATTATACCATGGTATCAGCAGAGTATTCCTTATACAATAATGTGCATGATATAACTACACATTATTATATATCCCGCACAGAAAACAAGTGATTTCTCAGTCGAGACCTAACTGATCGAGATTCAACTAAAAACTAACTATGCAGCGAAAGTTCTCAACTGTTGAATCAGACGCACAATTAAAAAACTAATTGAAAACTAACTAGGCTTATGCAGTTGAGCACAGGTTGAATAGTGGAGCTTAGAAACTTTTTTTTTTGGTCCCGCTATATTCAACAGTCAACCGTTGAGCGCGCTCAGAATTAATAAAATTATCATGATACATCATGGTAAAAACTGTCATTTTATTATTCTAAATTAGGGGAATCAATCAATACGGGAATACGACTACGAAAATATGTAGCTACACTGGCTTATCGGCTATGCAATATCCCGGGGAGGGGGGGTGCTTATTGCCGGGTTTTGAGGGGGGTTTCGCAGTAAAGCCCCCCCCCCTCCCCCACCACCCCCTTTTGCACCCCCAAATTCGGTCGCGGGACTGCGTTCATAGGCCGAGTTTGTCTGGGAAAGTAATAAACGGCTTAATAAACCGAGCGGTCCAAGGTAAAATAAATTTCCCTTCCGAGCGGATATTTTCACGTTCAAACGTTCGAGCCGATTTTCAAGGTGAAATGCCCCTACGATAGTATTTTGGCGGTGAATTAAGGGTGGCTTTACCGCGCCCACGGCACCCCCCCCCCCCTTTCAATCGCGTCAATCTACTAGGTCACCCCCCCCCCCCCCCCCCACCGCCCTAAAACACCAGTGAGATTTGCAGCCTGCCACAGCCCGCGAAGTGAGCAGATGAGTAGGGTGCGCCACCAGGCGGCAGCTGCCGCCGAGCGGAGATAGCAAGGCGCATGCGCGAAGTTTGAAAAATGTTGTGGAAAGGCGAAGAGTCGTACGGGCATGTGTATGCGATTAGCTTATATTCACAAATATTTGCTTATGTATATGAATGAAAGGTATGTATTTATCAATACTATACTGTATAGAACCTGAAGACACCCAGGTTCGAGCGTGACACCATAACATAAGGCGAAGAGAAGCCTTTATAAATTGCAACTTGTTGCATGGTCCACTCATCCCCCCACGCCTGTGACTGTGCAACTGCAACCACTGGGACTGGCACAGCAGGAACCATCTACACTATACCTGTATACTGCTACAGTACAGGAACCCCAAACGCCGGAGGGAGTAGGGGGTCGACTAGTCCCTTATGAGACAGTTGTTGCTCCGCACAACAGTCTCATATCCTCATGTAGATAATGAGGTTGTAAGATATGTTTTTGTGGATAACTAAGTGTTGTTAACCGCACGATCCATCAAACCCTTGTCATTTTGTACTCTGATACCTAAACTTCATATTTACCACAAAACCCACATGCATATGAACTAACAAAGTATCGCATTACTATCAAGTCGGTTGAAATAAGGCTTTCTTCATTCTTGTTGTTTATCGCTCCATTTCGTATTTGGTCATTTTTCACCAGCGGCTTTCGCCAGATCAGATGGCATTTCGCTTATTGCGTGTCAATGGCTGGGTGTATGAAGCGCCACCAAGCGAATGGTGTGGTGTTAACGACATGCATGCATGCTCAGTTTCTCCACTGGGTGGGCAAGGCGGCGGACAGAACTGAGTTGTCCGCTGCTTCGAAAAATCTACACAGGATGTCGTGTTTGTAAAATGCAGTACAGGATTTGATAGACCGGATTTGATTTTCCCAACAATATCACATGGGGCTAGGGGTCGACCTGCCCCCCCTCCCTCTCTAGAGTTTATGGTTCCTGTACATGCCCCTGGCATAGGCTGTGCCATAGGCATAGGCTTATGTGTATGAACCTTCGTACAAAGATTGTGACTCCTGTATGTCTTGTGCATTCCTCTCTTGTTTAAAAGATACTTTGTTGCTTCCTTGGTATATGTGTCTATGGGTGCCTCAACCCTATAGCCTTTAGCCCTGGTACATACCTCTCTGACCACACCCATAAATGGAGCAAGACACTGCATATTTATTCTGTAAGAACTTTTAACTTGAGCCATCGGTCCACTATTTCTGATTTTAGGCCTGCTCAATTTACAGGGGTGGTGAGAGAGGCATGTACCAGGGCTATATAGCCCTGTCCCATGCCTCCCCCCAATTATTTAGTGGTGTCTGTGTGGGGAGGTTGAAGGCCACATACCTTTTTTTTACCCAGGAAAACTTCCAATGGCTCAGTGAAAAATCAGGGAATTGTTTTTTTGTTTCATGTGGGAACTCTGTACTACGGTATAGTCTTGTTTTCAGGCTATACTGTTTATAACATTCTCTTTGGCATTTATTTGGCTTCCTGCATAATGTACTGGGGTAATAATAAATGTACTACAAAGTTTCGTAAGATAGCCTTCTAACATTTTAGCACCCATGCCCTTCAATGTTAAACAGCATTGGTGAATGATAATTTACTAAGACGATAAGTGTATCCTTTCTTGCAGATCAAGTAAGGAGAGAATTTCCTGGCAATGACGTAAAAGAAATTTGCATGTTAATGCGAGAGAAGATCAGCAACGTTGTTAAGGCTGGATAATAATAAGAAAAACTGAAGGATCTACTTGTTTTACAAATTAAAATGAATATATTTGTATGAAGGATTGTTTATATATGTTATGTGCTGTGAATAGTAGTTGTTTTAAAGTTGAGTATTAGTTATGTAGTAGATGTGAAGTACTGCATGGTAGTACATCTCATTTTGAGGTGGAATTTATATCTGTTACAAAAAAAGACCGAATACCGTATTTCACGTATGTTTTCGGACACCCCCTCAAAGGCAGAAATAGGATAAATTTAGTGTACTGTAAGTTTTCGGACACCAAACGCAGATAATTTTTCAAGTGTATGTATATTTTCGGACACTATCGGACCTAAATTAACAATGCGTCTAGGCTCCTTTGTTATTGCGTAGTGCCGGCCCCCATGATTGCACTTCTCTGCTTGTGATTGCAGGCTTTCGGCGAGAGGGGCAAGTCGCTGTCTAGGGGGTTATTTGTGCCGTGTATCAGGTGTGAAAGAGCAACACCTTGGTTGCTAAGTAATGAGCTGGGCTTTGGTCTCCATTGTGCTGGCCGGCCGACGAGTCAGTCGGCGGATGAGTTGTTTATAAACCGCGAAAGTAAACAAGCCTTAAATCACGGAATGCGTGAAAGTATTTGATTAATTTATGTTACCGAAGACTGCAGCGCGTCGGCTGCAGAATCAAAGTTTCTCAAGAATTGATCCATGCTCTATATCGTTTTCCGAACAACTGTCACAGGATCGAATGCGCAGCTATATATATGGCACCTCTCGGATGGGAATTAATCCCCTTTGTTCTTGTACTGTGTTTTTTCTCTCAGAAGTTACCGTTATATTTGGCACAATGATTGCAGTTCATTGTCACTGATTGCAATTCATCACCACTGTTTGCCTAAAGCCATATCTTCATTGACATTAAAGTTATCGAGTATATTTTATCTCCTGTAACTGATGAGAGATCTAACGCTAGCAGATTGCACTCCGAGTATCTTCAAAACAATATTATACTCTTGATCACCTTACCCGCTGTTAAGGTGTGAAGCAGCAACACCTGGGTGTTAAGTTATATAATCGGCATCAGTCGACTCGCAATGTAGTAATTCTTAATCGATATTTTGTTATGTATGTATGTTTTCGGACAGTGGATGCGGGAGTCCATTTTATTGACTGTAAATATTCGGACAGCCAGAAAAACAATTATTTTTAAGTGTCCGAAAACATACGTGAAATACGGTACATTATCAATTCAATTATAACAGTTGTTTCCTGCATATGAGTTAGAGTAGACATTATTTGTAATAATCAAATAATAAGCTGGTTTTTATGTCATCTATATACTGTGTGATTTTATTGTCCATATAATGACTGGACAAAATTCCATAATGGCATTTTTTTTTCAATTTGTCCAAATGTATAAGCTGTGAAGTGAACAATATTTTATTTAATATCAATATATGAATCATTCAAATGAGCATTGTTTTAATTTGGAAAGATCCTGGTGCTTTTTAGATGTGAAATTTAAATTTGAAGGTATGTAACTATGATGCTGCCATATGGTGTATATTGATATTATTTGTTGATTTAAGTTTATGTCAATATGCATATAAGCAATGAACATTTCTTCACATAATGGTAGCTTGTTTTTCTAATATATCTATATGGTTAGAATGTGTATACTATATAAATCTTTTGGAATTTGTGTCATTTATGTCACAGGGAGTTAATTATGTGTATATAATGTGCGTATGTCACATGTTCACAAACTGCATCTTTTTATTGCAATACATATATATGAAAGTGGATTGTAAATCTTTGTATTCTTTACTCTTGTATTTTTCAGACTCTGGCATTATATATATATATCACAGCATTATATATATATTGCTATAGGTAATGGTGATTAGTACCATAATATACCATGGTATCCATGTAGTAAAGTACCATGGTATACCTGTTTCAAAATACCTAGGTAAATGTGCTTTACCATGGTATTCTACCATGGTATTATACCATGATACTCTACCATGGTATACCTGTTTCAAAATACCTAGGTAAATGTGTTTTTACCATGGTATTCTAGATCTACCATGGTATACCTGTTTCAAAATACCTAGGTAAATTTATCATGGTATACCATGGTAATCTCATGGTATTTTTTTGTAAGGGAG
This sequence comes from Arenicola marina, assembly GCA_964019135.1. Taxonomy (NCBI): domain Eukaryota; kingdom Metazoa; phylum Annelida; class Polychaeta; family Arenicolidae; genus Arenicola; species Arenicola marina. The sequence continues at coordinate 8,084,620 of OZ025264.1, forward strand.
GCGCCTTGGACTGGCATAAAGTTAACCATTGTCGGACAGGACATATCTAGGATCTGATCTCACCATAGCCATGAATATCGCATGGCTCACCTGCAACCCTTTAATTGTATCTCGCTGTGTTTATCTTGGGAAGACTTTTGTGGTAAGTTTTATTTCCACTATCAGTTGGCATAGTCAGCAGTACCTTGGTTATCGCTGGGTACCCACGGACCTCTGTTTGGTAGACCTGCCTGATATAGATCCAGTGGGAGGCACGCTGATACGGCGTATATGATAGGGAGTGTCTTCAAATTCGATAAAACGAAATTCGACGATAAGGTCATTTGCCATTTGGTGCAAAGGTATATACACAACACTTTGCTATGAGTTCCTTTATTTTTGCATAGTTCTCCTATATCTTAAGTTCGGCGCGCAGGATAAGTTTTGTTGGGATCAATTTGTCTGACGCGAGATATCAATCATCCTATGCACTGTCTCACACGAACCACAGTAAACGTCCACATTGGAAGGTGACGAGTATGGGATGCGTTTGGGATGATGTAGTATGGGACGGTTTAGTACGGTGGGTTTATCAGGGGAATGGTTTAGTACGGTGGGTTTATCAGGGGAATGGTTTAGGTTACACACCAATAGAAACCATCCCCATGTTAAGTAATGCAAAAACCCAAATTTTCAACCCCATGCTAGAAAAAAATCGGTAACCATGTTTGACTATATGGGCCATAGCAAATTATAGAGAAAGTATCCCAACTTTATTTTAACAACAAACAGAACATAGGTTCACGTGCGATATTTTTAGCTACAGCCCATAGTATGACACCCCCCCCCTAGCGCGACCCGCCGAAAATTAAACACCCAGCGAATCAGCATGTGATGAGGTCGACCGAACCACGCACCCGTAACGTCCGCAAACATGATTAAATACGCCACAGATTAATGCAACAGGCAGTAATCTGGCCAAACATTAGTAAAAGAAACAATATATACAAAGAAAGCAGTAACCATATAACCCTGATATACGATCATATTTTAGGCACTACTTGACGGTATCTACTTTTCTACGCACGACCTATTGGTGTGTAACCTTAAGCAGATGACATTTTCATCCTCCTTCATCTTCAACAGATACCCCGAACAGAAGGCACAATTTCCATATAAAGTACACAATTTGGTCAACCCATATACAAAAATGACGACACAATAACAGTGTGAAATCCATATGTATAACACTTACTGGTCTTCTTTCGGTCGATCTATCCACGGCTTAATTATAACCATGAGACTGTTCTATGCTTTGACCTGCCACCACCCCCCCCCCCCGACGCCCCCCCCCCTCCCACCGCCCTAACGAAACCGTCACCTTCCGCCCCTTTGGCGAAATCTTGGAGCCACATGTATGGTTAGATAAACGATAGTTTGGTCTATTAAGGCCTAGCAGACGACAGGGTGGTACCAACCGTCAACAAATGGAACAGACAGATGAAACCTTCCCAGTATGGCCGCTAGATGGCGCCACTGCAGATAAAATTTGCGATATTTTAATGGGTTTTTTGTCCAGGAAGGCAAAGAACACATTTCGGTATAATGCTACCAAAGAAAATCACATATAAAATCAATAAATATATTACTTATACCGGTATTGCACGCAGGTAACGCCAGACAGCGAGACTGCCTTAAGGTTACACACCAATAGAAACCATCCCCATGTTAAGTAATGCAAAAACCCAAATTTTCAACCCCATGCTAGAAAAAAATCGGTAACCATGTTTGACTATATGGGCCATAGCAAATTATAGAGAAAGTATCCAACTTTATTTTAACAACAAACAGAACATAGGTTCACGTGCGATATTTTTAGCTACAGCCCATAGTATGACACCCCCCCCTAGCGCGACCCGCCGAAAATTGAACACCCAGCGAATCAGCATGTGATGAGGTCGACCGAACCACGCACCCGTAACGTCCGCAAACATGATTAAATACGCCACAGATTAATGCAACAGGCAGTAATCTGGCCAAACATTAGTAAAAGAAACAATATATACAAAGAAAGAAGTAACCATATAACCCTGATATACGATCATATTTTAGGCACTACTTGACGGTATATACTGTTCTACGCACGACCTATTGGTGTGTAACCTTTAGTACGGTGGGTTTATCAGGGGAATGGTTTAGTACGGCCCTGGTGTCACAAAAGGAATCACAGCCAAGTGGCTGGATAAAAACAATGGTGGCCGAATGAGGATGTAGAGGGAGGGTGTGGAGACCATGCTATCAGGTGAGGGATTTGCTACAACTGCCCCCCCCCCCCCCCGCCCCGCCCCTCCGAAGGTCCAGGAATTAAGGGGTGTGTCGTCTAACAAGGAAACTTGATAAAGAGAACAAAAAAAGTCCTAGTACAGTACACTAAACTTTAATCGAAAACTTTAGCTCACCCTGCTTAGTCGGCCATAGGAATTAACACCCGGCGCTGAAATCATTCGTGGCCAGAGATGGGAGGGCTGGAACGCTGTTATGGCGAATGGTTGCAGATATGCGCAAAATAGTGAATTTATCTTTACAGCTAAATTTAAACAGATAACCTAATTATAAACTGCACTCGAAAGAGATAATGGATGTCCTTTAACGTTCGTCCAAGAAATGCCGCGTCATGTTTTCTCACATTTCAAATTCCACCCAAGTATTGGCACATCCATGGCCGTGATAACGGTTATACAGGCGGCGCCGGACTTCACAGTTCGTATTATAACAGCGAGCTGCAAGTCCAGTGGACATTTGCTGATGTGGATGAGCATTCCAACTGTAAGTACCAACTTTGTTAATTATGTTACCCTGTAGCTGCTTCTTTATACTGATTTATTTCTCTGTTTTGGGTACAGACAGAAATTATTTCCCTTTTATTCTCCCGTGGATCTGTCGTTGGCATCCGTCCGTGTGCCTAAGACGATGGGTTTGCAGCTTTTATGAATTTGCAGCTTTAATTGTTTGGGATCTGTTTCGCGGCATTTTCGCTTATGACTCAACAAGCAATACTAAGCACCGTCATAATGACTGAATGATACGTAGATTATCTGCTAAACAGTTTGTGTTAATTCTTAATTACGTTCATCTCAAAAATGAAGTCTCCCATAAATATGACCATAGTTATTGTGTTTATCAAACAATAGTTACTTTGACTACATCTTACAAACGGCACGGGACTCGTTCCTCCGGACCCCGATATAGATGTTGTAAGGTTTCTAGCCCGTGTACGTATCACTCCGCGGTGCGTTCCCCAAGACACGGGATATGAAGGGGGGTATGCATATGAAGCGCAGCGCCACCTGGCGACCAGGGGACAGATCGCAATGTAAAGTTACATCCCTCTAGCGGTATTTACCGAAATCAGAGATCAGTGCATACCCTTTCCTATCTACACCCGCACCCATTCGCTCCGACCGCCACACCGCCACCCCCTATCACGCCCACCTCCCCCTGCACCAGTCCTTTGCCGGCTCAGATAGGTCTCTTAAGGAGCCAGATTGGGTTGTCCTTGAGGGAGGCCACTCGCCAACGACAAGGAGGAAGGAGAACAGCCTATCTACGTTCATTCGTGATCGACGTGTTACCTGTGCGATTCGTAAATGAAAGAATTTCAAACATTTACGCATTTTACGCATTTACACCGCGTGAATATACAGCTTGTGATTCACGACTACATGATTATTTGGATGATTTAATGGGGATATCCGTCTAATTCTCCGTCACACGTGATTGAAACTTTTCCCTTTGATCCGTGATTGAAACTGAGTATCTTTCCTTTGATTCCTTGCTTTAAACATTTATATGGTCCGTGATTGAACTTTATTCCCCTCGACCCTCCCTGCCCCCCCCCCCCCCCCTCACAAATACACAAGGGCAATAGAACCAGCCTAGATATTCACTTTTTCAATCAGCCGGGTGAAAGATGTGTCGGGCGGTAAACCGATGTGCGTATTCGGTCTACCTTGGGGATATACTAGGGTTACCCCTAGAAATGCGCCTTGTGCGTCTTGACCGGCAGTTACAGCTACAGTTACAGTACTCCCGCCACCGCTAGAACCTACATTTATATTTCATTTACAACTGGAAAACAGGCAATTGCCTCTACAAACTTCTGTTGTAACATGTAGTACACTATATATTAGGGGGGGATACCTTTTCCGATCTCCGCGATTGGCATCTAGGAATTCTTGGAGATTCGCGATTAGCTGTTGGCAACTTTTGGGGATCGTTATCCGTACAATTCCTGGTTCAACGCGAAGATCCTTTGCCTATTTACCGCGACCCTTTATAGCAGTCTGCGAATTCTTCGATATTCACAATATCATCATTAAGGCGTTTTTTTCGCGTCCAGCTTTAAATGTCATAATCTTGAAGATTCGATATTGCTCTCCCTAATTCTTGGGGATTCCCGATTCAGAGAGGGTATCCCCCCCCCCCCCATATCAGTATCTGAGCATTGTATTATACGATTTCCAGCTATGTCTGCCTTAAGGGATTGTACCATATACAATGGTACTTGATACAGCTACATGCATTGCAAAAAGGCTATTTACGTGCTGGGTGAGTCAGACATTGCAGTTGATAAAACGACAAAATCGTACGTCCCAGGAAGGAACATTTGTTATCACACTCCCCCTGCCCCTCCCTCTACTCCACCCCCCATCTCAAGGCCCCCCCCCCCACCACCACCACCACCACGACCCTTTCATGATATCATTCACCAGCAGAGTTGTTATCTAGCGATATAAGTGTGGACTATCAGCAGCCAGGAGTAAAGAGCTGTGGGGCGACCTCGGGGATGTAACAGGTACGTGTAAATGCCTCAGCGCATCTGTATGCTGGGATACAGCAAATAACATTGTAATTGCTTTGTTGTGCGTTGAACTTCCTTTAACCGCTGAGTCTACACAATATATGAATATCATGTGTCTTGTCATTGAATATTACGCGATGAGAATAATTTTAAATGGTGTGATCTTGTTACGTTAACGTTTATGACTTTTTGGACATTTATGGCATTTGACAGGAATCAATATGGCCAGAGAAAGCTAATGAGCCGATGCTATTTATATTATCTGAATATTTAAAAAAGAGGACAATTTTAAAGATGAAGAAATAAAAAAATGGGAGATTGGTGTACACTTTTAGAGGTATTGTTTAGTGGAAGATACTTAAATGAATGTATGCACCGATCTCTGGTTCCGATAAATACTGCTAGGGGGAGCGCCTGTGTGTGTATATATGTGTATGAGGGAATTGGAGTTCACGAAACAGGTCTACAGGGAGAACTATTGTTTCGGCGTAGTTCACGTATAAGTCACGCCCGCCATCCTCTAGAAAAATCCATTTCGCGGGCTCTTACATTGAAGATAGACCCTGTATGGGGATCCCACCAGCTTACCCTGGACCTGGACATCATTTCACCAAGTGCTACGAACTGGTGACCTTATCCTTTACATATTAATTTAACGATGATTCGAGAGTTCACGAGCAACCAAAATAAGTGTTAAAGAGAACGATTGTTAGTGCGCCGCGCGTCTTTTCGTGCAACTTTATATTCAAGATAAAAAAATCTTACCACTTCGGTCTGGCAAGACAAGTTTTAAAGTTTACAAGCAAAAACCAGTTACCAGCTATTATTGACATAACATCTTGCCTTGTATATCGCGGGGGGTTACCTGTCTCGTATTTTTTGCACTGATGTATGTAAACCCTATGTATACAGTCCCTGTCTACCATCACCGGCCACGTGGGAACCCCTCCACGTGTTGACTCACCCGGAGGCTGCCCCCACCACGCCATCCCCCTCACACACGAAGGCCCTTCAACGCTTGTGTTCAAATACTCCGCACTCGCGATTTCCGCAATTGACTTTGACCTTAGACGAGGGACATACAATTCCCCTGCGTATTTATCTTGGAGTTGTCATGTAAATTGATGCATCTGATGAGAGAGTGGCGGTAGTTCTTGCTCCTTGATGGATGTGTTGAACACACGATGTTACTTCCTGAGGAAGGTTGTGTATCCCCTTCCTTGTAGAGGGGACGCCAGGTCGATCGCTCGAGAGGCTGTGTGCTCAACTGTATCAAACGCTTTACCGGGCTTATAATTTAGTCGGTCGGTCCCATTGAATTTCGTTTCGCTACTAGGAGTACATAAATACCTATCCCATGAACTGTATCGCAAAGTAGTAAATGACGGGGATATAAATGCAGGATCAAATGTGCTAATAAGCCAAGCTCATCCAATCGCGGCCAATCACAATCATGACTCATAGTCAATCAATATCAATCAATGTCAATCATGGTCAACCACAGCCAATCAATGTCAGTCATGGCCAACCACAGCCAATCATAGCCATACACAAGTATATGGTCGTCAAGAAGCCTCAAGAAGGTATATTAGGGTGCAACAACTCGCATTAAGATATATATTGAACGATATTAATAGCAGCCAAATCATAGATTCCGCTGAATTAATGGTCGCATTATAGATGTTACGCCACAGATAACGACGACATAGTCGGGTTCACTTCAGAGAATAGTTTATCTGGTCAGCTCAGCAACTCATGTGTTTTTTCTTCAATTCTAGCTAAGGCAGTAACGCTGTGTTCTGTTATCGTCGTATTGCTCGGTGTCCCGTGGGAACAGCCCTCAACATTCTCATTACAGCGGTGATGAAGAATATATCACTTTAACCTCACCATCCATATCCCCCCTCCTACCTGAACCCACCACAGTCTATATCATTTGGTTCATTCTCGTAAGACATTAGGCTAGGAATATTCTCAATAAGCGGGTGTAAAAAGGCTTTAACACTTAACGATTTAGTTCTCGGTTTAATTTAACACATACTAATTCAATTGTTAATTTCACATACTTTATTTCGATTAATTGAAGTTTTCTGTTTACTTCGACAGCCGCCGAATCGATTTTTCGACCAGACAATCTCCTAAGATCCCATGATAACGCAAATAGTCTTATTTATAATCACACTGGGTATATTTGTGGAACCAGTATAACTTTTAATAATCAACTCTTCGTCCTTATCATTTTGGCCTTGCACACCTTTTGTTTGGGCCTTTGAATGCCAGCAAAACTCGCTCCAATATCGGAATAGAACAGCATCTGGAAGGCTGCTGGGTGGAAAACCCGGTGGGAACAATTCTATCCTATCAGGGTGACAATCCTGTGTCTTATCTTCTTATCTGCCAGAGCTATGAATAACCTTATCGCCTAAGATAGTCGCAGTTAAATCCCCGGTGCAACCAGCACGCCAGACCTGAACAAGGAGGGAGGCTGTCCAATGTGGGTGTGATATGCTCTCTAATAAAACAAGGGGAGGGCGTTTGATTCGGGCGGGATATGATCTTTGATAAAAAAATGCCATGCTCTCCAACAAAACAAGGGAGAGAATTGGGTGTTTAGGTGGGATATTGCTTTCCGATTAAACAGGGGGGAGGGGGGTGGGGGGCTTGAGCGAGATCTGCTCTTCGGTAAAACAAGTGGCGGGTCTAATTTCGATGGGATAATCTCCCTATGATAAATAATGGAGGGCTTTAATTTGGGTGAGTTATGTCCCGTTATAAAATAAGATAAGATAGGACAAGATAAAGTCTTATTTAACGTCGGTATATAAAAGTCAACAATAAACATTAGCACAATTAACTGCTAATGACCGACAATGATAAAATGACATGAGCAGATGAGATAAATATACATATGATAATGGAAATATGGCAACCATTCTATCTATTTAAACTTTACCCGTTAGCTATGTTGCACAATGTGTACGAATTACAGTGACACATGAACATATCCGAGATTGACAGCATTGTGTTTAATTCCTTATTAGATTTCATTAACGTAGTTTCTTTGTTGAGCATATTCCATAACTTTCTGCCTTGATACTTCACTGAATTTTAGATATAGGCTGTTGTTTTAACACGTGGCATACATTTTTGGTCCATTTTTCAACACGTAATTGCTTTCCTTTAAATGATGCATGTCATGAAGGTAACTGGGCCCAATCTTGTTGATACTGTTGTAAACTGCTAAAGCTATACCGTTCAACATATGGCAAAGGTCTTCGCTTTCTTTCCGCTTCAAATCTGTATATGCTCATCTAAAGTCATTAAAAACCATAAATAAGGGTAGAGGGTTAGTGTTTTGAATGGATCTGCTCTGTGATCAAACAATGAGGAGAGGGTCTAATTAGAGTGGAAAACGCTTTAGTGGGGGGTATAATTTTTGCTGGGTGACCTCTCCGAAAAACAGCATAAAAGGCCACCCGCGTGCTTCCACCGCTAACGATATAACATGTCAGAGTGTCTCTACACAATCTCGACACCAATACTTCAATCAAAATGAAACCTATATTATTTTCCCCTGCAGGGCCGACCACTGGCATCTTGACCGTTACAACCAGTCAGGACTGAAGTAACGTTATCGTCACCCAGATCCTCGCGTTCAGCCAAGGAAGAGGAAGGCGAAGAGACAACTACGTAACGATGGTTGTAACTAGGAAACATACGTCATTGGAAGTTCTGACACCATAACGACACAACGTTGTACGGAGTATCATAGAAGTCATTGTGAACTGATCGGGTGAGTTACGGATACACACTGTATATTGATTGTGGGTGACTTCAATGTTTATTAAATTACACAATTTCAGTTAGTGCAACATGCGCTATCCGTAACGGAACTAACATTTCGAGCGGATATTGATTTTATTCTGTGATGTGTATTTATTGACTTCTTCAAATACATGATTTCAATTCCAATTAAGGAACGGATCACCTTTGCGCCTGTAATACGCATCTTAACGATAGACGAAAACTTAAACTATAATCTTTGACCTGATCGTACCTGCATTGGTCAATGTTTGAACTTCCTACAGGGTCCTCTCAATGTTCGACCTTCATACAAGTCCCTCTCAATGTTTGACCTCTGTCGTTGGTCCCCCCTTATGTTTGACTTCTGCTCTTGATCCTCTCAATATTTGACTTCTGTCTATGTTTGACCTCTGTATTTAATTCCCTCAATGTTTGCCCTGGTCTAATCCGAGCCTGACCTTCGTATCCGCCATTTTCTCATGTTATGACCTTGACCTGATTTTCTCAATGTGTGACCTCTGTTACTCATCTGTTCTGATAATCCCAATGGTGACCTTTGTTCCCGATCTCGTCTCAATGTATGACCTTCGCACCTGACCCAGCCCACGCAGCGTTGAACGCTTAACCTCTGTACCTGTTACCCTCTCCCGCAGCGGCAGCGTGAGCCCCCACCGCCGCCATGGGCTTCACCACGGTGCTGGGCAGCCTGAGCGCCGTGCCCCGGCTCCTCACCCGTAACGATGACGACTCGTACGACCGACTGTCCTACCGCTGGACGGTCGGCACCCTCGTCCTCTTCGCCGTCATCGTCACCAGCAAGACGTATATGGCCCACGAGCCCATTCGCTGCTGGGTGCCGCAGGAGTTCCCGGACCCCTGGGAGGACTACACGAACGCCTACTGCTATATCCGGAACACCTACTACCTGCCCTGGGACGAGGACATCCCGGCCAATCCGGAAGACCGCGAGAAGAATCCCATCATTTACTACCAGTGGGTGCCCCTGATCCTGACGGTGCAAGCGCTACTGTGCTACTTCCCGATCTCTATCTGGAGGTCGTTTAACGGTCGCGCCGGGCTGGACACCCACGACATCGTCCAGACCGCCGAGAAGTGTTCCTACGTCACGGATCCCGAAGAGCGGGACAAAATGATGAGGCATCTGGTGCGCCAGATGCACCGCGCCCTCCGGCCGCGCGCGCACGTCGGAACAAAACAAAATGGCTGCTGTGGCTCCGGTTGCCATAGGCGTTCCGTGTCCAGTTTGGTTTGCTCCGTCTGCGGCAAGAAGTTCGGTCGATACATGATCACCCTGTATATAACGGTGAAGCTGCTGTTCGTCGCCAACGCCATTGGGCAGCTGTTTTTGCTCAACTGGTTCCTGGGCCAGAACTTCAGCATGTACGGCATCGAAGTGATAAAGAGCATGATAAACGGAGACGATTGGATGGACTCCCCTCGATTCCCTCGCGTGACCTTGTGCGACCTTAAGATCCGTCGCCTGGGTAACCTGCACACGTACACCATCCAATGCGTTCTGCCAATTAATTTATTCAACGAGAAAATGTATCTATTCGTGTGGTTTTGGTTTCTGTTCGTTGCCATGGTTACGACGTACGGCCTCTGCCAGTGGATCGTGCGCATGCTGTCCAAGGGTGATCATTATAAGTACGTGAAGAAGCATTTGTCCAATTACGACATCTTCCAAAACGATGAACCGCATGACCCCAAGCTCGTGCGGGAATTCGTCGACGAGTATTTGAGGGCCGACGGGATGTTGATAGTTCGCCTGACGGACCTTAACACCAACAAGATGACAATGGAAGACTTCTTGGGGTCCATGTACCAGTACTACACCTCCCTTCAGGAGTCCGAAAAACTATCCATAGACGGTGTCGATAAAGAGGAAGAGGCCAAAATGCTAGTCTGAATAAACATAAACGCATTTGCAATAATTGAAGTGCAACCATGATGAATAACACTGCGGGATTTCATAATCGGTTTTATATGCCATAGCTTACGGGGCGACAAAAAGTTGATAAAGCGATGCCTTACGTATAGGTGATTTTCATTTAATATGGCAATATATAGTTGGATATATATTTCTTAGAGTAATCAGGCCACAGCATGCCAACATTCACAGCTTACGCAAGGCGTTATTCACAGCAATAATTATATTTAATGATAGTTCTCACCTTGCATTATTGGCTTGAGGCAGAAGTACGTAAAAACACCCTTACTCTTACCGATGGATATAAGTCGCACCAGATTATAAAAGTAGCACTATCCACCATTGTAATGGCCTTTTAGGCACGCGACTCATAACCTGAAAACTACAGTAAAACAAAGTCACAAGTTTTAATCAAACGGTGGACAAACGATCAATATCGTCCAAAGTAATACGTGAGCTATGCTGTTTCATTGTATAATATACATACTTTATTTAGGTTTTAGGATCATAATGATACCCCCACCCCTCCCCCCACCATTCACTTGCCCCATTTATTTATGCTATATCATTTGTATTATTTCATCCGAAGATCGATTGTGCTAAAAGTCGTGGTGGTTTATGTCGCAGTTATATAACTAACAAATCAGTCTTACTTCGGGACGGTTACTTGTGCAACAGGTTGCCGAAAAGCAAGCTTGTCTGGTAACGTCATTTGTGGTGTCTGGAGATAATTTTAAGATTCATTTTGCACATTAATGTTAATACATTATCGATTATCGGATCACGACCAATAGTGTATTCTATATACTATACTGTTATATTGTGTTCAGGTTTCTTAATTGCAGGGTAAGCATGCAAGATATCACAAATCATAACGTTGAAATTATATATTATATGAACATACATATATATATATATCATAATGTCATCTAATTAACATGATAAACATTAATATAATTCAATTAACTGTTATGTGCATGAAAGGTTCTTTTGCATGACAGACATGACACTTTCATGCGTACTTTATAAGTTATCATGTTAAATCTTATCTCGTTATGTTTACATATGATGTCAACAAATGCATTACAATATTAATATCATATACATTATGATGTTGAAAAAGAGCTAAAAATAAAAAAATTGATGAAATCAACTTTGAATCAACTGATATTTTCCAGGAACTTTTTTCATATGTGTGAGATACGATATGAGGCTATTTTTATCATTCGTCTGCATAGATATTTACTAAATAAGGTACAGAAGAAAAAAAAAGTGGTGCTTGAATAACTCTCACGAAGGCAGCGACTTTATGATTAAAATATATCAGCAAGAGAAACATACTGCTTTATATATTTTATTGTAATAACCATTATATCAAAACACAGCGTGAGATGGCACGATTTTATTCATATCTTGAACAACGCCTAACGTCAACGGATAATTGAATGCTCAAGGGGGGCGGGGGGGAGGGAGGAGCACTATTATACAAATCTGGTCGGGGATTTTCGGCGGGTGCCTTGATGATGCCTGAAAGAGCGGATATTTGTCATGAAAAGATACGCCTATAGAGCGGACATTTATGATGAAAAGTGCGGGGCTCTGAAAATGTGCGTTCATAGAGCGGGTTGCCGCGACAAAATACCCCTTCCGAGCGGATCGGCAATGAAAAAGGGGGGCGGGGGCCTTACCGCGGAACCCCCCTAAACCCAGCAATGTATTAAGTGCACCCCCCCCCCCCGGGATTGAATGTCCATTGAACGTTACTAGGTCAACTTCAGTGGCTCGTTATCATAGCGTAACCGTTACAATTGCACAATTCACATCAAATAAAATGAGGTACGTCAGATTCTTCCGTTGAAAAACGTCGGTATTGTGCATCCCTTTTTGTAGCTTATCGCCCTCCACTGGCCGCGTAAAATCACCCAGGCGTGGTGGGCAGACCTTTGGCCCCAATGGGACATTAGTTTAGCAGATCATCAACACATAATCAGAGTAAAAATACCTATGCGGAAATATCCTCTCATAGTCACATCATCCGAATATCTTTTATGAAGGACCCACATTGTCAGAATTCAGAGCTTGAGTTCATTGCATGTAATTAACTTAACAAATAAATATGTCGTTATATAAAGACGTATGCATTCAGGGGCGTAGCCAGGGGCCTGAGGAAGCGTACGCACCTGCTGCACATGAAATGGGAAAAAATAACTTCCGAACAACAAGATAGCACATACCGGCACAGCCCAATGTGTACGCACGTGCGTACGTGCGTACGGCTGGCTACGCCCCTGGCAGTACAGAGTTATTGCAGGTTAGGAGACACAGGCTAAGATTAATTTCAATTCAAGTTTTTTTTTCTTTAAACGTTTATTTTGCAACAAGATAACCCAACATATTGCATATGGTCTCCTTTGATTTTAAACACTTGAATTGTTGAGTGTTGGAGTATATACGCCGTAACAGTCCGAGCTGGCGTGTAACCATTTATTCATATTCTTATTTAGCTGTCCATCGGGGGGACAATGCACCATTGAACTACCGGTTAAGCCGCTCTCATCATAAAAACAGCCGTTATTCGAATGCCCTTCAGTCGGTTTAATGGAGCCATGTACATGTATATAGCGGATATACGCAGTTGTCGTTTGAAAACCAGTGAGGCAAGGAGTCAGGGCCACGCGCACTTTGCTGCATGGTAAAGAGACATAGGGAGGGTGGGATGAGAAAGGGGTGGGGGTGGTGGAGGGGCGCCCCACCCATACCATCAATCAGAGACAACTCACCGGTATTTGCCACTGGCGCTGTGAGCTGTGAATAATGACTGGGAAACAGGCTATGGCGGGGAACCAACCTATGACTAGGACCCAGCCGATGACCGGGACTGATGCAACCTATGATGGAGACCCGGTATATGACAGGAAACCAGCCTGTAACTGGGAACCAGCCTGTAACTGGGAACCAGCCTGTAACTGGGAACCAGCCTGTAACGGGAGCCCAGCCTATGGCGGGGACCCAGCCTTTGACGGGGACCCAGCCTATGACGGAAATTCATCCCATTACGGGCAACCAGTCTAACCAGCCTGTAACGGGGGCCTAGCCCATGACTGGGAACCAGTTTATGATGAAGATCTAGCCTATGGCGGGGAACAAGTCTGTGACTGGGACCCGGCGTATGACGCATAATACACATCAAATAAATGTAGTAAATGCTTTCCATTAATACTATTCATAAGTCGATGTTTACTATATTTTTCACACATGCTATGCCAATGTGTGCCGGCTGAGAGACAATCCGGAGCGCAGTATACTGGTCTGCACGGAGCCTGCACGGAGCGCAAACCCATTGCAGGCATATTAACTTCGCTAAATCTTTAGGTTAGAACATTGCCTGTAGATTACGCCATTTTCTCCTGTGATATGGTGAGACAAAGCAAGAAAAAGGGCAAATGTCGAACCATGTTATGTATGGAACCAAGAATCTCTGAATGTCATATTGTCTTGTCGCATATCACGAAACGCTATGTGCTAACCAGCAAGTGGGATATAATTACTGGTCGCCTTTTCCAGTTATTAGGGGTGGTAGGGCTCAATATTGGGTAAAACTTGTTAACCGAAATCTATTTCCATTGAGATCGGGGCGAATGACATATAGGAGGCAGATCCAGAGAAATCGAACCGAGTAGAGAGGGGGGGGGGGGGGGAGTATGCCAAATCATAAAAATCTCCCCAAATCAGATGGGTTTTTTGGTCTGCAGTCGAGTATGCTTTCAAGAGTAATAAATTAGCTTACAACATGTAATGGTTGGTAAAGGGCGTAAAGCCTGAATAATATGACTCACTAGTGTGAGATCGCATGACATTGTCTTAATTCAATATGAGAGCGATCACTTTCGTACTTGTCCGTGGATCATCGAATAACTTAATCGTTCAAGATTACGAATCATTATCAGCACATCTACCCCATTGATCAAAGCTTAATCTAGTTAATCAATAAGTCTTTATTTCATCTCTAGCAGTGATCAGTTATGTCAAAACATTTTATTTGGTACTATCGGCTGATTGCGTTTGACATTCTTATATAATAACTTTAATATTGTAGCAGTGCTAACTACATTGGCAGCCCGGGGAGTCCCCCCCCCCCAACTCTCCAACCCCGTCCCTGCAGTTCAGCTACTTTAGCGGAATACAGGCCTATACAATTAGGAAGTACAACACAATTCCATAATTCTTGACGTTATTCTAAGTCAGTCTGTTAAGTGATTGTCAGTGTATACAATTATTAACAGTACGTACGGGCTCAAGATAAATCCATCAGTGTCTCGTTCGAAACTGTCACGCGTCTGTCTAATAGGGGGGGGGGAGGGGGGGGGGGGGCTCTGACATTAATAGCCTCCCGCCACCACCTCACCCCCTCCTCCAATCCTATATATACCAGCCAATTTACGTAACTACAGGTTTATAATCTTCGATTTATTTAGCCACAGATGCATAAGCCGCAAATATAAATTTTTGCCTCATAAATAAAACATAAAAACCCTTTACCTCTCTGACAACGACAGGTTTTACTGGCTGTGAAGAACGATTTCGTTAGCAATGACTCTTTGCTGACCACCCTCAGCCAATTGAAGACCTCCTGGTAGCAGCCTCATGCGGCCAGTCCCTCCCCACCGCCCCAGTCCGCCCCTGTCCGAGGGGCTCTCGCGTCTCACACTTCCATATCGATTTTTCCGAGCCAGCCTTACCTGCGCCAAATTTGCATACGAAGCTCCGCCCATTTGTTGCTTCAATGAACCGGCGCTACAGGCTCCGAGTGATAAACTCGTTACCTTGTTGCCGCTTGGTATTAATATGAAATACCAAGTCTCGCCTCGCATTTTTCAATTGGTGCGTTGACAGTTGAGGAGGGAATAACCAGTAACCTTCGTGAAGACACACGTTTTTGACCTACGAATGCGTGCAAAGGCGGTTATCAACGTTTACTTTTCATTTGTTATTATTTGCCGTATTCTACAACCAGAATATAGCTTAGTTCCCTTTTTGACATACGAATAGCTGTCTTAGGTTGAGGAACTTTTGAAATGATAAGGGATTGAACGACTATTTGCAACATACCAGAGTCACAGCGTGGGTTGCGGCCACAAGAGGATGGCGGTCACTAGTATGACTCGGTGAAGCCGTCTCCACTGTGTGTTTCCCGCCGCTCGCAACACCTCAAGCAGACGACATTTACAAAGGCGGGAATAATGCCTCGCGCCTTCCTCGTGCGTCATCGCCATGACGACCCGGACAGCGCAGCGTCGCCCAAGCGTCTGAGGATAAAAGACGACGACAACGAAGCACCCATTTTATTAACAAGTAAGTATTTGTTTGTCAATATTCTGATAGAGAACCGTGGTTTCGCAAATTTTATAAATACTGCATAGTATTAGATTGGTGAACACTGTACATGTATTTGTTTCCCTAGGTTTGACGAACTGTTATGGCATAAGGCAGAGTCTGCATTATTCTTTTTGGTTTTCAATATCCTCTTCCCATATATTACATGGCAAAATCAATTGCATTCCAACATATGTTAAATGGTATAATATCTACTGGGAGAGGTGGCGGCAAAAGGAAACATCAGGAAACAACAAGGCGTGATGACCAAGGAAAATAACTGCTATATAACTGTTTGTTTATTTCTCCTTTGTTGTCGGGCTCGGGAGGAGGGGGGTGGTGGGTGTCAATAGAGCAGTTGCTCTCATGATCGAACTTACTGTTACCAATTTCGGGCTCTTAAACCACAGATTTATCTCAGCTAAATCTGATGCAAGAAATCGGCGAATGTAAACGGGCGATTGAAGTGGAGTGTCAGACCCGCCGTGGCGGACCCCGAGTAGAACTCCACTCCCTAACCCAATGTATGTGTTATTTGCACACACAAAAAAGATGGGGGGGGGTGAGTCTTGTCTCCTTGTTGATTATAACATGATTTGTGAAGTTTATAGGATTTAAAAGGAATGTGAGGCTAAGCGATAACGAATCCAAAAACCTATTTTTCACCGTATGGAAGTATAATCTTTCCAATGGCACATGTTAAATGCAATTCGACAACGGTTTTCATCTTCGCAATATACGATAAACTTTGCCATATGCGAAGCAGAGGGATGTGGCGTAGCGGGGGGGGGGGGTGCATGATATACATCGGAGTCTCCCCCGCAGCAGTCTTCCCCTTTGTAGCCCCCACCCCCTCTCCCCTGGTGGCCCGACGTGACGGATAACGTTAAGGGTAAACACGAAAAAGGGAGCCAAGTCCGAAGAGTCATCGAGCCCTGTTCTTTGTGAAACAAATATGACAAGGAGTTAATTGGGGAACTAAAGATAAAACAAACAGAAAACCGCACCGAAAACTGTTATCTGTCAAACGCCTTAACCACGGACACCACCGGGAAGCAGAATATGGTATTTCACGCGAAGCCCGCCTGGCAAACGTCCTCGCCGACGAAAGTTTCATCGGTCACGCCACGGGTGCAGTGTCAGCGAGCTGTCACACAGTAGCTGTATGTTGTGTGCACGGGAGGGGGTGGGGGGAGGGTCACTACCTATAGTTAGGTATAGACATATGTGCCGTTCAAAGGACCCTTTTGTCGCCTTTTTTCTCTCAATCCCCGGGGCAGAAATCTACAATGTGCCCATTTGGGACTGAATTTATTCTCACAATTGCAGCTCATGACCATATATGCTAGTTCATATCCAAAGTGCTCAAAGTAAGATTGCAGCTCTTAACTGTATATTCCAGTTTATATCGAAACAAAAATGCATAAAAACCAATTAGTCTCCATATACTTTGCCATGACTGTCAGTGTCTATTTTTGATGCCTTTGTTTAACCAAAAATGCTCTGTCAATGACCACAACGTCATATATATTCTCTATACGGCATGGGCGAAACACCCCCACCCCGTGGGTGGTTGTGACCGGTTGAGTAACCCGATATCTGGTCGAAAACGCAGGTACTTCATTTTTAACAGCCGTAAAATAATTAATTAACCCTTAGCTATGGAAGATCTGTCAATCCATCGAGATATATTTCAACCGATCGACCCATTCGGTTGACACTTAATTATCATTTTATGAAGTATGCGCTTGGTATGACCAAACATCCAGTTGACAGAGACACCGATGAGTTATTGCAGATTTAGTTCCAGTTGCAAAGTGACTATATATCAGCTCTATACAGCTTAGATCTATATCTCCCTTCGGTCCCCACTTCTAACAGCTCGTCGCTAAGTATAACGGTTACCGCAGATATAATATTACCGAGTTGCATCCGGATATGTGTGATAAATTTAGTTAATTGTAGGGCTGTGAGAGTGGTTTGACTGATATTATGTCGCAATACCTGTCATGTCATGTCAGATACATAGTGTGTAATGGCAGTGTGCCATTGCGCATTGGGGGGTTATGTTACCTTGTCGCTATATTAGTCCCTTTTTAAAACAACCCTCTCGCTGTTTGGGTGACGACTACCAACCGGTGTTATATTTATTTATTAGAGTTATTTCGGGGAAGTCGCGGTGTCTTACCACGTGAGTTATATGGAGGCTCCCCGGCCTCACTTTGAACTGATAATTGTGTCATCAAATGAATAACATCGCCACCTGTGGGCGGACATCACCATCAAGTTCCTAGAAGACGAGTAAAAGGTCATACCCTGGCGCCATCTGGTCTAAATTATCAAAACGACTTTTCTCGCACTTTCACGTCCAACCGCTGTTATGGGGATAATCGCTCTGGGCGGTATTTGATCACGACTGATCACTCAGGCTCAGGCTCGGGTTCGGGTTCGGGTTCGGGTTCGGGTTCGGGTTCGGGTTCGGGTTCGGGTTCGGGTTCGGGTTCGGGTTCGGGTTCGGGTTCGGGTTCGGGTTCGGGTTCGGGTTCGGGTTCGGGCTCAGGCTCAGGCTCAGGCTCAGGCTCAGGCTCAGGCTCGGGCTCGGGCTCGGGCTCAGGCTCAGGCTCGGGTTCGGGTTCGGGTTCGGGTTCGGGTTCGGGTTCGGGTTCGGGTTCGGGTTCGGGCTCAGGCTCAGGCTCAGGCTCAGGCTCAGGCTCAGGCTCAGGCTCGGGCTCGGGCTCGGGCTCGGGCTCGGGCTCAGGCTCAGGCTCGGGCTCAGGCTCGGGCTCAGGCTCGGGCTCAGGCTCAGGCTCAGGCTCAGGCTCAGGCGAGTTACAACTTACGCAACGAAATCGTGTCGTGTTGTGGGCGGGTACAAGCCCCCCCCCCCTCTGTGGTGGTAGGGCGCTCATAGTTAATCAGAGCGTGAAACGTGGCACATACAAAGTTTCAAAGGTTTGGAACACATCGTTAATTTGCTTAAATGGCCTATGTTACCGCAAACAAACTTACGTTGGTAGTTAAGTTGTTGTCACCCTCCACATATAATTGAAATCTGCAGCAATGACAGACACCTCGTCTCCTCACCACTCTCTCATTTATTCTAAAATAGACTATGGGATAATTTTCACTAACCACGGGCCTCGACGCCCAAACAGGGGGAAGGGCGTGTGGGTGCGGGTGCCATTCATAGCGAAAACCCTTCGAGGGTTCAACGCATATCTCTTTGATGAAATGTGCGACGTTCCACCGATTGAGATAACCGACCAACGTAGTGCGAAATCGAGGCTTCATGCGCGTGCTTCTGAAATCAGGCCTGTCCGATTTGTTCTAACGGCACCTTTAAGTGCATCGTACTTTACAATACGTTATAACTTGACATTTGCGTCGTCCTATTCTCAGGCTGCTTGGCTTGTTCACCGTCACCCAAGCCTACCATCAGCCAAAGGATTTCATTATAACTGCCTTGTTCATGTTTTTCTTGCTTAAAAAAAAAGAATCATATCACGAACTTTAAAAGTAATAATCAGTGAAAGCAATCTGCAATTAGCTGCCACTAAACGGGCAAAGGATGCAAAAAATAATCATCTGATCGTTCGAAAATCGATATTTAATCATTGAAGTCACTTGTCAAGTAAACTAGCATTGAAGTCACCTGTCAAATAAACTATCAATAGTCCGGGCTAATGGTTTTCCGCGTATGTCTGCAGGCGAAACTGTACCGGCCTACGTTCATATCTCAGCTTGTGGCGGGCCCAGGCCTCAGGGTAAACTATAAAGTATAACTCCGAAACCATCAGGGCTTAACACACGGACCGAACTGACCGGAAAGCGAATCTTCCTGTGAATCACAGTAGTAGTGTTGGCAGAGGATATAGAAGTTAAGTGGGAAGGGGCCACGTGTGTTGGGTGGAGAGCTGTGTGATTGGGGTGGGTGGGGTGGGGGGTGGAGTTGAGTGTGTGGTTGGGGTGAGGGGATGGGTGTGGGGTTGGGTGTGCGGTTGGGGTGGGGGATTGGGTGTGGGGTTGAGTGTGTGGTTGGGGTGAGGGGATGGGTGTGGGGTTGGGTGTGCGGTTGAGGTGAGGGGTTGGGAGTGGGGTTGGGTGTGTCGTTAATTGGGGTGGGGGTTGGGTGTGGGGTTGATTTTTGTGTGGTTAGGGTGGGGGAATAAGTGTGGGGTGGGTGGGGGCGTTTTTAAACAGCCTCCCCCCCCCCGCTTGTGGCGGCGCATGGCGGGAACCAATGTTAGCATAGATGGGTTTTTTTTTATTAAGCTTGATAAGCATGACATTTGGCGGACTAGCTGGTCGATATGCCTTCGAGTGACGCGGCTATGAATGGAGCTGGCAACAGGTTGACGAGCCCGGGATGGATTAGTCCAATAAATCACAGGACAGGGAGTGATGGGGCGGCCGGAGGGGGTGGCGGTGGGGGTGCGGGAGGCTATAGGAGGGGGGTGGCGGTGGGGTGCGGGAGGCTATAGAAGTGGAGGGCTACTGCGCGCTACCTGTAAATAAAGGAACATCGCATCAAAACGTATATAACCTGAGACTTATTGACTTTAACGCGCTGGTGCGCGCTCGATCGTTAAAAGCTGCAACATAATTGTCGATACACACATCTAGTGCTTTAAATTGCTCAGTAGACTTTTAATTTCTAATATCTATTAAAGTCGGGTCGTTCTTCCATGTTAGGACCAACCATTCTGTTAGCATAGCTCACGTATGACTCGCTACTATTTACTGTAATGATCCATTGCGTGGCCTCTAACATAAAAGATAGACCCCTGGTGGTGACTTCTAACCAAGTATTTATTTTTTTGAAACTATGCAACTGCAGATAGCAACAAACGCAATAATTGATTCCAGTGTATCGTGATCACCTGAAAATTCAAAAACTAACTTATCCCCTTGTGTCTGACGAATGAAGTCTCGCTTACCCGCAGATACCGCCCGAGATGTGTCTAAACCGGAAGCGACCTCGGAGTCTGAGTCCGAGTCTTCCGTCGGACCGGAGACCCCCGCGACACGACTCTGGCCACATGGGACCATGCCGTTGAGGCCCTGGTCTTCTGGGACCATGTCACTGAAGACCTGCTTCCCAAGGCGCGAATCCGTCGCTCACCTCGCCGAGGCTTCGCTTCACCGCAGCAACTGGCAGAGACTACACCCATTGAACCACCGCTTCGATGGTAAATATGACGTCATTATTACCGATATGCTCTTATAATAACATATTATAATTTATTTATCTTTGAATAATATAATATATAGAGCCTGTCACATGTTCTACAAATAAACCATCGGCTGATACACATGGTGAATAATAATAATTATTATTAGGGATTTCAAGTCAAGTTAAGCCGTCCCATAATAATATATAGATGATGGTTCCAATGCGGTTTCGTTGTCCGAGTAACTTTGAATTAGAGTCACGTTGGATACGTAGTAAACGGAATCCAATCCGCAGTCAGCCATCACACCACACATATATTTGTTTCTGTTAATTAATCCACCGATAATTAAATACAAAAGAAAATATAAATCATACACGTATATATGTAGTGTACCAGGTGGCTAATCTGACATGTTGTGGATGCTTTCCAGTGGGAGGTCTCAACAAAGACTACCAACACCCCCTCTCCCCAGCCGACATGACACTGCCCTCCTTCCTCACGGACCCTCGCCTCGGACAGCGCAAGTCGCCTCACTCACTGTTCCGACCCTGGGCGGTGACCCCTGGTCACGTGGTCAGGCCGCGGGGACTGTACGCCGCTGGTACCGGAAGTGACGCAGTCCCGGAGATGTACTTTGAGCATGCGTACTGGAACAGCGCGTGGCTCAAGGCGGCCGAGAGACACACGTTTGGTCACGTGATGACTCACGGCATCGGTGACGCTCTGTCCCCCCAGACGGGAGACACCGATTGGCAAGCCCGTCTACTGCGCGAACACCACGCGACACCACACCCGATGGCACACTTTCACGTCCCGGTGGGTGCGCGCGCATCTTTGTGTCAGCAGACTGGCGCGCGAAAACTGCTAACGCCGCCACATCATTGTCAGGGATGTGAAGGGAAGAGCCCTCACCCTCACCTCCCCCCTCACCCTCACCCTCACCACGGGGTGGGAATTCATGACCACGAGACGGCGGAGGAAGCGCCACCTCGCGGTAGCCACCAGCGTCACTTCGAGTGCAAGCAGTGCGGCAAGACGTTCAAGCGGTCCTCGACCCTGTCCACGCACCTGTTGATCCACAGCGACACGCGGCCCTACCCGTGTCAGTACTGCGGCAAGCGCTTCCACCAGAAGTCAGACATGAAGAAACACACCTACATACATACGGGTGAGTCTCTGGGGTCGTTGGCCTCCCGACGGCGTCTGAACTGTAGACCGTGTCATTTGTGACTCTGACACTTTCCTTGCCGTCTCGCGGCTTGTGGGTGCGCGTCTCGCGGCTTGTGGGTGCGCGTCTCGCCGCTTGTGGGTGCGCGCCTCGCGGCTTGTGGGTGCGCGCCTCGCGGCTTGTGGGTGCGCAGTATTACCATATTTGCCATTTTTGTTTCCCTTTCGTTGCAACTTTAATATGTTTTTGTTGTTAATATGATATGAAAATATGCTTGACACACGGACTTGTTGGACCCTGCAAGCATTGGTCTCGTGACTTGAAATAAAAAAATCCAGACCCAAGGGATTTAAGTGACACGCAATAACTATTCTTATACCAACCAGAAAATTAAATATGTACAGGTCTTTAGATACCAGATGAGACTGTTTTCGGGGAAAAGTTTCTTTAGCGGATTTGGATTATTATTCTGTTTTATGGATGATATGCGTACCCAGACAATTCATTTAAGTGGCAATTTGAAGTTTTTCTATTAACAATATTAGTACATATTGTCACATTACATGTCTGGTAAATTAGATATATTTAATTTATTTAGACATAGACATGAATGTATCGGTGGGAAAGCTGTTTATAAAGGATTCACAGCGAGACAAATCCCGGCAAAATTGACATTTATGACTGGGGTAGAGCCATTCTGTTGGCGCAATCTGCGCCAACACTATCACACAAACACCCATTGTAGTGCGGAATGAATGCAAATGTCATTCCGCTTTCCCACAAAGGTTCAGGGCTCAGAAGGCACATCGTGTTTACTAACTTTTACCGCTTTATTCACCGTGCCGAGCTCGCCATAGGGATTCATTGAGACAATCTGTGAGTTAACAATCTCGGAATATTCATGCTTAACATTCACGTGAGAGCACGCCCGTAGTATCGACAGAGGTGAGGGGATGAGAGGGGGTGGGTGGGGGGGGGGGGCGGGCAGTAGGCGTTTGTATCCACGACCTTGTGTGATAAGCAAATACTGGGTTATGACGAGACGGACATGGGAGGGTGGGTGGGGGTGGGGGTAGATATACAGGGAACTACGCATGCGCCGTACCCACACAAACCGCTGGGAAAGGTTAACCTGTGCAAAGGCGAATACATACACTTAACACTTTAGTTAGCAATTAAATTCATGATTTATCTTCCAAGTTTAGAAATTAGATGTCATATTTATATTCCGGACTGAATGTCGCGTTCAGTTAAATTAAACCACCAAATTGCTTCCATTTATAGACCCCCCTGTATACACTATTAGGCTGAGACCTGCTATGTCAGGGTGTCTTGGTATAATAATAATTACATCAGTGCGGACTAATTATTTACATAGGTATATTCAAGTCATCCCAGGGTGATCTCATACCGCTGACGAGCAAAGACTAACGCCAATATTGCCTTGGGGTACTAGGGCAGTAACTTCCAACGATTAATATAAAAGCAGCAGTCACGGTAATTGAGAGTCATGCAAGCTCATTGTATATATATACTATATATATACGTTGTCTTTATAATTTTTCTTGCCGTAAATACCAGCCAAAGAAAGAAATAACCGTACATACATCGCACTCCCAACATGGATTGCAGGTTGTTTAGTGTGAATCACTGGATAATGTCACGTGACCGATTCTGCAGAGTATAGCTATAAAAGGTCCGCTGGCCTCTATTTTTGTATGTGACATTTAATCAACAATTGGAAAGATGTGAACTTCCATATAATATCTGCCTACAACAGCACCACATCATATTTAACATCAGATATAACATCAGATACACGAGACTTACCTCCACCCCCACCACCCCCCCCCCTCCCCACACTTTCTCCTCCACGCCGCTGACGTACTTACACCACATGCTAGCGACACCTAGCGGTGACACCACTCACCTCGAGGATGGACTGACGGACGGAAGGGTTGTTCAGTTGTCGACTGCCTCGCCAAGCCGTCATGTTAACATTTCCTCTTCTCCCTGCATCGAGACAGCGAACACCAACGTGCTGGAAATGCCGCAGTATTTGGAAACTGTCACTCTCCCGACGTGATTTATTCGTCGATTCGGCATCTGTGGTAAAAATGAATCACGACTGGTGATGTAAATCAATCTGACCGGGCCTGGAGTAGCTATAGCCACATACGGCGTGTAGCTCTAGGGGTGGTGGTAGCCTGTATACAATCACTCGGAGGGAAGTAAAGCGATCTTGTGGGGGGCTTTAACGTGAAATACTAGCTAAGCCATAGGTTTTTTTTTGGTCATGGCGATACTCATCCTCGCCGACAAATGTCACGATAGCGTTCCATCATTTTATAGCTGTCAATGAACACGTGTCGTTAACTAAACATGCGTTACTCAACGGTCATGGCTATTAACGCGGCAAAGGTTACACGGACGAGAAAGATGTACTCGAAACAAAGGATTGGAAACACAAAACCTTGGTTTGGAGTAAAAACAATTACATTTACTAATCCATTGGAGAAAATAAAAACCGCATTCAACGTGGATATCCTATGATTGAATCTAACAGCAACGACTTAGATTGATCGGCAGATTAATGCCCCACAACGGTCATTCCACGAACTGCAGCGATGCAGCAATAGGTTGAGATTATCTTGCATAACCCAACACCGCCTGCACGCCCCCCCCCCCCCTCAACCCCTCCCCTCTGATTTGTTCCCTCTGCTAAAAAAAATACCCATCAAAAGGACGCTCGAAAGTGCAACAAATCCATCCTCATCAATAACTCACTTCTAATCTCAGACAATGGACGGGATGGGCCATGACCGCACCCCCCCCCCCCCCCCCAACCCCCCAACCCCCAAACCTCGAGCCTGTCTGACAACAACATACAAGGATAATATACCCAAATTATATGTCCGTATGCAATTGTTTCTTTGCAGGTGAGAAGCCGTATATATGCCGTCACTGCAACAAAGCCTTCAGCCAGTCTTCCAACCTGATCACGCATACCAGGAAACACACGGGCCTCAAGCCGTTCGCCTGTGAACTCTGCCAGAGGGCATTCCAACGCAAGGTCGACTTGCGCCGCCATATTGAGTCTCAACACCCGGATGCAGATGTGCGCATGCTCGTCACCCGAGCCTCGATTGCGCTTCGTATTCCTCACAAGTTCACCAGTCACGTGCTTAGCAACGACAGTCCCGATAATCTTATGACGTCATCAACGAAGCATTCAACAGCGGTCTGCGCCTCTGAAAGTGGCCCCGAAGATGAAACTGTGGATGCGGAATCAGCATCCAGTCAAGCTGATCGTGAACAAGAGAATTGCTCGTAATAAAATTCTTTGTTTCACGGAGGGCATGAAGGGAAATCGTTTTAAACGAAAGCTTCCATGTTCACCGCTGTGGTGCCATCTAAAGGTGGAGATTAACGTATAGCGTTAAATTATCGAATTCAAAAGCGAACCTTGGCTTAAAATACATTACCTAAACTCTAAAGTTTCGTTTGTTACTGGGATGTATATAGCCCGTACGTCTCTCCTTTTTTGGCATTATGCTGTGCGCTTCAAATTATGCTTTCTTTTATATATTCATTGAATTTGTATTTGTATAATTTTCATTTTAAGTTCACGCTTTGTTCACACGTGCCTTTGAAGCAGAAAGTCACTTTAATATCGAAAGGAGGGCCACACGACTCGTGAGATATCATGGGTTGTCACATGGGCGTGTCCAAGGGGGGGGGGGTGGCGGCACGTGCCCCCCCCCACGCCCTTTCAGACCCTAGGATATATCTGTGCCCCACCCCCTTTTTAAAATCATGTGCCCCCTGGCCAAGGGTGGGGGGCACAGGGTACACGTGCCCCCCTCCCTTTCAGAAATACCTTACGCCCCCCTCCCCATATCATATTATGTGCACCACGGTCACCCACCTCTCAGGCTTTTACAACAATTTTTCTTATGTTTTTGTGCCACCCCTTTCAAGAATCGCTGCACACGCCCCCGTGTGATACAAGCCAATGTGAATGATGGGCTCAGTTATCCAGTAGGCTAGGATGTACAATATTTGCATGCACAACGTAATGTTGGTTTATGTGGGTGCACATGTCATGCACCGTTCCATTGTGTAACGCCCCCCCCCCCTACGATTTTCCTTAATCCACTCGGCTTGATATGCAATTTTCACTTGCTCGCCTTGTACCCAGTTATCATTTATTTACGTAATAATTTTAACCGACGAAGTGATGTTTATATTATGTATTTATGATGCACATACACTGCATATGAAGCAATAAATAATTGAAATTGATTCCTTAACTCTTCATGTCGTATGTTTTATGGATGTCCGTCAAGATTACAGAGCTTCATAATTCCTACGATGCTGAGCATAAATAATAATTTATAAGAAATTTATTAATCAACGGCTGACCAAAACAGTGGTGGATTTATCCCCACCTGTCACCGGTGCCATTTCATCCTCTGATTGGTTCGTTCCTTGGCCCGAGATGTCCCATACATGCATGATGGAAGTGGCTATAAATCAGCCAGTCCATCAATCTGTCAATATATGTGATACTTGATTTTATTTCTTTTTCTCTTCTGTTGCTCTGATATATCAAGAGCCCTTTGGCTTAGGACATAAAATACGTCGTTCCTTTACCTGCAAAAATTATTAGCAGGCAGAAGCAAAATTTCAGTTTCAGTTTCATAGATCTCCCCCAGTGACATAAGTGAAATAAACGCTAACAACGGTGTGACTAATTATCCTCAGTACGTGGCAGCTGTAATGTATTGCTGCATTATTCGCCAATCCCTCATGGTTTGAAGACTGGGAGGCTTGAAATTAGACCGTTAGCAGCAGCGTCCTGGGGATCATTTCACTAAGATTTCGTAACTTTTGATCGTAAAATTTAAAAATTGGATTGCTGGCCCGAAGAGAAATGAAATTTGTTGAATTCATCATAAATATATGGCGAACATAATTTTGAATAATACTCGGGGAAAACAAAATGCACGAAGACAGCTGCACCCCAATAATCGCAGTATAAAGCTTATTTCAGTCGCTCGTAAAATTACGATCCGTCGTTAAATTAGCATGTAGAAGATAGGGTTACGAGCTCGTAACTCTTAGTGAAACGATCCCCTGGATCGTCATAATGACGGAGATCTCTATACTTTCTCCGTCGCCTCTTATTCATTCTCATTTTTTTTCCCTCTTTTCCTCCCTCTCACATCTGACCCTCATCATATCCCCCTCAATGTCTCCCCCCACTCACCCTCCCCCGTTACCTGCCCTCTCTATATCTCTCTTCCCTACCCCCCCCCCCCCAGTTCCATATCACCTCTCTCGTTCTCCCTATATCTCCTCCTCCCCATATCCCCCTTGCTCTATTTTGTCGGCCGCTATCCACTGCGCATCCCTATTCATGTCTCTATTCTGTCCTATTCTTCCTGCCCCCCCCCTCCCTACTCCTATCCGACGCGGTAAACAACATTGATGGAACGCTAGAACTCCTTGTTTTCCCATCATTCCTTGACAACATGCCCCCCACGGTCCAAAACCTAATATGAGATTGCCTTCAAGCTGAAAAAAACCTCCTGGCTTATTTAATCAATGGGACTTGCTAACGCACGGCGGAGAAAGCTAGTGCCCACAGTGAGACCGGCAGGGACATCAACACAACAATCTGTCATTCCCACCCTGACAGATCATCCCGACCCCATATAGTACGCACCAAGCCGATTAGATTATCGTTACCGGCGACTTATGTTACGCAGCCCTGGACATGTGAAATAAAACTTCCGGTGAACACTCGCAAAACCCTTACGAAAGGCGACACGGCGCTGTCAATCACATCACTTTCGATGGATACAGCCTGTAAGACGACACACATGTGAACGATTTGGTATTTGGAAAGAGTCGTACTTTTGTACACGGATGAAACCGATACTCAATAAATTACCGGAGTGATCTTTAAATGCGAAATAAATTTAAAAAACACCTGAAATGCGCGTCGACCGAGTACGTGGAAGAGCCAGCTATGATATGCTTCGCATGGTATGTCTCCACAGAAGTAGAGCTTTCGAACGGTGACTTTTGCATAGGATTTATTTATCGATTTCTGCCAATCATGCACTTAAAAGGACCTAACTTATATTGTTAATCGAATACGGCGTTTGAAACCTAATGATTACGTTATTTCGTGACGTCATAGTATCTAGACAGATGTAGACATGCAGTCGTGTCCCACATATATAGACAAACATGTCACTGTAAAGGCTCTTGATCCGGCTCATAACGATCGGACTTTCTGACATCTGTCGAGTGTCAAAAATGGAGAAGTAGTCAGTCAGCAGGTTAGAAAATGGTACATGTGAAAGCAGGATTTACGCAAACCGACTTATAGCAGATCTGAATATGATCAACCTTAAAAACAGATGGATACTACATGGTACACTTCTAAATACTAAATATAAATACATATAAATACTAAATGACATGTTTCTAAGTCATATAAATACTAAATGAAATGCTTCTAAGTCATGTAAATACTAAATGACACACGTCTAAGTCATATACTAAATGACGCATGTTTAAGTCATATAAATACTAAATGACACACTTTGAAATCATTACCATAATATACTTATTCAAATCCGATCGATACAAACGGGAACATAGGCACGCAGTAGTACATCTGCACATTGACGGTGTTGTTAACATCCCCGCACCCCCCCCCCCCCCCCCCATCGCCCCGCAATTCCGAAAACGGCAAAACATCACCTCACTGCCAATACTCTTTTGCTGTTTTAAGTTATAACTAAATATATCTGGTGCCCAACCTTTCCCGGATTTTGACGAGATCTGTCGAATGTTCCGGGTAGACCTTGAACAAATACAGACGGAAAGCAACGAATATTGCCAAGCAATTATCTCATTGTTAAGGGTAGGGTAGGGTAGGGTAGGGTAGGGTAGGGTAGGCTAGGGTAGGGGTAGGGGTAGGGGTAGGGTAGGGGTAGGGGTAGGGGTAGGGGTAGGGGTAGGGTAGGGTTAGGGTAGGATAGGGTAGGTAGGGTAGGGGTAAGGTAGGGGTTGGGTAGGGTAGGGTCGGGTAGGGTAGGGTAGGGTAGGGTAGGGGTAGGGGTAGGTAGGGTTAGGGTAGGGTAGGGTAGGGTAGGGTAGGTAGAGTAGGGGTAAGGTAGGGGTAGGGTAGGGTAGGGTAGGGTAGGGTAGGGTAGGGTAGGGTAGGGTAGGGTAGGGTAGGGGTAGGGTAGGGTAGAGTAGGGGTAGGGGTAGGGTAGGGGTATGAGTAAGGGTAGAGTAGTCTCGTGGCGAGGCAGCCGGTACCACAACATCCTACACTAAGCTCTCTCGCAGAGCTCATCTTTCCGGCGATAATACATTAAAATGCAAGAATCAAATTGGGAGAAGCCATAAACAATCCACTCATATTCCGATTGATTGACTTGTTCACTGACTCATCCTGTGATCCGCCATACAATACGTCTGGGGCAAAGTCCTAAATTACAATTTGGAGGAACACTGGTCGTCCTAGGAATTAAGTATAATTGCGAATAATGGTATTTTTGCGCATGACTGACAGATATGATTACGTAAAATCGATAGGTGTGGAATGACATGTGCGACATTAGTTGGCGATCACAACTGCAATAATTGACATTAAACCAAACTGATGTATTGTTGAGGCTAATTAGGCCGGTGATATACGCTTCAGCTCATCAGCAACATATGGTTTACACATGTGAGTGCCAAATTTATGATACATACATGTAAATATAAATCATATATGTTATTCGTAGATACAAATCATAAATTCTAAATACAAATCCTTTATTCGGACAACAAATCATCGTGTTCAATATAAATAATACCCGGTGAATAGAAGAAATACCTTCTAAAAATAACGTAGAATTTTTAAATATATATTATATCTTCTAAATCGCAATTATATTCTCTAAATCGAAATTATATATTCCAAATCATATCTCCTAAATATAAATTATATGTTCTTTAAATGTATGCGAATGACACAAAATATGTGCTAAATATATACATTACATTATTGTAACTACAAATCATATATATTATGTATAAATCACAACAGATACGAGTTCGGTTACTCCTAACTTCTACAGTATACACCATCTTACACAAAGCCGAAATATGTTCCTTGTCAGACAAAATGTTAGTTTCACTAACCAGAACTGGATTTTTTTTAGATATTTGTCCTAGATATTGATGGATCATATTTTACTAGAAAGTTACTTACCTTTATGAAATAAATCTTCATAAAAAAATATATATATATAAATGACACTCACTCACTTGATTTCATCTTTATTTCTCATCAAAATGAGTAGTATACATATAAAGGCACATACATAAATCAGAACACTGGAACTTCAACGGAATCGAACAAACATGGACACATATCAAATATATGCATTGACATTTAAACGCAAGGGCGGATCCAGTCGGGGGGGGGGGGGGGAGTCCAGGGGGTCCGGACACCCAAAATTTCAAAATTTCAAGCAAAATTTAGGCCATCTGAGGCGTGGACCCCCCTTTTTGGGGAAGAACGCTATCTGATGCGGCGTGGACCCCCCACCCCTTGTCGCAAGTTTTCAGTTGATCAGTTGATTAATTTTGATCAGAGCCCGCCCCCCCCCCCCGGTCGCAATTTTGGACACCCACTTTTCAAATTCATATATCCGCACCTGTAGCGATACTAATCATTCAAATATTATGTACCGTACTATGTGTTATGTTTTCTACCGTACTGAGCTATACTTTATTCTACCAGACTGATTGTGCTGCATTCTACTGTATATTATTATGCAGTATTATATAGTACTAGACCACTACATTTTAATGCAGCCGCGCGGGAGGCGGGAGGGGCGCCGGGCGGGGGGCCGGGCGGGGGGCCGCACGGGGGGCCGCGCGGGGGGCCGAGAGGGTGTGCGGTTAACACACACCTGCCCGTCAGTGTCACTGGATCGCCCTTGTGACTCACCCTTTCTTCCTCAGGACGCCACGCCTACCCCCCGCCCGCACCTCCCCCATGCTCGTTCATGTCGCTAGCCCCCCCCCCTCCCCCTCCCCCCGCCAGCCTCCTGCCACCCACTTGGCCAGCAAAGTCAATCCCGATAGACGCCGATTTCAATTTACTTTAATGACATCTTTAATTGATATGCTGAAGTCGATCAGGTTTAAATTGATCATTGGGAGACTCCGGAAATAAAAATATCGACGCACCCAAATCGCATTTCTGACATACTGACAGCCCAGTGTGAGGGACAGTGGGGGGGGGGGGGCGTGGACTGGGGGGTGGCGTGGCGTGGGGAGGTCAGGGGTATCAAACCCCGTTTATCGCGAGTTCCCGGTGATTGAAAAAACGAATTGAGGTCACTCAATGTCACAGTTGCCTCAATTAGCGTCTATCTGTTCGCTGCGAGCGAGACGTGAGTGGTTTATTCGATCCTCTTCAAAGTCAAATCTATCAAAATGGAGGTGATTGAGGGGGGCCTCTTTCTCATCGCTCCTCCATATCATCACATAAATGATCTCCAAAGCACGGCAGATGGGCGTTGATGGAGTAATATACGTACACGCTTAGTCGACGACCTGTAAATGCTTTAATTGGGGACTCTCACCTTGATCTGGGTCAGGGACACAATCATGTGACATACAGGGGTAACTTTCAATGGGCCTTGATAATGTTCTAATTCTGTAAGGGCCCTGTGAGTGAGAGTGAGTAAGTTGGGGGGGGGGGGGCCGGTGACAACCAGGACAGTTCCCTACACTTAACTGCAGCATTTTAAGATATAATTTTCGGCGTTTCGGGAATTTTTCCCGACATTGGTTTGGCCCAGGGTATCTCCTTTATGTCGCCGACAAGTTTATTGGTGTGTCCAGTTGCATGAAAGACTTTGCCATGCACACCTAGTTTAAGAATGACGGTTTTGTCGGCAGTAGGGTGTGTGCAATACCAAACACAGCCGTTGCAATGTTTAGTGTTTTCCGTTTTTTAAGAGAGGATAGCTGATTTTATAGTTCCATTTTAAATTTATCAATATCAAATAACAATCAAGCGGAACATATACAAGCTATTTGTCAGATCCCCTAAGCTGGGTATATCTCAACCAGAACTCAAGTCAACCAGGAAAGCATATTTTGACATGCTTTGAGACGACAAGGTCAAGGTCGTCACGATTATTGCGTAATCCCATGACTCTCGTTTCCTTCCTTTGATCACTTATAAAACTCCGGTTCCGTAACGTTTTTCTCGCCAGGCTCCCGGAGGTCATGTGATCAGGTAACTTGCTCACCGGAAAAAAACCCCAAGCAGCCGGTGCGTTA
Source organism: Arenicola marina (assembly GCA_964019135.1). Taxonomy (NCBI): domain Eukaryota; kingdom Metazoa; phylum Annelida; class Polychaeta; family Arenicolidae; genus Arenicola; species Arenicola marina. The sequence goes on from OZ025264.1 coordinate 8,117,307, forward strand.
AAACATAAGTTTTCAGTTCCATACATATCTTATTTTTCCAGAGCTGACTTTACTTACTCATTCTGGATTACCGGCGGGCGGATTCAGCGAGGGGAGGAACTGGGGGGGGGGGGCTGTTTCTGGGATTATCTGGACAGACCTATCAACACAGCCTCTGCTCACTGGATAAAACACTCCTTTGGTTGGAGTCTAAAGTAACGCACTCCGCCCCCCCCCCCTCTGTAAACCCCTCTATAATCCGTCTTCAGCCACCAAAGCCCTCCCCGTTGGACCGTCACTGTCGGGTGCATCGCCTTTCATGGATTCATGGCACCCCTACAGATGACAAACGGGAAGTCACATAGGGTGGAAGTTATTCCCGACCTCTAGACCTAGACGGCTGTGTACATATGCCGAAAAATCATTATGCATTAGAGTGTACAAAAACTAGAATTGCTTGCTACCAGCCTATGAGGATTCATGAGGTCCTTACTTGACCATTTTTATCCATATCGGTTCCATGCATTTGTCATAGCATAGCAAGTCGGACTAACTCTCTGTCCGGTATTTATGGGTTGCGGGAAGAGCCTCAGAGGGGTTATCTTGGAACAGCTGGTCTGGGACTTTAAATATTTAAACCAGTAGGGGCTGGAAGGGTCACCGGGCATAGCTGCAGATGAACAGTTCATGAGTTTGCGCCCCGGTACTTGTATCTGGGGCATTTCTCCTCGCTAGCTCACTTGGTAAGAGCTGCAGATTAACAGGTCATTGGTTCGCGCCCTTGCACTTGCCGCAGTATCTCTGCCATGTTGCATCCAATCTAATTTCAATGTCCCTTCAGGTAGGTTTATTCGCCAAGTTTATTTGGCCTTCGTGTGCACGTAAGTGGCCTAAAATATTTGTTCACCGGCGTTCGCGTGAGCTGCGTCACATGTGGTGACGTCACGACGAGATGCGATCTCGGACCCCACGTATATATATCATGCCTCGTTGCAACGGACGTGGTTTGTGGCACACTCTTACACAACACAGTTATTGCCTGGGTCGTAAGCTGGGCGCTGGCCATTTTATGATCAGGAGCGACCAACTCCTTCCTCTGGGCTAGTGCCCGGCAGCAACATTTCAAAATCTGGAGAGCAAATGTTACAATACTAGGACTATCAACAAGGGACTTTGCATTATTAAAGCCATATCTACCTTCCCGGTTGTCTCTAGGTAGCAATCAAACCAACGTCTTGGGTATAGAGACGCCGGCAAATTTTCCCATGCTCTATTAATAATCAGCCCACCGTTCGTGCCTCTCTCCATCTTACCTGGCTGGGGCTAAAGACACACACGCACGTCCCAGTGCGTGTTGTAAACCGTACGTGATCAGTGAGAACCTTTTGTTTACCGCGCTGCCTTCTGGGTATAATTTCTCCGTGGCGTGGGACGCGCGCGCGACACGAGCGCAGGAGAATCCGTGAGATAGTACCAGCCGCCGATGTGTCGCCCTCGGACGCAGCGGCAGCGTTTCCGCTTCAGTTGTTGTCGTTGCGTGTTGCCCGTCGCCTCCATCTTTCCCTTGACACACAGACGAAATCTGAATAAGGTAGCCTTACTAATATAATCAGGGGAGGAATCAGGCCGCAATCACGTGATCCGGTCATCTAGCAAGCTCGCAATTCTAGACAATAGAGACCATTGTTTCACTGGGTCCTACAATAAGAAAGAATTAATTGCGCTCGCGACAACTCTCGCGGGAAATGATCACAGACGCGCTGTCTCCATAGCAGCGTCCCTCGACCAGACGCAAAAAATGAAAAAAACATGAAAAAAATTAACTGGGAAACTTTCTGCGCTCTGCGAGGTGGCATCGGAAGGTTTACTCGACTGTTGGCTAACTCAGCCTCAGAAATGAGAGGTAACCTGGTAACTGTAAGGCATGTCAGAGGAACTTTTGCGTTGTAAAATGGGAGTGACAACAGGTGGCGGTGGCGGATCAAGGGGGAGGGGGCACAGGGGGCACGTGCTCCCCTTTTGCAAGAAAATAGGCAAGAAAAAGCACGTGCCACCCTATTCTCTGAATATGGTATCAAGGTCCCGGGGGGGGTGGGGGGGGTACATAATACATTGCTGTGGGCGGAGGGTTCCGAGATAAAGCCCCCCTTATTGACCGCCTAAATCCGCTCGGTCGAGGTTTTACCGCCAAAATCCGCTTGGTCGGAGCGTTTTACGGCCAAAATCCGCTCGAAACGGGTATTCGTTCGCGGATACCCGCTCTATGAACGTTTTTTTCTGACCCCCCCCCCCCCCCCCGCCCCCCGGTTGCATATTTTCAAATCTCCGCTTCTTTAAGGGTATCTTTTTCCTCATAAATGTCCGCACTATAGGGGTATCTTTTGCCTCACAAATGTCCGGTCCCTCAGGCATCAAGGGGCACCCGCGGAACCCCTCCACCAGATTTGTATAACAGTGCCCCCCTCCATCCCAGGATCAAGTCATCACTAATATTTTTCACACAAATCTGCCCCCCACACCCCCGACTCTTATGTCAACATATCGAGTAACCGAAGCTTGTTATACACCTTGCAACGCGGTAGGGCCCCAAAGTCCAAAGTCACATAAAGGAGATGAGCATGCGACAAAACACTATGACAAGTTAATGCCATAAATGAAGACTGAATGTGCGTTTTTTTTGAGCAGTTTAGATCATATATTATTAAAAAGCGCCACTGTTTCCTACTGTAATTACTTCTCGCAAAGAAATATTTTCAAATGTATTTAAAGGCCGTAAGTTATTAGTTTATTAGAAGACAACAGTAGCGGTTTATTGAAAACGTCAATCATTAGTCAGTGAGTTTCCTGGGCTCATGTTATTGTTAATGTCAGGCATATATTAAGTATATCCCCTCAGTATGTGTGTACTAGTATCAGTCTGTGGATGTTAGGGAGACGGTGGTTGTCCCGCCACAAACCAATTGGTGGTGTTTGTGGCGTTCGACCATATGGCGCATTCACGGCGATAAAAACAAACACCGAAACGGATCGCAACGGACCGAAACGGATCCAAAAAGCAAAGATTAATAGATATTCGTTGCCAATAAAAATTAGCAAGTGAAACGGACCGAGCGGGAGGCAGCTGCATTGACGACTTTCGGAGAGAGACACCCCTTGTCTTATTTTTCCGTTTAATTAACAGCCGTGGTGTATAGTTTTACATGGATAAATAATAATATAATAATACCGCCACATCATGTCACATTACCACCAATTGTTTTCACCACAGCAGTCTTTTTACGACATACACATGCAGTCACTTAACGACATACCATATATTACGGGTGTTGGGAATCCATTTGCTTTATGCCGTTTATCAGATTAATGCCAACAAATATAGGGTAAAGTAAATAAATCATCAATGCAAGGAAATAAAAGAAAGCGTGAATTTCCAAGATATAATATATCACTTTCCTGTGAAGCCAGCTTCATCGATCATGGTTTTAATTTATCAATCTGTCACAGCAATCACCTTTTGATGTGTTTATGTCTTCATGTGATGTGCTCCTTGTAGCCGTTTTTATTATGAAATGATTGGCTGATGAAATTTGTCACAGTATACAAATAGGGGTACGAACATTTAATATTCATTTTCTTGCCTGAATTAGCCTGACTGACACAAATTGATTTCATAATCCATGGTATTGAAATCACTTAAGGCTTCAGTCTTGATGGAACCGCGGGGCGGTGGTAGACAGTAGACTAACCATGCATGGCTTCCCTTGCGATTTCAATCCTGTAACTGCGAACTTTTCCGCATATGTAGGGAAGACAAATACTGGCATAAACACTAAAAGATACTTTTAGGATGGTATCATTCAGTACTGGGAGATACAGTGGGAAGATACAGTCCATTATGGAACGCGCAGGCCAGTTTATATTACTTGATATTATAAGTTATATACATGTACCAGGTTTAGATGCAACGGGCCCGAAATATCTGGGTATTGTGTATGGATTAGAATCATCTTGGTAATGGAATCAGAATAATTAGTAGATATACTACATTTAATTGTTTTATTATTGTTTTATCGCACATCGTGATTATTATACCAGAATCTATCAAAGAATGAAGTGTTCCTTTACAATAGGGCTATACAGTTCTCGCGATCGGGCCGCGAGACTTCAGTTTTGGGAACAAACAAACAAACACACGTGCTCCATGTTGAAGTATAGGCAGCTATAAGTCAATTTCTTTCCAGGTTTATTCTAAATACTATGAGGACCATTTTACTAAACATGGCTATGGGAGATATACGTTAAAATATTTGGAGGCGATGAAGCGCAGAACTTTGGGAATATACAAGGAAAAATTCGTCTTCAAAACACTCGAAAGCTAAAAATAACGTTCTAAATTTAGCCCTGCACCCGGGCTTTCGCAAGTTCACCAAGCAGAGAGTGACGTCACAGAGTTTCGCGTGCCTCCGCGGTAACCAAAAATGGCGAGAGCAAGTGATCGACTTAACCATTCCGCTGTCAAAATGTGCAGTGCATGGAATAACAACACACGGGTGCGTCATTAAACCACATGGTAAAGATAAAATAAGACCAGTTGGATGTTTTCGTCTCACTTTTGGATCACGAAAAGACCAAGTTTCTTCATTTTTGTAAGTTTTCTGTTTGAAGCGTTGCGCCAATGTTGTCACCGGGGAGAATCCGTGTGACGTCATAATACCTCGTTTTCGTAGGAAATGCAAAAAAATGTTATTTTCTCAGTCGTATTGTCCCGTCGTAACAAATATTCGTCATTGTGATGGCGCAAACGAATAAAAAATATGTCATCTATCCGTTTTGTGAAGCTATTTTCTTAAATATTCTTAATCATAGCGCTAGGCCTTCCGCAATGGACCCACCCCTCGGCGCCTGGCTTTTGCGCAGGTAGTCTGGTTCCCAGTCCCTCTCTTTGCGTAACAAACTCGTTCCGAACACGTGCTTCGTTTGTTTGTCCCCAAAATGAGTAAACCGGAAGTCTAATCGAACGAGACTTTATAGCCCTATTGACCTAATTGTGTCACGCCCAGGACAAGGAACGCATTCGAATGACTGTCCTGGCGGTTCACGCGCTCGGCATTGTTTCGTACGCTCAGCCAGACGCTCCGCTGAGCTGTGGAGATCATAATACCATTAATCATGCCACATGCCCTTGACGTCGTGATCAGACCTCATAGCTTGAAGTCTCGCCTTTTGGTGATCAACATTGCGTAAATAATTTAAGGGGGCACCCGTTTAGATAATCTATCTCTATGATTAATGGTGAAAGACGTATCAGCTTGTCGTCACTTATTTCAATTTTAGAGACGCCATATGTACTGTACCGCCTGCGTTCTCCTATGCAAGCAGCGAGCTAACTGACTTGACTTGACTAACTGAAGTTCACCGAGCAGAGTGTTCGTGGAGGGTATACAGGGGCGGATCTAGGAATTTGCCAAGGGGGGGGGGGGGGGAGTTGTTGCTTTCTGAATACTTCCGACCGCGGGTGTGGAGTGTACTGTCTGAAAAACTTGCGACCGGGGGGGGGGGGGGGTGCTCGGAGAAGCCGACTTTAACAGAGGATGTTCAGGTTCCTAAGGGGGGGGGGGGGGGGGTGCAACCGCCGTAACCCCCCCTAGATCCGCCCCTGGTATAAGATTTAGCAGATACTTCATGGGCCCCCCCCCCGCTCTCCACCTCAGCCCGCTCCCGGCCAGGGCGATTTCGGTCATTTTGATCATCGAGAGGGAGATTAAAACAATGTATAACATGATAGCAATGATATATTATCCAATATATGCAGTGACAGTGATGTCAAATTATACGGAAATAAATTATTTCAACACTTACGATATAATGACACAGTTAATGATTTTTAAGATGGTATTTACAATATGAGGACGGATAGAATGTTTCAGTCTCAGAAGAGGACATCGAAATGCAGGTTTCTGATTTTGCAAAAACAGAAGTGAACGGTACCTAGCCCGCAACTAACATGCAATTCTACTTGAATGTGGTAGCTGCAATGGATGGTCCATAATTTTGCACAATTAACTCACTGCAATTGGTTCACCGAAAGATTATGAAAGAAGTTTTATTTTGAATATAATGTGAAATGTGTGTGTGTGGGCGATGTGGAAGGGGGGGGGGACTTTGATTGGGGCGGAATATTCGAAAGCTAAGGAGACAGCAAAGGGTGAGTAGGGGTGGGGAGGGGGGTCTCTCCGAACAAAACCCTGTCCGTTCCACCTGTCTCCTATATCAGTAACTACTAATTACTACTAAAAATAATTACAACTACTAAAACCCCATATTGCGTGGCTGCTCTCGTCGCTTGAGAGTGTTCATGTTATGTAGCTGATCACACCTGTCGATAATGACGCGGAAGGTTCAGCAGTTTTGACAAATGTGGCGGTGCGGGGGCGGGGGGGGGGGGGGCGAGGGTGGAGTGGGGGGGGGGGGAGCATGAACAATGGGTCGTTATTAGAGTAACCGCTGGATTACTGTGGCAATAAATCCTAGATCCTTGCGGTGATATATCTTGGGTGGTATCAAAAAACCCTGGATCATTGTGGTGTGGTGATAAAACCCTCGATCTATTGTGCTCGAGGGGGGGGGGGGGAAGTTCCATACAGATAGCGTGTGCGAATTATCCGCGAATGAGGGAGAGGGGAGGTCCTTACGCAAGGTAGAGGGGCTGGGGTGGGGGGGGGGGGTAGCCCGACGTTCGTGACATGATAGCGTAAACTTGACTAACTGCTCAAGGTCATTTTAAACACGGAATGCCGATGTTCCCTGCAGGACACACTTTAAACAGGGCCGGACGAATTGTTATTTTATTTTTTTCGAATCAAAGTGTCAGAATCCCGGGGAATTAGGGGCGCTCTGCGGTACAGTCCCCCCCCCCCCCACTCCCCCCCCCATTTTTTCACCGTCAAAATCCGCTCGGTCGGGGTACCTTGTCGCGGTAAACCGCTCTATGAGAGCACATATTCAGACCCCCCCACCCCTCCCCTCCAGGTCGCAAGTTTTTAATCCGCTATATCGGATATAAAAAATATCCGCTCTATATGGGTCTTTTTTGTTCGCTCTCTCAAACATCAAGCATAGGTTATCTTGTGGATGATCGTAATTGCACGTTTACAAAGAGTACAAGAATAAAACTTCATTACTCTGATTACCATGCTTCCATTTGGCATGCCGAAATGGAGGTGGGACCCATATTCCCAACATTCGAAAGCATGTTTCTGGATTGAAACTAAAAAGCGGGAAACCCCCTGTATAGCACTGGAAGATCATATATACCTCGTGGGAACCTATAATAGGGTTGAGGGAGGGGGGGGGGGTCCTGTTCCCAAATCACGAAATATAAATTTCTTATTCCCAGGTCACGATGAATTAAACGATAAACTCCCCGCATACACATTAAGGGGCGGATATAAATTGTCGATTTGTCAAGACACGGTTATTTAGTATAAAGATTCAATGTTCAAGGTTATTTAATATTAAGATTCGCAGTACACGATTAATGAAAATTCTTGATCACGACGATCGGCTTATTTTCCTCATTCCAAGTTCACGGTGAAATGAAAAGCCCATCCCCTGAGAAACGGAAATACCCCTCGCTCCTCCCATCCATAATACCATAACATATATTATATGTGACTTACAGCTGTTACTGCTACAGCATCATGCAGAATGGAAACAACACGTACGGAAATGCTTGAATAGCCTTTACTTTAGATATCCCATTCAAGTGGTGGCGTTCAATTATTAGTTACGTATTTAAATCGGAAGTAAATAATTAAAACCCAGAATAAATTATCAAAATCGGGAATTAATGCTCAAAATCGGGAGGAAATGATTCAAACCTGGAGTAAATGATTCAAACCGGAAGTAAATGATTTAAACCGGGAATAAATTATTCAAACCAGGAATAAATAATATATTTTGCACACTTTGCATGAGATGAATTGATTTTTGGGCAGACATTTTGCAACGATGAATTGATTTTTGGGCGGACATTTTTTGCAACGATGAATTGATTTTTTTGGGCGGACATTTTGCAACGTAGTTTGATTTTTGGGCGGACACTTCGCAACGATGAATTGATTTTTCGCGGACATTTTGTAACGGGCGGACAATTTGCAACAATGAATTGATTTTGGGCGGACGTTTTGTGGCGGCCGGATATTTTGTGACTGGCGAACATGTTGTAACGATTAATGACATTAACGAAATTTGTAGGCGGACATTTTGCAACGTAACAACGTTCCCCCGTGGCTCCAGTATGGCGCGGCAGCTGGTGGCCGTTCGGAGCCTTCCTCTCACACACCTGGTCTTCTGTATCCCTTGCACCCCCCCCCCCTACCGCCACCCCGCGCCGCTCCCAGGCATGACACGTGTAAGGCGCTCGGTTTCCACTCCTCCTGGGCGGCTGCCCAATGGCTCGTAAAACGAAAAAAAAAAACGGAATCAAATGAACGAACTTGATGACCGATTGTAAATTTGAATAAAACAGAAGGGGATTCCTTTCCTTAGCCGAAATCGCCGACAGAAGCGGGAAAGCCAAGAACACTAATTACAACTTTTATTACGACAACCGTGGTTAAAACCAAGGCACCATGCAGATAACGGGGCAGCGTCTTCATCCAGGGTCATTAGTATATTGGGCGGTAACCACACACCCCTCCCCGCTGCTCCCTCCCTGTGCCTCAGTTGGGTCTTGTGAGCTCCCCGTACGACACAATGTGCACCCCCATTATCTGAGGGATGTAACACGCCGAATGAATGAAGGCCAAAATCGGTGTTTTACGCAGCCCCACTCCCCACCCCTCACGTGGAGTCTCATGTGAATTATGGGTGCGGGGTGAGGGTGTGGGGGGGGGGGGGGTGAGGAGGCAGCGTGGTGCGAACATTTCAACACAAGGAATCCAAACGGATCTATATATATATAGCAAATTCCTTGGCCACGTCATTCACAAATCGCTTGGTCGGTATTCAAGATACTAAATGCAACGTACCGGCGGGAAAATCAAGCACATGAACGCTAACTGTTTTGAATAATAGAACAGTTTTATTGTCATTACACTGCCATGTAATGTTGTACAAGACAAACATATTTCGGTACTTGCAACACGTAAATATACCAATGATTTATTGGACCGCATAAATCGATCGAAGATATCGCTATTTATCATTAGGCTCAATCACTCACATGGCCGTCATACGCTTATGATGGCACCATCCGGAGTGGCATATGATATACCGGAATTTGGTTCTCCAAACCCTTCATAATAACTGTACTCAAACCACAGTCACAATCTATATGGCTATGAAACAGGCTATATACAGGTCGTTAGCGATAAAAACAAGAAATGAAGGTATCAATTAGGTTGCAGTAATGCCTGCCCTTCACTGATCGAACCATTGAGAACTCACCTCTACGTAGACGTTAGGCTTTGAACTTCTTAAAACATTCACCAGGACCCTAAATAACAAATCTGGTCATCGCCCATTGAGATCCTTTGCATGAAATCATAATATGTAAATTATTACTCAGTTACATTTACAATATAATTAAACAGTTTTTATCTTAAATGGCCATCTAAACGCTCAGGGGCTGTATTCATAATCCCCTCGAACGTTAAACACGAAAAGTGCATTTTCGTCTTAGCCTCACCAGCTCATTGTTGTGGTGGTGTTCGTGATTCAGAAATGCTCCTCCACGTAATTTTAGTACCTTCTTAATTCAGAAAATCCACTTCTTGGGTGACTACTTATGAACTTTGAACCCGATAATCGCTCGACAAATCTTCCACTTAGCGCAAAGTCTAGTGGCGTTGCCTAAGTGGCGATTATGAATACGGCCCCAGGGGCCGTATTCATAATCGCCTCGTAAGTTACGCACGAGGAGTGCATTTTCGTCTTAGCCTCACCAGCTCGTTGTGGTGGTGTTCATGTTTAAGAAATCCTCTTCAATATAAATTTTGCATTTTTTTAATTAAACAAATCCACTTCTTGGGTGACTACTAATGTATTTTGAAGCCGATAATCGCTCGACAAATCTTCCACTTAGCGATAAGTCTAGTGAAATGAAATCATAATATGTAAATTATTACTCAGTTACATTTACAATATAATTAAACAGTTTTTATCTTAAATGGCCATCTAAACGCTCAGGGGCTGTATTCATAATCCCCTCGAACGTTAAACACGAAAAGTGCATTTTCGTCTTAGCCTCACCAGCTCATTGTTGTGGTGGTGTTCGTGATTCAGAAATGCTCCTCCACGTAATTTTAGTACCTTCTTAATTCAGAAAATCCACTTCTTGGGTGACTACTTATGAACTTTGAACCCGATAATCGCTCGACAAATCTTCCACTTAGCGCAAAGTCTAGTGGCGTTGCCTAAGTGGCGATTATGAATACGGCCCCAGGGGCCGTATTCATAATCGCCTCGTAAGTTACGCACGAGGAGTGCATTTTCGTCTTAGCCTCACCAGCTCGTTGTGGTGGTGTTCATGTTTAAGAAATCCTCTTCAATATAAATTTTGCATTTTTTTAATTAAACAAATCCACTTCTTGGGTGACTACTAATGTATTTTGAAGCCGATAATCGCTCGACAAATCTTCCACTTAGCGATAAGTCTAGTGGCGTAGCCTAAGTGACATTATGAATACGGCCCCAGGAGGGAACGTCGGGACAGTGCCCGCGATACACAATAAGAAGAGACACCTTATAACTTAATACAACGATGACCGAATGAAAAGTCGGCTGACTCACACTAAATTGTATCCACACGTGTCATACTTATCATACTTCATGAAGCCATAAATCAGATACGGTTTTGCACAACCAACAAAAGTAACCTGGCAAACCAAACGTCAAAACTTGATATTCGATCCTGGCACGTAATGTTAAATCATCCTGAGTAGATCTAGCAATGACAGGTCTCAATAAGTGGATCTGACAACGACGAGTAGTAAATATATAATTTTATTTCGTTGCCAATGGTTGGATCGTTATCAAGGGAATTATAGCATATCATTGATTACGATGCTTATCTTCGCTGCTAGCGTTGAGCGCGCCATGGTGTGTGACGGGGTTCGCTCCCACATACAGTCATCTAGTATCTCTCATCAGTCATCTGTCATTATCATACTAACTGGCAAAACATATCTGCCATAATACGCAGGAAAACGCCAGATGGTTTCTTCTAATCTTAATACCAGGGACCTGATCTGATGAAGGAAAGGTAGAGGGCGGGGGGGGGGGGGGTGCTATTTCGCAAGCAGCCTCTACCAAAAATGGTAAAATTACCGCTTCCTGTTATTTCAAAAGGGGATTGGGCTTCCAACCCAACTACCACGCCGTGGCTTTATAACGAGGGAAATGGTTTGAAAGGTTCCTATTCATTGATTATCAGGAGATCATCAATGAACGACTGGTTGACGAGAATTAGATATGCGTACCAAGACGGCTGACAGCAAGCAGCAATAAAAGCTTTAGAGTAGATATAATTCTTATTTTAGAATTCAAAAATATTTAAATACCAATGTTATAAGAAGTAGTTCCTATATGTCGATATATTTAGTGTATGAATTTTATATCATGTTTGCATTATTATGAGAATGCGGCTCGTATGGCAGACAGCTGAGTTGCACAAACATTTCGTGTTAACAAATGCAACTTTGTAAAACTCTGTTGTGTTCTATAGGATCAGTGTTCTAATGCAAATATAAAATTCATAAAGATGTCACTGTATGGTATGTAGTTATGTGATCTTATCTGGTTTGTCGATGAGTTAAAGAGAGAAGATCTTCAGGCTCTTGTCACGTGACCGTCCTCTGATCCAGTACCGCATCCACCAGGCCTTGAGCCTCGCTTTCATTGATGCGCATGCTCAGTAGCATAGACCGGAAGTAGTGGACTGAGAGGTCATCCGTCAAACTGGCCGCCAGGGCGCGGGACTTGACGCTGAGACTGCACGAGAGAAAGAAGCAAATATTCAATTAGACAAGGATAAACATATAGAAAAATACAAAGAATAGGAAAATGGACTCGTTGAAAAGTATTGAAGAAGCACCTGTTGCATCCCGCAACATTTGATGACTAATATTTAAATTAAATAAGAAGGTCAGTGACTATATTAAATGGCAAAAAATAAAGTATATATGTTAATAGCTGGCATATTAAATATATCATTACTTCAATGGATATATCGTTTCTTCCATCACTTCTATCGGTCAGTGGCCATGTAAAAAACAAGACGTGGTCACATGCGAGGCACATAGAAGATGTTACCTTGCGGTACAGCAACCCGTATAACTAGAAAGCGATAAAGTAAGTATGATTGAAGCGAAGGCACTTTAACGATGAAATAGGTAACTATGTTTTATATTGAAACGTGTTGTGACCCTTAAAGGCTGCCGGTGAATAAATATTGAATATTTTAAAATATAACGGATCAAGCGCCGTTGAGATTCTTCTATTAAATCCTTTTAAATCTAAAAAGGTCGCTGTCGCCCAGAGGTCAGCACGGTGACGTAACCACATTAAGTTGGTTTTAATGCCGTTCATCTGATGGACTTTACGGCGTTAGCCACGGGTAATATAATGTACAGGATGTAGAGGGCTGTGGCTGTGGCATCTGCTCACTGGGCGTTTATCTTCATACATATGGACAGAACATGGCATTTAAACAAGACTCCTGTCTACCCCGGGATCCGTCCTTGTTGTGTCCATTCCCTCTGTATAAGTCTGGTTGTTCCGCCATATTAATCCGGTGTATATCATAAACCAAACCGTACCAAGCGAATCCCAGATATGTTGCCGTCGGGGCGGTAAAATCCCCGTTAATGGGGGGGGGTTTACCCGGATGGTGTGGAGGCTGAGGGTAGAGAGTTGAGGGGGAGGGGTTGGGAGAGGGGTAGGGAGGGGTTGGGAGAGGGGTAGGGAGAGGGGTAGGGAGGGGGGACGTCTGGCGTGACGTGACATCGGAAGGTGGCACACCAGTAACTGAGGGACGCCTGTCCGTCTAATAATCCCCCAGAGTCACGTGGTGTGAGGCGCCAATTTGCATTTAGATTCCTCCAATCTGGGCCGACAACAGTATAGGTGTCTACCTTCCGCGAACTGTCCGCGCCGTAAAAGGCTGTCTGGGGGGGGGGGGGAGAGAAGGGGGGGGGGAGAGAAGGGGGGGGCAGAAGGGACGGGGCAGGGCGGACTGACGAGGGGAGGGGGGTGATGAGACGTGGAGGGTGGGCGGTGAGGGGGGTGGACGGGGTTGGGGTGAATATAATGGGGCAACGACAGCGGGGAGGGAGTGATCTCGCTGCACGTAATAGCTTTCGGACTCCTTGCCCCCAGACGTCACGAAGGAGCCTCCCCGCTGACCTCCCCCCCCCCCCCAGCAACCCCACTCCAAGAAGACTTTTGCAGGCACCAGTAAGCCGGGGGGGGGGGGTTGAAGGGAGACAGGTGTTTGACGTTAGTTCGGGGGGGGGGGTAAGTCTTCAATGTCAATGCGAAAACCGTTCTTCAATTCCGTAAACTATTCTGAGTTAGAAGGTCCGAAGTCTCGACACCAGCCCCCCCCAAAAAAGCCACCGACACATTTAAGGCTGAGTAAGTACGGCAAGGAGCGGGCCACCAGCCCTGGATGGTGACACCGCCGGCCGCCAGGGGGACACTTCCAATGTCCTCGGCTTAAGGGTACACACCTAATTTTTATACAATACTTGACTGCTCCGGATATCCCCCTAAAGAGCCACACCGCACGCATGAGACAGCCGAACACCGCACCCGCTAGAACAAAATGAGCAGTCAAGGAATCTCAGTCAATCTGGGTAATGACCGTCGTCAAACAAATAGACTGGGTCCCCGGCGAGGCGGTGTCCCGTCACGCATGCGTCCCCTGTCTTTGTGGTGTTAATGAAGGGCTCACAGCCTGTTAGCCGTCGGGACTTCACTCGCCAGTCTGATTGTCACGCGGAGCCGTCGTTTAACGGGGATTGCGCCCTGCTTGCTGCCTGACGGCGGAGATAGGCTAGAGGCTTGTGTGGGGCCGTGGAAGAGGTGGTAGAGGGAGGGCGGCGGTGGGGGGGTGAGGGGTGGGGGGTGGGGGGGGACGGGGCGGGAGCCAGCGCACTGACAGCCTTCTTGGCACACGCTGGACGCGGACGCACGCAACTTCACATGGAGATGCCCAGTTTATTTGCACCAAAACGATAAACGTCCCACAAAAGAAGACCTGTTTGCCGCCATGGGTCGGGTATTTCATAGACTGTAACGTAACAGCTTGCCGGAAGCAGTAATTAAAGATACAAATGCACAAGTCTTTGACCTTTTGTTGTTTGCAGGCTGAGTCCACAAAGAAATGTCGAGAACAACTCGGGCAGGACATATACAAATTTAAACGTCGACAGGTGAGAAAGTTGGCGATGGACAAAACTGATAAATACTGATAGGTGGAATATGTGTGTTACAGGCAGAGTGAAGAAGGTAAAACATGTTCCGAAGACGGAGCAGAAAACATGGAAGAGGAAACAAGAAGTAAAAACACGAGGAAGGTTTTAATTGGCTGGTACTATGGCGGACAGTAAAGGGAGTGAAAGGTGGAGTGGAGAGTGACGGAGGAGGGGGTGGAGGGGGGAGGGGGGAGGGGCGGGGGGGTAAGTTGCGAGAGTGACGACCCTTGGTGTGAACAAGGTCACACGGGTTTGACCCCCGGGGAGACGCGACGCGCAATAATACAGTCGCTTGAAATGCAGAGAGGAATCTCAGCGGTGGCACTTAAGTTTTAGCGATGTGTCCGCTCGCCGCACCAACGAGTTTGCCGAGGTCGGACATTAACGGACGCCGCACACAGCGTTCATTACGCGTCCCGGGCGTCCACCTCCTGCCTGGGACCGACCCGATAGCTCAGTGGGTTAGAGCACTCGCCTTGAGAGCTCTGGCCACTTGAGAGCCTAATCGCAACAGATAATAAAGTAGAAACAGACGCTATGAACATATAATAGAGTAGAAACAGACGCTATGAACAGATAATAGAGTAGAAGCAGACGCTATGAACAGATAATAGAGTAGAAGCAGACGCTATGAACAGATAAGAGAGTAGAAACAGACGCTATGAACAGATAATAGAGTATGTTCATAGCGTCTGTTTCTACTCTATTATCTGTTGATAGCGTCTGTTTCTACTCTATTTTCTGTTCATAGCGTCTGTTTCTACTCTATTATATGTTCATAGCGTCCGTTTCTACTCTATTATTTGTTCATAGCGTCTGTTTCTACTACATTATCTGTTCATAGCGTCTGTTTCTACTCTATTATCTGTTCATAGCGTCTGTTTCTACTCTATTAGCTGTTCATATATCTTTCTACTCTATTATCTGTTTAACGCGTACATTTCTACTCGATTGTCTGTTCAAAGGTTGTTTCTGCTCTACCCTCTTTTCAAGGTATTTAACGTAACAACCGTTCATTGACAATACACCATCATGCAACTGTCGGTGTAAACTCAAGTACAGAGCTGATGTCATGTACCAAAACAAATGGCTTAAAATGTTACAGATATGTTGTCTTAGACTGTTGCGGGGAAAACGGGCAAAATATATGACGTTTTATGTAGCATCTCATAAAGATACACAAAACACCGCCGTTTTTTTTGTCATTTAAAATGAAAATACGACAAAAATTATACTTCAATGAAATATAACACAAATTATCCTTCAATGAAAAAACACCAACAATTTCAGCCAATGTATAATACAAGTTGAACAAAAAATCATTGTACACGTGTACAATTTATGTGACTATGAGCAGCTATCAGCATTCAAGTTTCAAACCCTGGCTGCAGAGCGGGTCGCTTACTCGAAGAAAGGCAACAGATTTCGTTAACGGCGTCTGTAGCCTGGTCATATTACCTGCGAAATCGAAGGCAGGAAACAAAGTCGGTGTATATTTCAACACGCAAAAATGATAATTGCTGAGTAGTCAATACAAAGCGTTTCGATATGAAACTATCTATTTCACGGTCGTTCTTAAATTCACCTTGTGATGGCGTTTTAAAGAGTGGGAATGTGCCAGCGTGTATCTGCTGACACTTGATTACTTCTGACACCAAATGTCAGGTGACCGATCAAAGTAATTTATAATTACTGCTCTCTCCCCCCCTCTCATAAACTAGATTATGCATGGGTGTGTGGATATGTGAGAGGGGGGGGGGGGGGGGTGGTGGTGGTGAGTCCGAAACATACACATAAACTGAAGAATCAAACATTAGATGCTGTGTTTCTATTGCAAATAATAATATTTTGGCAACAAAACTGAAGCACATCGCGCTACCAATTGAGTTACAGAGACGCCCTCTTACAGTGATACAAAATCACTGCCTGCTGTAATGTCATATGAAATAATTTTATGCGGAAACTGTTTGTGCGAACAACGTCCGGCAATTGGACAACACCTTTTTTTAACGGCCCGCGTGGACAATCAAAGTAAAAGAACATAACACCGAATATGAAGTGAGTGGTTGGTTGTATATTCAAGACGCTTTAACCCAGCATGGTCGTATCGGGTCAATGGGAGAAGGAAGGAAGAGAGGAGCCATATCCCTGGGGTAACCCCCCTACCTTTTCCGAAGAAAGACATGACATTTTCATTCTGCGCCCATACAGACATGGCCACAGCGGGGAGCGCAGTCGCGACCCACGTGCCGTTGAGCTATCGGGTGGCCATGAGTGAAGTGAAGTTTGGTTCAGGGAGCATTTTTGACCCCATAACAACCCCATAACAACTTATCACAGGTGATTCATCCAGACAGCCATCCCAATCATTCCCATGAGCATGCTTAAGACCACCCGGATGGCCCCAAGTGGGGCGCGAACCCCCGAACTCTGGCCGGATGGCTGGCTTGGCAGAGCGCGCTAACCACCAGACCATTCGGGTGGCCCCAAGTGAGGGCGCGAACCTTCGAACTCCGGCCAGATCGCTGGCTTGGCAGAGCGCGCTAACCACCAGACCATTCGGGTGGCCCGAAGTGAGGGCGCGAACCCCCGAACTCCGGCCAGATGGCTGGCCTGGTAAAGTGCGCTAACCACAAGACCATCCGGGTGGGCCCCAAGTGAGGGCGGCGAACCCCCGAACTCAGGCCAGATGGCTGACCTGGTAGAGTGCGCTAACCACAAGACCATCTGGGTGGCCCCAAGTGAGGGCGCGAACCCCCGAACTCCGGCCAGATGGCTGGCCTGGTAGAGTGCGCTAACCACAAGACCATCCGGGTGGCCCCAAGTGAGGGCGCGAACCCCCGAACTCCGGCCAGATGGCTGGCCCTGGTAGAGTGTGCTAACCACAAGACCATTCGGGTGGCCCCAAGTGAGGGCGCGAACCCCCGAACTCAGGCCAGATGGCTGACCTGGTAGAGCGCGCTAACCACCAGACCATCTGGGTGGCCCCAGGTGAGGGCGCGAACCTTCGAACTCGCGCCAGATGGCTGGCCTGGTAGAGTGCGCTAACCACCAGACCATCTGGGTGGCCTCAAGTGAGGGCGCGAACTCCGAACTCCGGCCAGATGGCTGGCCTGGTAGAGTGCGCTAACCACAAGACCATCCGGGTGGCCCCAAGTGAGGGCGCAAACCTCCGAACTCCGGCCAGATGGCTTGCCTGGTAGAGTGCGCTAAGCACAAGACCATCCGGGTGGCCCCAAGTGAGGGCGCGAACCCCCGAACTCCGGCCAGATGGCTGGCCTAGTAGAGTGCGCTAACCACAAGACCATCCGGGTGGCCCCAAGTGAGGGCGCAAACCTCCGAACTCCGGCCAGCCGTCTGGCCGGGCAGAGCGCGCCTAACCACCAGACCATTCGGGTGGCCCCTAGTGGGGGTCGCGAACCCCCGGTGGCTGGCCGGGCAGAGCGCGCTAACCACGCGGACCATTTGGGTTGTTCCCCAGTTGACGCGACGAAAGAGTTTCGGACCCGGCAAAATGCTCGAGCCTTCTGTCCAATGCAGGTCAAGGCGAGAATCAATTGGAAACCAAAGTCCCGGGAGCGGATATATCTTCATGGTGGACGCGAACGGCCGCAGCGAGACAGTCACCTTGGCTGTTCAGTGGATCACCACAGTTCCACAGTTCCAGATAAACAGATCTTCCATGTTAGAGCACAATACATGGGTGATAGTCGGTGTGAGTCATACGTGAGTTATGCTAAAACAATGGGTTGCCATTAAATGGTAGAACGACTGATCACCAGGCCGTAGCTTCAAGCCCTAACATCGGCACGTGGCGCATGTGTCACCCACCATCATCTCACTGTCCCCGGAGTTTTTTTGGCCAAGTCTAGTTTTTCATGTGCCTAAAAGTGGTCCATCTTTCATGTAAGGACCCACGAAATGCATTATTGTGGCAAACGTTAGGCGTGAATAATACGTGAGCTATGCTGAAACAATAGTTCGCCCTTACATGAAGAACAACCCTAAAAGTGGCTGTAAACACCGCCATTTTTCATGTCCTATAAGTTATCACGGGTTGAAAAAAATATATAGTATAAACATGGTAAATAAGGTTTCATTTATGAACTGCATACCACCGAATCACTGATCGGAGAACTTTGGAGATGGTTGCCTTTATGCAGTTCATAAACATACCCCTATTTTATCATAGTGATAGTTTCTCCCAGGCGACTCAGTTATGGCACAACTCAAATCCGAAGGCTGACCGCTGACTGCCTGTTTACCTCGGGTGGCCCTGAGTGAAGTGAGGTTTGGTTCAGGGAGCATTTTGACCCCATAACAACCCCATAACAACTTATCACAGGTGATTCATGCAGACAGCCATCCCAATCATTCCCATGAGCATGTTTAAGACCACCCGGATGCATGCCGTTTGCATGACTTCCCAGTTGCCGGATCTAGATCACCTTCGACAAGCAAATCAATTCCGCAATCGACCGATTGGGGGCGCTGCGCTGCGAGCTCTGAGATTCGATAGAGATTGAGAGCGCGAAAAAGGTTAAACCGCAATTGAACTGCGGCCCAGCCTTGTCATAATTACACACCCGGTAGGGTCAATAAACACTAAATGTATTTGCCGCAAGTGGGTTATTAAATATTGAATCATTTCAATTGGGGAAATCATCATGCCAGTCTGTCATTGCTGCAAAACGACCCACATAACCCCCACCTATCCTCCCCCCCCTACCCCCCCCCCCCCCTCACACACACACCAGCCACCCCTCAGCTCACGCACGCCACACTCGACGTGTCCCTCATAAAGATCAATGTGCTGAAAAGAACAAACAGCTATAAATTGAATATCGCCTTTTAGCAGCGGCCACATTTACCGTAATAACCGAGCGGGCGCCAGCTGCTGTCGCTAGCGCCGCCTAGCGGGGGAGAAGTGTCCCGCGCTAGGTGTTGGATATCACAAGGAACGGCAGCTTTCGTCGTCGGCGGAGACCTTAACGCGCGCAGCACGCTCGCCGGAGACTATAATGCGGGGCCCCAGCGTGGTCACAGATGCATGAGGGGGGCAGGGGGGGTGGAGATGACGAAGGGTTAGGTGGACGATGGGGCGGGGGGGGGGGGTGAGGAAGGGTTAGGTGGACGATGGGGGGGGGGGGAGGTGAGAAGAGGTTAGGTGGGCGATGGGGGGGGGCAAGAAGAGATTAGGTGGGCGATGGGGGGGGGGGGTGAGAAGGGGTTAGGTGGGCGATGGGGGGGGGGGGGTGTGAGAAGGGGTTAGGTGGCCATGGGAGGGGGGGAGGGGTTAGGTGGGCGATGGGGGGGGTGAGCTGAGGAATGAGTGGGGGTAAGAAATGGGTTAGGTCGCTATGGGGGCGGGAGGGGTTAGGTGGGCGATGGGGGGGGGAGGTGAGGAATGGGTGGGGGAAAGGAATGGGTAAGGGAGGTGAGGAATTGGTAAGGGAGGTGAGGAATGGGTAAGAGACGTGAGGAATAGGTAAGGGGGTGATGAATGGGTAAGGGAGGAGAGGAATGGGTAAGGGCGGTGAGGAATGGGTAAGAGACGTGAGGAATAGGTAAGGGGGTGAGGAATGGGTAAGGAAGGTGAGGAATGGGTAAGAGAGGTGAGGAATGGGTAAGAGGGGTGAGGAATGGGTAAGAGAGGTGAGGAATGGGTAAGAGGGGTGAGGGACGGGTAAGGGAGGTGAGGAATGGGTAAGGGAGGTGAGGAATAGGTAAGGAGGTGAGCAATGGATAATAAGGGAGGTGAGGAATGGGTAAGGGAGTTGAGGAATGGGTAAGGTGGGTGAGGAATGGGTAAGGGAGGTGAGGAATGGGTAAGGGAGTTGAGGAATGGGTAAGGTGGGTGAGGAATGGGTAAGGGAGTTGAGGAATGAGTAAGGGAGGTGAGGAATGGGTAGAGGAGGTGAGGAATGAGTAAGGGAGGTGAGGAATGGGTAAGAGGGGTGAGGAATGAGTAAGGGAGGGGAGGAATGGGTAAGGGAGGTGTGGAATGGGTAAGGAGTTGAGGAATGGGTAAGGGAGGTGAGAAATGGGTAAGGGAGGTGAAGAATGGGTAAGGGAGGTTTGGAATGAGTAAGGAAGGGGAGGAATGGGTAAGGGAGGTGTGGAATGGGTAAGGAGTTGAGGAATGGGTAAGGGAGGTGAGAAATGGGTAAGGGAGGTGAGCAGTGGGTAAGGGAGGTGAGCAATGGGTAAGGGAGGAGAGCAATGGGTAAGGCAGTTGAGAAATGGGTAAGGGAGGTGAGGAATGAGTAAGGGAGGGGAGGAATGGGTAAGGGAGGTGTGGAATGGGTAAGGAGTTGAGGAATGGGTAAGGGAGGTGAGAAATGGGTAAGAGAGGTGAAGAATGGGTAAGGGAGGGGAGGAATGGGTAAGGGAGGTGAGGAATGGGTAAGGGAGGTGAGGAATGGGTAAGGGAGGTGAGCAGTGGGCAAGGGAGGTGAGGAATGGGTAAGGGAGGGGAGGAATGGGTAAGGGAGGTGAGGAATGGGTAAGGGAGGTGAGGAATGGGTAAGGGAGGTGAGCAGTGGGCAAGGGAGGTGAGGAATGGGTAAGGGAGGTGAGGAATGGGTAAGGGAGGTGTGGAATGGGTAAGGGAGGTGAGGTATGGGTAAGGGAGGTGAGGTATGAGTAAGGAAGGTGAGGAATGGGTAAGTAAAGGGTGAGGAATGGCTAGGTGGGTAAGGAATGGGTAGAGTGGGAGGGGGTTGTTTGAGTGGGAGCAGAGGTTGGGTAAGGGCTGGGTGAGTAACGGGCTGGATGGAGGAAATGAGGAAGGGGTAGCGTAGAGGGGGTGAGGAAGGGCCGGGCAAGGAGAGAGGAAGAAGCCGGGGTGGGGGGGGGGGGGGGTAAGGGTGCTAGGAAGAGAAAGAAGACGTCGGGTACATATAACTCGCTCCAGTAATGGCCACCGTTTACGCCGATATACGGCGATCGGCGTATTAACAGCTTGAAGAGAAATCAATTATTGTTTAATTGGCCGTAGGACCGAGTTTCCGGCCTTGTCTTGCCGAGGTTATCTTTACCTACTAGCCTTGTCAGCTCACGTCAGGCATCTGGTGGCTGGAGAGGGGGGGGGGGAGGAGGAGAGGTGAGGGAGGGATGGGGGTAGGAGGGGGGTGAGGGGGAGGAGGAGAGAGGTGAGGCAGGGATGGGAGTAGGAGGAGGGGGGGCGGGGGGAGGGAGAGGAGAGAGGGGAGGGAGGGATGGGGGGCGGGGGGAGGCAGACATAATAGGTGGCGGAGCAAGTACACATATCTGGACCAGTTACCAATTATCAAATTTTCGGGGCGAGACGGATGGCAAAAAAAAAGTGACTAGACAATAGCTGCTTGTTCCTAAACGGCTCCTAAGGCGGGGGTACTTTATACCGACAAGCCTCAAGCAAGGTAACGGCAACATCGTGGTGGGAACAACCTGTCACTATGGTATAATGATGGCCTACAAACCTTATTCTCATGACCTCATTACAAAGAAACAGCTTCCGTATATTCCATAATCATTTTCAAATTAATCAATCACGATGACAGCGTATTCTTGAAACGAAATGAGATGAAATGTCGAAAATTGTAGGCCACCATTGCGGCCATGAAGGCTAAATTAGGCCTTGCAGGGAACGAATTATCGATAGCAGGATAATTTTTTCCCGGTCCTAATAGGTTTGTCATTGGGTTGGTTGCATATTCAGGACGCTTTAACCACCTTTTGTCATATTGCGTCAATGCGAGAGGGGTGGGAGAGTGGAGTATATATACTCGATAGTATATACAATAGCAATCGCTGTTGAATGAGATTTAACGAAAAAAATGTTATCGGTAATTCAGCGATGACACGAGCATCCTGTGGGTTAATGTATGGGGCCCTATGGGGGGAGGAGGGGGGGGGGTCAAGGTAAGGTAGAGTAACGACATCGACACCGCGGGCTGTCGTCCAGGGAGATACGGTTACACCAGAAAACATGCGTCCAAGCCGAGCTACAAGTAACGGATTAGCACAGGTGCCGCAGATTCGACATATCCAGTTCTCCCCAAGCCTTCGCTGCATTGATTTCACGGAAAGGGTGAAATCTTGTTGAAGTAATGTCGTGTCTTATGGAAAACAACGCCCCCCTAGCGGAGTTAACCGGGCGTCGCATTAACGAGGGACACGGGTGTATCGGACGACCAGGCGGTTAGCTACGGGTGGGTATATTGTACAGTGCCGGGGTTAGCTACGGGTGGGTACATTGTACAGTGTCGGGGTTAGCTACAGGTGGGTATATTGTACAGTGCCGGGGTTAGCTACGGGTGGGTACATTGTACAGTGTCGGGGTTAGCTACGGGTGGGTACATTGTACAGTGCCGGGGTTAGCTACGGGTGGGTACATTGTACAGTGCCGGGGTTAGCTACAGGTGGGTATATTGTACAGTGCCGGGGTTAGCTACGGGTGGGTACATTGTACAGTGCCGGGGTTAGCTACGGGTGGGTACACAGTACAGTGTCGGGGTTAGCTACAGGTGGGTATATTGTACAGTGCCGGGGTTAGCTACGGGTGGGTACATTGTACAGTGTCGGGGTTAGCTACGGGTGGGTACATTGTACAGTGCCGGGGTTAGCTACGGGTGGGTACATTGTACAGTGCCGGGGTTAGCTACAGGTGGGTATATTGTACAGTGCCGGGGTTAGCTACGGGTGGGTACATTGTACAGTGCCGGGGTTAGCTACGGGTGGGTACATTGTACAGTGTCGGGGTTAGCTACGGGTGGGTACATTGTACAGTGTCGGGGTTAGCTACGGGTGGGTATATTGTACAGTGCCGGGGTTAGCTACGGGTGGGTACACAGTACAGTGTCGGGGTTAGCTACGGGTGGGTACATTGTACAGTGTCGGGGTTAGCTACGGGTGGGTACATTGTACAGTGTCGGGGTTAGCTACGGGTGGGTATATTGTACAGTGCCGGGGTTAGCTACGGGTGGGTACATTGTACAGTGTCGGGGTTAGCTACGGGTAGGTATATTGTACAGTGCCGGGGTTAGCTACGGGTGGGTATATTGTACAGTGCCGGGGTTAGCTACGGGTGGGTACATTGTACAGTGTCGGGGTTAGCTACGGGTGGGTACATTGTACAGTGTCGGGGTTAGCTACGGGTGGGTACATTGTACAGTGTCGGGGTTAGCTACGGGTGGGTATATTGTACAGTGCCGGGGTTAGCTACGGGTGGGTATATTGTACAGTGCCGGGGTTAGCTACGGGTGGGTACATTGTACAGTGTCGGGGTTAGCTACGGGTGGGTACATTGTACAGTGCCGGGGTTAGCTACGGGTGGGGACACTGCATAGTGCCGGGGTTAGCTACGGGTGGGGACACTGTACAGTGCCGGGGTTAGCTACGGGTGGTACACTGTACAGTGCCGGGGTTAGCTACGGGTGGGTACACTGTACAGGGCCGGGGTTAGCTACGGGTGGGGACACTGTACAGTCCCGGGGTTAGCTACGGTGGGGACACTCTACAGTGCCGGGGTTAGCTACAGGTGGGTACATTGTACAGTGCCGGGGTTAGCTACGGGTGGGTACACTGTACAGTGCCGGGGTTAGCTACGGGTGGGTACACTGTACAGTGCCGTGGTTAGCTACGGGTGGGTACATTGTACAGTGCCGGGGTTAGCTACGGGTGGGGACACTGCATAGTGCCGGGGTTAGCTACGAGTGGGACACTGTACAGTGCCGGGGTTAGCTACGGGTGGTACACTGTACAGTGCCGGGGTTAGCTACGGGTGGGTACACTGTACAGGGCCGGGGTTAGCTACGGGTGGGGACACTGTACAGTCCCGGGGTTAGCTACGGTGGGGACACTCTACAGTGCCGGGGTTAGCTACAGGTGGGTACATTGTACAGTGCCGGGGTTAGCTACGGGTGGGTACACTGTACAGTGCCGGGGTTAGCTACGGGTGGGTACACTGTACAGTGCCGGAGTTAGCTACGGGTGGTACACTGTACAGTGCCGGTGTTAGCTACGGGTGGGGACACTGTACAGTCCCGGGGTTAGCTACGGGTGGGGACACTCTACAGTGCCGGGGTTAGCTACGGGTGGGTACATTGTACAGTGCCGGGGTTAGCTACGGGTGGGTACACTCTACAGTGCCGGGGTTAGCTACGGGTGGGTATATTGTACAGTGCCGGGGTTAGCTACGGGTGGGGACACTGTACAGTCCCGGGGTTAGCTACGGGTGGGGACACTCTACAGTGCCGGGGTTAGCTACGGGTGGGTACATTGTACAGTGCCGGGGTTAGCTACGGGTGGGTACACTCTACAGTGCCGGGGTTAGCTACGGGTGGGTATATTGTACAGTGCCGGGGTTAGCTACGGGTGGGGACACTGTACATTCCCGGGGTTAGCTACGGGTGGGTACATTGTACAGTGCCGGGGTTAGCTACGGGTGGGTACACTCTACAGTGCCGGGGTTAGCTACGGGTGGGTACACTCTACAGTGCCGGGGTTAGCTACTGGTGGGTATATTGTACAGTGCCGGGGTTAGCTACGGGTGGGGACACTGTACAGTCCCGGGGTTAGCTACGGGTGGGGACACTCTACAGTGCCGGGGTTAGCTACGGGTGGGTACATTGTACAGTGCCGGGGTTAGCTACGGATGGGTACACTCTACAGTGCCGGGGTTAGCTACGGGTGGGTATATTGAACAGTGCCGGGGTTAGCTACGGGTGGGGACACTGTACAGTCCCGGGGTTAGCTACGGGTGGGGACACTCTACAGTGCCGGGGTTAGCTACGGGTGGGTATATTGTACAGTGCCGGGGTTAGCTACGGGTGGGTACACTGTACAGTGCCGGGGTTAGCTACGGGTGGGTACACACTACAGTGCCGGGGTTAGCTACGGGTGGGTATATTGTACAGTGCCGGGTTTGCTACGGTTGGGTATATTGTACAGTGTGGGGGTTAGCTACGGGTGGGTACACTGTACAGTGCCGTGGTTAGCTACGGACGGGGACACTGTACAGTGCCGGGGTTATCTACGGGTGGATACACTGTACAGTGCCGTGGTTAGCTACGGGTGGGTACACTCTACAGTGCCGGGGTTAGCTACGGGTGGGTACACTGTACAGTGCCGTGGTTAGCTACGGGTGGGTACACTGTACAGTGCCGGGGTTAGCTACGGGTGGGGACACTGTACAGTGCCGGGGTTAGCTACGGGTGGGTACACTGTACAGTGCCGGGGTTAGCTACGGGTGGGTACATTGTACAGTGCCGTGGTTAGCTACGGGTGGGTACACTCTACAGTGCCGTGGTTAGCTACGGGTGGGTACACTGTACAGTGCCGGGGTTAGCTACGGGAGGGTACACTCTACAGTGCCGGGGTTAGCTACGGGTGGGGACACTGTACAGTGCCGGGGTTAGCTACGGGTGGGGAGACTGTACAGTGCCGGGGTTAGCTACGGGTGGGGACACTGTACAGTGCCGGGGTTAGCTACGGGTGGGTACACTGTACAGTGCCGGGGTTAGCTACGGGTGGGTACACTTTACAGTGCCGTGGTTAGCTACGGGTGGGGACACTGTACAGTGCCGGGGTTAGCTACGGGTGGGTACACTGTACAGTGCCGTGGTTAGCTACGGGTGGGGACACTGTACAGTGCCGTGGTTAGCTACGGGTGGGGACACTGTACAGTGCCGGGGTTAGCTACGGGTGGGTACACTGTACAGTGCCGGGGTTAGCTACGGGTGGGTACACTGTACAGTGCCGTGGTTAGCTACGGGTGGGTACACTGTACAGTGCCGGGGTTAGCTACGGGTGGGTACACTGTACAGTGCCGTGGTTAGCTACGGGTGGGGAC
The DNA here is from genome assembly GCA_964019135.1 of Arenicola marina. Classification (NCBI taxonomy): domain Eukaryota; kingdom Metazoa; phylum Annelida; class Polychaeta; family Arenicolidae; genus Arenicola; species Arenicola marina. The sequence goes on from OZ025264.1 coordinate 8,143,602, forward strand.
ACTGTACAGTGCCGTGGTTAGCTACGGGTGGGGACACTGTACAGTGCCGGGGTTAGCTACGGGTGGGTACACTGTACAGTGCCGGGGTTAGCTACGGGTGGGTACACTGTACAGTGCCGGGGTTAGCTACGGGTGGGTACACTGTACAGTGCCGGGGTTAGCTACGGGTGGGTACACTGTACAGTGCCGTGGTTAGCTACGGGTGGAGACACTGTACAGTGCCGGGGTTAGCTACGGGTGGGTACAATGTACAGTGCCGTGGTTAGCTACGGGTGGGGACACTGTACAGTGCCGTGGTTAGCTACGGGTGGGGACACTGTACAGTGCCGGGGTTAGCTACGGGTGGGTACACTGTACAGTGCCGGGGTTAGCTACGGGTGGGGACACTGCATAGTGCCGGGGTTAGCTACAGGTGGGGGCACTGTACAGTGCCGGGGTTATCTACGGGTGGGTACACTGTACAGTGCCGGGGTTAGCTACGGGTGGGTACACTGTACAGTGCCGGGGTTAGCTACGGGTGGGGACACTGTACAGTGCCGGGTTAGCTACCCGTAGGTACACTGTACACTGCCGGGTTAGCTACCCGTGGGTACACTGTACCCTGCCGGGTTCTGATTTCAGCAACCCGGGGTTAGGGGCAACGATTAGCAGTCACGGGTCCGGGGTCAGGGTTTGAGGGTGACAGTCAACTGGATGGGTCAGCTAGAGGGATCAGAGGTTGAGGGTGACAGTCAGTCGGAGGGGTCAGCGGTTGGAAGTGACAGTCAGCTGGAGGGGTCAGGGGTTGGGGGTGACAGTCAGCTGGAGGGGTCAGGGGTTGGGGACGACAGTCAGCTGGATGGGTCAGTTTGAGGGGTCCGGGGTTGGGGGTGACGGTCAGCTGGATGGGTCAGTTTGAGAGGTCAGGGGTTGAGAGTGACAGTCAGCTGGAGGGGTCAGGGGTTGGGGGTGACAGTCAGCTGGATGGGTCAGTTGGAGGGGTCCGGGGTTGGGGGTGACGGTCAGCTGGAGGGGTCAGCGGTCTTGAGACCGTTTGTTTTGTTTTTTTTTGGGGGGGGGAGGCCGAAAGAACGCTCTCACGCCGCTGACCACCCCTCCCCCCCCCCCCGCATCTCCCCTGTCTCTCCGTGCTGGGGGCTGCTGGGGGCTGCTGGGGGCTGCTGGAGGCCGCTTGGGGCTGCTGGGGGCTGCTGGGGGCTGCTGGGGGCCACGTTGGCACACGTTTAAGGGCAATTTCGGCCAATAATGAAACGACCCCATGCACAGGTGGGATTTAAACCCACAACCTACAACTCGGGTTACTGTCGAGTACTGATGAAAATCAATGTGTCGGGGAGAGCAAACCGCTGACTCAGCAGTCGCTGGCCCCGCGGTGATATCCACTCCGCGACCGGCAGAAGATTGCAGACGTAAAGGACCCCCCCCCCCCACCACCACACCCCCTCTCCCCCTCCCTTTTTATAAGGCCGCGGCTGGCCCCGCACAACACACGTGTGACATCTCGCCTCGGGAGACCCCAGACAGCTGAAAGGACAATCCGTGCATAAATCCACATCCCCCCCCCCCAACAGACACACACACACCGCCCCCACCCAGCCTATTTCAAAGACCGTGTTCCTATAGGCCTCAATAGACTTCAATGATAAGTTCGGGGCGAGGTATCTCTTCTTACGTGGCTTTCTGTACAAATTTTTTTTGGGACCGATACAAGCGGAGTGAAATGCGAGACTTTGAAATCAATAAAGAACTAGAATGGCGCCGGCAGATTTATTAGAACGCTTTCTTCGTCGCCATTTGTGCGGACAAAAGCGTGTGGAAATGGCAGATTGGGCGCGGCGCGCCGTGAGCAAACCCGCCAGATTTTTGACTTTCTGTTTTCACCCGCACAACACTCGTGCAACAGGTGACAACCACCGCCAACCGCCTTCCGTATTGTTCCCCCTCCCATCTGGCTCCGACTTTTAGTGCCCACCACTGCGGCGCGTATTCCGCACCATGAGCAACCAGGCGAAATCAATTCCCTATCTTAGTAGCAGCCACTCAAGACGGGACCTGGGGAGTTCGTCTTAGTCGACATCTCTTTTGATTTCAACAATACACAACGATGATTCACTTTCTCCACAAACAGAACAAAAACGTTTGAACGGCTGTATCGACAAAGTAGTCACAATGGCGGACGAAACATAATTCACAGCGTTAACTGGTGCATTAGGTTGTCGACTTCTCGCGCGAACGTAATCGGCGGCAAGATCGCTGGAGCACACGAGATTCATACGAGAATCTCGCGAGGCTTATCGCTATAACAGTCGTGCACGCGAGCGAAAAAAACACAAGACAAATGAGTCCCTTAAACAGTTCATCTGACCAGCCTATCATCCAGACATAACTACTAACATGGACTTCATCCACTGCCAGCTCATTTCCGCATGAAAGGGAGAATGTATGTAACAATACAGGGGGAAAAAACACAAAAAAATACAACCTAATGAACTGTTTCTGTTACTGATTTCTAAGTGTTATTACCTATGACGTGTATCTCTTGCATGCATGTATAGATCGAGCAACAATTAAAACCCAAAAAAATACCGAGGGATGATAAACCAATCACAACGCACCACGTCATGCAGTAAATGCACTTTGACCAATGATGCTTTTGCAACAAACCCTTCCTATCCTATCGTAAGATGAACAAACGAAGGAGATAATGGGATTAGCGTTATGCCTATGGAGCCCCACTAGTTCAGTTGGTAAGCAGGCTTGGCTGGAGATAGACAGGTCGTGGGGCGGGCCCTGGTACCTGCAGCGGAGGCCTTGTGCAGTCAACCCCGTGTCACTGTCCCGGGAGGTAGGCCTATGTCGGCCCCGTGTCACTGTCCCGGGAGGTAGGCCCATGTCGGCCCAGTGTCACTGTCCCGAGAGGTAGGCCTATGTCGGCCCCGTGTCACTGTCCCGGGAGGTAGGCCCATGTCGGCCCAGTGTCACTGTCCCGAGAGGTAGGCCTATGTCGGCCCAGTGTCACTGTCCCGGGAGGTAGGCCTATGTCGGCCCCGTGTCACTGTCCCGGGAGGTAGGCCTATGTCGGCCCCGTGTCACTGTCCCGGGAGGTAGGCCTATGTCGGCCCCGTGTCACTGTCCCGGGAGGTAGGCCTATGTCGGCCCCGTGTCACTGCCCCGGGAGGTAGGCCTATGTCGGCCCCGTGTCACTGTCCTGGGAGGTAGGCCCATGTCGGCCCCGTGTCACTGCCCCGGGAGGTAGGCCTATGTCGGCCCCGTGTCACTGTCCCGGGAGGTAGGCCCATGTCGGCCCAGTGTCACTGTCCCGAGAGGTAGGCCTATGTCGGCCCCGTGTCACTGTCCCGGGAGGTAGGCCTATGTCGGCCCCGTGTCACTGCCCCGGGAGGTAGGCCTATGTCGGCCTAGTGTCACTGTCCCGGGAGGTAGGCCTATGTCGGCCCCGTGTCACTGTCCCGGGAGGTAGGCCTATGTCGGCCCAGTGTCACTGTCCCGGGAGGTAGGCCCATGTCGGCCTAGTGTCACTGTCCCGGGAGGTAGGCCCATGTCGGCCCAGTGTCACTGTCCCGGGAGGTAGGCCCATGTCGGCCCAGTGTCACTGTCCCGAGAGGTAGGCCTATGTCGGCCCCGTGTCACTGTCCCGGGAGGTAGGCCTATGTCGGCCCCGTGTCACTGCCCCGGGAGGTAGGCCTATGTCGGCCTAGTGTCACTGTCCCGGGAGGTAGGCCTATGTCGGCCCCGTGTCACTGTCCCGGGAGGTAGGCCTATGTCGGCCCAGTGTCACTGCCCCGGGAGGTAGGCCTATGTCGGCCTAGTGTCACTGTCCCGGGAGGTAGGCCCATGTCGGCCTAGTGTCACTGCCCGGGGAGGTAGGCCTATGTCGGCCCCGTGTCACTGTCCCGGGAGGTAGGCCTATGTCGGCCTAGTGTCACTGTCCCGGGAGGTAGGCCCATGTCGGCCCAGTGTCACTGTCCCGGGAGGTAGGCCTATGTCGGCCTAGTGTCACTGCCCCGGGAGGTAGGCCTATGTCGGCCCAGTGTCACTGTCCCGGGAGGTAGGCCTATGTCGGCCCCGTGTCACTGTCCCGGGAGGTAGGCCTATGTCGGCCTCGTGTCACTGTCCCGGGAGGTAGGCCTATGTCGGCCCAGTGTCACTGTCCCGGGAGGTAGGCCTATGTCGGCCCAGTGTCACTGTCCCGGGAGGTAGGCCTATGTCGGCCCCGTGTCACTGCCCCGGGAGGTAGGCCTATGTCGGCCCCGTGTCACTGTCCCGGGAGGTAGGCCTATGTCGGCCCCGTGTCACTGTCCCGGGAGGTAGGCCTATGTCGGCCTAGTGTCACTGTCCCGGGAGGTAGGCCTATGTCGGCCCCGTGTCACTGTCCCGGGAGGTAGGCCTATGTCGGCCCAGTGTCACTGTCCCGGGAGGTAGGCCTATGTCGGCCCCGTGTCACTGTCCCGGGAGGTAGGCCCATGTCGGCCTAGTGTCACTGTCCCGGGAGGTAGGCCTATGTCGGCCCCGTGTCACTGCCCCCGGAGGTAGGCCTATGTCGGCCCAGTGTCACTGTCCCGGGAGGTAGGCCCATGTCGGCCTAGTGTCACTGTCCCGGGAGGTAGGCCTATGTCGGCCCCGTGTCACTGTCCTGGGAGGTAGGCCTATGTCGGCCCCGTGTCACTGCCCCGGGAGGTAGGCCTATGTCGGCCCCGTGTCACTGTCCTGGGAGGTAGGCCTATGTCGGCCCCGTGTCACTGTCCCGGGAGGTAGGCCTATGTCGGCCCCGTGTCACTGTCCCGGGAGGTAGGCCTATGTCGGCCCCGTGTCACTGTCCCGGGAGGTAGGCCTATGTCGGCCCCGTGTCACTGTCCCGGGAGGTAGGCCTATGTCGGCCCAGTGTCACTGTCCCGGGAGGTAGGCCTATGTCGGCCCAGTGTCACTGCCCCGGGAGGTAGGCCTATGTCGGCCCCGTGTCACTGTCCCGGGAGGTAGGCCCATGTCGGCCTAGTGTCACTGTCCCGGGAGGTAGGCCTATGTCGGCCCCGTGTCACTCTCCCGGGAGGTAGGCCTATGTCGGGCCCGTGTCACTGTCCCGGGAGGTAGGCCTATGTCGGGCCCGTGTCACTGTCCCGGGAGGTAGGCCTATGTCGGCCCAGTGTCACTGTCCCGGGAGGTAGGCCTATGTTGGCCCAGTGTCACTGTCCCCGGAGGTAGGCCTATGTCGGCCCAGTGTCACTGTCCCGGGAGGTAGGCCTATGTCGGCCCCGTGTCACTGTCCTGGGAGGTAGGCCTATGTCGGCCCCGTGTCACTGTCCCGGGAGGTAGGCCTATGTCGGCCCCGTGTCACTGTCCCGGGAGGTAGGCCTATGTCGGCCCCGTGTCACTGTCCCGGGAGGTAGGCCTATGTCGGCCCAGTGTCACTGTCCCGGGAGGTAGGCCTATGTCGGCCCCGTGTCACTGTCCCGGGAGGTAGGCCTATGTCGGCCTAGTGTCACTGCCCCGGGAGGTAGGCCGATGTCGGCCCAGTGTCACTGTCCCCGGAGGTAGGCCTATGTCGGCCCAGTGTCACTGTCCCGGGAGGTAGGCCTATGTCGGCCCCGTGTCACTGTCCCGGGAGGTAGGCCTATGTCGGCCCAGTGTCACTGTCCCGGGAGGTAGGCCTATGTCGGCCCCGTGTCACTGTCCCGGGAGGTAGGCCTATGTCGGCCTAGTGTCACTGTCCCGGGAGGTAGGCCCATGTCGGCCTAGTGTCACTGTCCCGGGAGGTAGGCCCATGTCGGCCTAGTGTCACTGTCCCGGGAGGTAGGCCTATGTCGGCCCCGTGTCACTGCCCCGGGAGGTAGGCCTATGTCGGCCTAGTGTCACTGTCCCGGGAGGTAGGCCTATGTCGGCCCAGTGTCACTGTCCTGGGAGGTAGGCCTATGTCGGCCCAGTGTCACTGTCCCGGGAGGTAGGCCTATGTCGGCCCAGTGTCACTGTCCCGGGAGGTAGGCCCATGTCGGCCCCGTGTCACTGTCCCGGGAGGTAGGCCTATGTCGGCCCAGTGTCACTGCCCCGGGAGGTAGGCCTATGTCGGCCCCGTGTCACTGCCCCGGGAGGTAGGCCTATGTCGGCCTAGTGTCACTGTCCCGGGAGGTAGGCCTATGTCGGCCTAGTGTCACTGCCCCGGGAGGTAGGCCTATGTCGGCCCAGTGTCACTGTCCCGGGAGGTAGGCCTATGTCGGCCCCGTGTCACTGCCCCGGGAGGTAGGCCTATGTCGGCCCCGTGTCACTGTCCCGGGAGGTAGGCCTATGTCGGCCTAGTGTCACTGTCCCGGGAGGTAGGCCTATGTCGGCCCAGTGTCACTGTCCTGGGAGGTAGGCCTATGTCGGCCCAGTGTCACTGTCCCGGGAGGTAGGCCTATGTCGGCCCCGTGTCACTGTCCCGGGAGGTAGGCCTATGTCGGCCTAGTGTCACTGTCCGGGGAGGTAGGTCTATGTCGGCCTAGTGTCACTGTCCCCGAAGGTAGGCCTATGTCGGCCTAGTGTCACTGTCCCGGGAGGTAGGCCCATGTCGGCCCCGTGTCACTGCCCCGGGAGGTAGGCCTATGTCGGCCTAGTGTCACTGTCCCGGGAGGTAGGCCTATGTCGGCCCCGTGTCACTGTCCCGGGAGGTAGGCCTATGTCGGCCCCGTGTCACTGTCCCGGGAGGTAGACCTATGTCGGCCTAGTGTCACTGTCCCGGGAGGTAGGCCTATGTCGGCCTAGTGTCACTGTCCCGGGAGGTAGGCCCATGTCGGCCCCGTGTCACTGTCCCGGGAGGTAGGCCTATGTCGGCCCAGTGTCACTGTCCGGGGAGGTAGGTCTATGTCGGCCTAGTGTCACTGTCCCGGGAGGTAGGCCTATGTCGGCCCAGTGTCACTGTCCCGGGAGGTAGGCCTATGTCGGCCCCGTGTCACTGTCCCGGGAGGTAGGCCTATGTCGGCCTAGTGTCACTGTCCCGGGAGGTAGGCCTATGTCGGCCCAGTGTCACTGTCCCGGGAGGTAGGCCCATGTCGGCCCAGTGTCACTGTCCCGAGAGGTAGGCCTATGTCGGCCCCGTGTCACTGTCCCGGGAGGTAGGCCTATGTCGGCCCCGTGTCACTGTCCCGGGAGGTAGGCCTATGTCGGCCTAGTGTCACTGTCCCGGGAGGTAGGCCCATGTCGGCCCCGTGTCACTGTCCCGGGAGGTAGGCCTATGTCGGCCCCGTGTCACTGCCCCGGGAGGTAGGCCTATGTCGGCCCCGTGTCACTGTCCCGGGAGGTAGGCCTATGTCGGCCCAGTGTCACTGTCCCGGGAGGTAGGCCTATGTTGGCCCAGTGTCACTGTCCCGGGAGGTAGGCCTATGTTGGCCCAGTGTCACTGTCCCGGGAGGTAGGCCCATGTCGGCCCCGTGTCACTGTCCCGGGAGGTAGGCCTATGTCGGCCTCGTGTCACTGTCCCGGGAGGTAGGCCTATGTTGGCCCAGTGTCACTGTCCCGGGAGGTAGGCCTATGTTGGCCCAGTGTCACTGTCCCGGGAGGTAGGCCTATGTCGGCCCCGTGTCACTGCCCCGGGAGGTAGGCCCATGTCGGCCCAGTGTCACTGTCCCGGGAGGTAGGCCCATGTCGGCCTAGTGTCACTGTCCCGGGAGGTAGGCCTATGTCGGCCCAGTGTCACTGTCCCGGGAGGTAGGCCTATGTCGGCCCCGTGTCACTGTCCCGGGAGGTAGGCCTATGTCGGCCTAGTGTCACTGTCCCGGGAGGTAGGCCTATGTCGGCCTCGTGTCACTGTTCCGGGAGGTAGGCCTATGTCGGCCCCGTGTCACTGTCCCGGGAGGTAGGCCTATGTCGGGCCCGTGTCACTGTCCCGGGAGGTAGGCCTATGTTGGCCCCGTGTCACTGTCCTGGGAGGTAGGCCTATGTCGGCCCAGTGTCACTGTCCCGGGAGGTAGGCCTATGTTGGCCCCGTGTCACTGTCCCGGGAGGTAGGCCTATGTCGGCCCAGTGTCACTGTCCCGGGAGGTAGGCCTATGTCGGCCCAGTGTCACTGTCCCGAGAGGTAGGCCTATGTCGGCCCCGTGTCACTGTCCCGGGAGGTAGGCCTATGTCGGCCCAGTGTCACTGTCCCGGGAGGTAGGCCTATGTCGGCCCCGTGTCACTGTCCCGAGAGGTAGGCCTATGTCGGCCCAGTGTCACTGTCCCGAGAGGTAGGCCTATGTCGGCCCCGTGTCACTGTCCTGGGAGGTAGGCCTATGTCGGCCCAGTGTCACTGCCCCGGGAGGTAGGCCTATGTCGGCCCAGTGTCACTGTCCCGGGAGGTAGGCCTATGTTGGCCCAGTGTCACTGTCCCGGGAGGTAGGCCTATGTCGGCCCAGTGTCACTGTCCCGGGAGGTAGGCCTATGTTGGCCTAGTGTCACTGTCCCGGGAGGTAGGCCTATGTTGGCCCCGTGTCACTGTCCTGGGAGGTAGGCCTATGTCGGCCCAGTGTCACTGCCCCGGGAGGTAGGCCTATGTCGGCCCCGTGTCACTGTCCTGGGAGGTAGGCCTATGTCGGTCCAGTGTCACTGCCCCGGGAGGTAGGCCCATGTCGGCCTAGTGTCACTGTCCCGGGAGGTAGGCCTATGTCGGCCCCGTGTCACTGTCCTGGGAGGTAGGCCTATGTCGGCCTAGTGTCACTGTCCCGGGAGGTAGACCTATGTCGGCCCAGTGTCACTGTCCCGGGAGGTAGACCTATGTCGGCCTAGTGTCACTGTCCCGGGAGGTAGGCCTATGTCGGCCCCGTGTCACTGTCCTGGGAGGTAGGCCCATGTCGGCCCCGTGTCACTGTCCCGGGAGGTAGGCCTATGTCGGCCCAGTGTCACTGCCCCGGGAGGTAGGCCTATGTCGGCCCCGTGTCACTGTCCCGGGAGGTAGGCCTATGTCGGCCCAGTGTCACTGCCCCGGGAGGTAGGCCCATGTCGGCCCAGTGTCACTGTCCCGGGAGGTAGGCCCATGTCGGCCTAGTGTCACTGTCCCGGGAGGTAGGCCTATGTCGGCCCAGTGTCACTGCCCCGGGAGGTAGGCCCATGTCGGCCTAGTGTCACTGTCCCGGGAGGTAGGCCTATGTCGGCCCCGTGTCACTGCCCCGGGAGGTAGGCCTATGTCGGCCCCGTGTCACTGTCCCGGGAGGTAGGCCCATGTCGGCCTAGTGTCACTGCCCCGGGAGGTAGGCCTATGTCGGCCCAGTGTCACTGTCCTGGGAGGTAGGCCTATGTCGGCCCCGTGTCACTGCCCCGGGAGGTAGGCCCATGTCGGCCCAGTGTCACTGTCCCGGGAGGTAGGCCCATGTCGGCCTAGTGTCACTGTCCCGGGAGGTAGGCCCATGTCGGCCCAGTGTCACTGTCCCGGGAGGTAGGCCCATGTCGGCCCAGTGTCACTGCCCCGGGAGGTAGGCCCATGTCGGCCCAGTGTCACTGTCCCGGGAGGTAGGCCCATGTCGGCCTAGTGTCACTGTCCCGGGAGGTAGGCCTATGTCGGCCCAGTGTCACTGCCCCGGGAGGTAGGCCCATGTCGGCCTAGTGTCACTGTCCCGGGAGGTAGGCCTATGTCGGCCCCGTGTCACTGCCCCGGGAGGTAGGCCTATGTCGGCCCCGTGTCACTGTCCCGGGAGGTAGGCCCATGTCGGCCTAGTGTCACTGCCCCGGGAGGTAGGCCTATGTCGGCCCAGTGTCACTGTCCTGGGAGGTAGGCCTATGTCGGCCCCGTGTCACTGCCCCGGGAGGTAGGCCCATGTCGGCCCAGTGTCACTGTCCCGGGAGGTAGGCCCATGTCGGCCTAGTGTCACTGTCCCGGGAGGTAGGCCCATGTCGGCCCAGTGTCACTGTCCCGGGAGGTAGGCCCATGTCGGCCCAGTGTCACTGCCCCGGGAGGTAGGCCCATGTCGGCCCCGTGTCACTGTCCCGGGAGGTAGGCCTATGTCGGCCCCGTGTCACTGTCCTGGGAGGTAGGCCTATGTCGGCCTAGTGTCACTGTCCCGGGAGGTAGACCTATGTCGGCCCAGTGTCACTGTCCGGGGAGGTAGGCCTATGTCGGCCCCGTGTCACTGTCCCGGGAGGTAGGCCTATGTCGGCCTAGTGTCACTGTCCCGGGAGGTAGGCCTATGTCGGCCCCGTGTCACTGTCCCGGGAGGTAGGCCTATGTCGGCCCAGTGTCCCTGTCCCGGGAGGTAGGCCTATGTCGGCCTCGTGTCACTGTCCCGGGAGGTAGGCCTATGTCGGCCCAGTGTCACTGCCCCGGGAGGTAGGCCCATGTCGGCCCCGTGTCACTGTCCCGGGAGGTAGGCCTATGTCAACCCCGTGTCACTGTCCCGGGAGGTAGGCCTATGTCGGCCCCGTGTCACTGTCCCGGGAGGTAGGCCTATGTCGGCCTAGTGTCACTGTCCCGGGAGGTAGGCCCATGTCGGCCCAGTGTCACTGTCCCGGGAGGTAGGCCTATGTCGGCCTAGTGTCACTGCCCCGGGAGGTAGGCCTATGTCGGCCCCGTGTCACTGTCCCGGGAGGTAGGCCTATGTCGGCCCCGTGTCACTGTCCCGGGAGGTAGGCCTATGTCGGGCCCGTGTCACTGTCCCGGGAGGTAGGCCTATGTCGGCCTAGTGTCACTGTCCCGGGAGGTAGGCCTATGTCGGCCTAGTGTCACTGTCCCGGGAGGTAGGCCTATGTCGGCCCCGTGTCACTGTCCCGGGAGGTAGGCCTATGTCGGCCCCGTGTCACTGTCCCGGGAGGTAGGCCTATGTCGGCCCAGTGTCACTGTCCCGGGAGGTAGGCCTATGTCGGCCTAGTGTCACTGTCCCGGGAGGTAGGCCTATGTCGGCCCCGTGTCACTGTCCCGGGAGGTAGGCCTATGTCGGCCCCGTGTCACTGTCCCGGGAGGTAGGCCTATGTCGGCCCCGTGTCACTGTCCCGGGAGGTAGGCCTATGTCGGGCCCGTGTCACTGTCCCGGGAGGTAGGCCTATGTCGGCCTAGTGTCACTGTCCCGGGAGGTAGGCCCATGTCGGCCCAGTGTCACTGTCCCGGGAGGTAGGCCTATGTCGGCCCAGTGTCACTGCCCCGGGAGGTAGGCCTATGTCGGCCCCGTGTCACTGTCCCGGGAGGTAGGCCTATGTCGGCCCCGTGTCACTGTCCCGGGAGGTAGGCCTATGTCGGCCTAGTGTCACTGTCCCGGGAGGTAGGCCTATGTCGGCCCAGTGTCACTGTCCCGGGAGGTAGGCCCATGTCGGCCTAGTGTCACTGCCCCGGGAGGTAGGCCTATGTCGGCCTAGTGTCACTGTCCCGGGAGGTAGGCCCATGTCGGCCCCGTGTCACTGTCCCGGGAGGTAGGCCTATGTCGGCCCAGTGTCACTGTCCCGGGAGGTAGGCCTATGTCGGCCCCGTGTCACTGTCCCGGGAGGTAGGCCTATGTCGGCCCAGTGTCACTGCCCCGGGAGGTAGGCCCATGTCGGCCCCGTGTCACTGTCCCGGGAGGTAGGCCTATGTCAACCCCGTGTCACTGTCCCGGGAGGTAGGCCTATGTCGGCCCCGTGTCACTGTCCCGGGAGGTAGGCCTATGTCGGCCCGTGTCACTGTCCCGGGAGGTAGGCCTATGTCGGCCTAGTGTCACTGTCCCGGGAGGTAGGCCCATGTCGGCCCCGTGTCACTGCCCCGGGAGGTAGGCCTATGTCGGCCCCGTGTCACTGTTCCGGGAGGTAGGCCCATGTCGGCCCCGTGTCACTGTCCCGGGAGGTAGGCCTATGTCGGCCCCGTGTCACTGTCCCGGGAGGTAGGCCTATGTCGGCCCCGTGTCACTGTCCCGGGAGGTAGGCCCATGTCGGCCCCGTGTCACTGCCCCGGGAGGTAGGCCTATGTCGGCCCCGTGTCACTGCCCCGGGAGGTAGGCCTATGTCGGCCCAGTGTCACTGCCCCGGGAGGTAGGCCCATGTCGGCCCCGTGTCACTGTCCCGGGAGGTAGGCCTATGTCGGCCTAGTGTCACTGTCCCGGGAGGTAGGCCCATGTCGGCCTAGTGTCACTGTCCCGGGAGGTAGGCCCATGTCGGCCCAGTGTCACTGTCCCGGGAGGTAGGCCTATGTCGGCCCAGTGTCACTGCCCCGGGAGGTAGGCCCATGTCGGCCCAGTGTCACTGTCCCGGGAGGTAGGCCCATGTCGGCCTAGTGTCACTGTCCCGGGAGGTAGGCCTATGTCGGCCTAGTGTCACTGTCCCGGGAGGTAGGCCCATGTCGGCCCCGTGTCACTGTCCCGGGAGGTAGGCCTATGTCGGCCCAGTGTCACTGCCCCGGGAGGTAGGCCTATGTCGGCCTAGTGTCACTGTCCCGGGAGGTAGGCCTATGTCGGCCCAGTGTCACTGTCCCGGGAGGTAGGCCCATGTCGGCCTAGTGTCACTGTCCCGGGAGGTAGGCCTATGTCGGCCCCGTGTCACTGTCCCGGGAGGTAGGCCTATGTCGGCCCAGTGTCACTGCCCCGGGAGGTAGGCCCATGTCGGCCCCGTGTCACTGTCCCGGGAGGTAGGCCTATGTCAACCCCGTGTCACTGTCCCGGGAGGTAGGCCTATGTCGGCCCCGTGTCACTGTCCCGGGAGGTAGGCCTATGTCAACCCCGTGTCACTGTCCCGGGAGGTAGGCCTATGTCGGCCCCGTGTCACTGTCCCGGGAGGTAGGCCTATGTCGGCCTCGTGTCACTGCCCCGGGAGGTAGGCCCATGTCGGCCCCGTGTCACTGTCCCGGGAGGTAGGCCCATGTCGGCCTAGTGTCACTGTCCCGGGAGGTAGGCCTATGTCGGCCCCGTGTCACTGCCCCGGGAGGTAGGCCTATGTCGGCCCAGTGTCACTGTCCCGGGAGGTAGGCCTATGTCGGCCTAGTGTCACTGTCCCGGGAGGTAGGCCTATGTCGGCCCCGTGTCACTGTCCCGGGAGGTAGGCCTATGTCGGCCCAGTGTCACTGCCCGGGGAGGTAGGTCTATGTCGGCCTAGTGTCACTGTCCCGGGAGGTAGGCCTATGTCGGCCCAGTGTCACTGTCCGGGGAGGTAGGTCTATGTCGGCCTAGTGTCACTGTCCCGGGAGGTAGGCCTATGTCGGCCTAGTGTCACTGTCCCGGGAGGTAGGCCTATGTCGGCCCCGTGTCACTGTCCCGGGAGGTAGGCCTATGTCGGCCCAGTGTCACTGCCCCGGGAGGTAGGCCCATGTCGGCCCCGTGTCACTGTCCCGGGAGGTAGGCCTATGTCAACCCCGTGTCACTGTCCCGGGAGGTAGGCCTATGTCGGCCCCGTGTCACTGTCCCGGGAGGTAGGCCTATGTCGGGCCCGTGTCACTGTCCCGGGAGGTAGGCCTATGTCGGCCCCGTGTCACTGTCCCGGGAGGTAGGCCTATGTCGGCCCAGTGTCACTGTCCCGGGAGGTAGGCCTATGTCGGCCCCGTGTCACTGTCCCGGGAGGTAGACCTATGTCGGCCTAGTGTCACTGTCCCGGGAGGTAGGCCCATGTCGGCCCAGTGTCACTGTCCCGGGAGGTAGGCCCATGTCGGCCCCGTGTCACTGTCCCGGGAGGTAGGCCTATGTCGGCCCAGTGTCACTGCCCCGGGAGGTAGGCCTATGTCGGCCCAGTGTCACTGTCCCGGGAGGTAGGCCTATGTCGGCCCCGTGTCACTGTCCCGGGAGGTAGGCCCATGTCGGCCCAGTGTCACTGCCCCGGGAGGTAGGCCTATGTCGGCCCAGTGTCACTGTCCCGGGAGGTAGGCCTATGTCGGCCCCGTGTCACTGTCCCGGGAGGTAGGCCTATGTCGGCCTAGTGTCACTGTCCCGGGAGGTAGGCCTATGTCGGCCTCGTGTCACTGTCCCGGGAGGTAGGTCTATGTCGGCCCCGTGTCACTGTCCCGGGAGGTAGGCCTATGTCGGCCCCGTGTCACTGTCCCGGGAGGTAGGCCTATGTCGGCCCCGTGTCACTGTCCCGGGAGGTAGGCCTATGTCGGCCACGTGTCACTGTCCCGGGAGGTAGGCCTATGTCGGGCCCGTGTCACTGTCCCGGGAGGTAGGCCTATGTCGGCCCAGTGTCACTGTCCGGGGAGGTAGGCCTATGTCGGCCCCGTGTCACTGTCCCGGGAGGTAGGCCCATGTCGGCCCAGTGTCACTGTCCCGGGAGGTAGGCCTATGTCGGCCCAGTGTCACTGCCCCGGGAGGTAGGCCCATGTCGGCCCCGTGTCACTGTCCCGGGAGGTAGGCCTATGTCGGCCCAGTGTCACTGCCCCGGGAGGTAGGCCTATGTCGGCCCAGTGTCACTGTCCCGGGAGGTAGGCCTATGTCGGCCCCGTGTCACTGTCCCGGGAGGTAGGCCTATGTCGGCCCCGTGTCACTGTCCCGGGAGGTAGGCCTATGTCGGGCCCGTGTCACTGTCCCGGGAGGTAGGCCTATATCGGCCCAGTTATGCCGCCATGTGTACGAAGTGTCCTTTCACTAGTTCCACGTCATTATATCTTCACTTGTTCCTCGGGCCTCGCCCACAATAGTATTTTAGGCATGTGAATCATTTCTGTTATCCACAACTGATTTACACGTACTGCGGCAATGGTACCATTCGTGCGCCATTAGTTGCGGGGCATCATTGTGCTCGCTGACCAAACGATCGACATGATGAAGACAATTACTCGGCATTGTGGTTGAGTGAGTGTGCTCATTGCCCATACTCCAGGCGCAATGGACGACTCATCGTTCACGTTAGAGACCATGACTTAAGTGACACGTGAGCTATACACTATAAGAATTATTATTCTGGAACATGGAAGAACGACCTCGGGTCCCGATTCCACAGCATATGTCAGGGTTCCCACGGGAAACACAAAAACAAATTCCCTGATTTTTCCCTGAGTCATTGAAAGTTTCCCTGAGTAATCAAAAAGCATGTGGCCTTCAACATCGCAATTATTATGTTTTGAATTCATTTGGAGTAAAGAGAATTGTTTTACTGAGGACAGTCTGAAAATTATAAAAGAACATGTCAAGAGAGACGTCCTTATTCAGGACCTAGATAATGGTGGTCTCAAGATGTTTAACATGATTCACTTTCAAGTTGCGTTTGCATGTAAATTGATAAAAAAAAAACTCAACAAACAATTCCATCTGGGGCGCTATTCCTTTATATTATTACTCTTACATATGTCTCGGGTTATTAGTGTTTAAAAGTAGTCTCATTTTGCCAGCTAAGAGGTGTGCCGAATAAATTCCCATCATTTTATGGACTGAATTACTTAGATTGTGGTTGGACAACTGTTTCGGTGACGACAATGTAACGAACGATAACATTTCCTGATCTGCTCAAATATTATGGAATAACGATTTATTATTATACCAAGGTATGCCACTGTATATAAAGCGTTGGATAAAATGTGGAATCATATTTGCTAGTGACATTGTTAAGGAATCCGGATCACTTGACTACGTTAAATTATATCAGAAGGTAACCGACTGTCCGCTAACTCATTTCGAGTTAAATGTAGTGAGGGGAGGATTGCGGTCTATTGAGGGAAAGACAACTTTAATGTCAAGTGATAGTTCAACCGTTTTTTTCAAATACGATGTTCAGTTCTATATCGACGAAGCATATTCGTACTCATCCTAAGAGAAAAGTTTTGCTACAGATACATGTTCAACCAGCCCAGACAAATCTGGAAGCTTGTCTTGTCACTAAGGAAACGCAGTTGATTTCGCTGCAATGGAAAATACTCCATAACATTTATCTAACTAATAGTCAGCTACACAGAAGGAAACGTCTCAGTCAAATATATGTAACGTATGCAACTAGCCAGACACCACCATACATTATTTTTATAAATGCAACTTGGTTTAAGAATAATGGGATGATGTCAAACACAATGTTAAAAAAAGTTGGTTGAGGAGACAATTATATCGGAGAAGGATATGATAAGATAAGATAAGATAAAGTTTTATTTAACGTCGGTATGTAAAAGTCAACAATAAACATTAGCACACGTGCTATTGACCGACAATGATAAAATGACATGAGCGGATGAGATATATATACATATGACAATGAAAATATAACAACCTTTGCATCTCATAAAACCTTACCCATTAGCTATGTTACATAATGTGCACGAATTACAGTGACACAAGAACACATCCGAGGTTGACAGCGTTGTTTTAAATTCCTTGGCAGATTTGGCCAACTTCGTTTCCTTGTTGAGCATGTTCCATAGCTTGCTACCTTGATACGTCAATGAATTATGGCCATAAGCTGTTGTCTTAACGCGTAGCATACATATATTTGGCCCATTTTTTAAAATGTAATTGTTTTCCTTCACGTTATACATGTCATGAAGATAACTAGGCCCAATCTTGTTGATACTCTTGTAAACTTCTAATGATATGCAGCGCAATCGTTCAACATATAGCAATGGTCTACCCGCTCTCTTCCTCAACTCTGCGTATTCTGATCTAAAGTCATTAAACACATACCTCAATGCCCGCTCCTGTATCTTTTCAATCTTACGCATATTTTTCATATCACAAAAATGCCATACAACGGGACAATAATTAAAATGTGAAAGAATGAAAGCATGAAATAACGTAAGTTTGCTATCAACATCCATTAATTTAGAAACTCTAGCTAAAACATTGAGACTTTTTTTCAGCCTTCTTGCATAAACTTGATATATGGTTGCCGAAAGTTAAAAGGAAATTATGTTAGGTTTTCATGACAGATTTTCTTTAATACTTCAGACTTTATTTACTGCAAGAGACATATGTTGGTGGTGAAGGAATGTACCTGTAAAATTAAACTCAGTCTTCGAGAACCTTTAAAGTGTATTTTTGCTAGGGAAATATACCTATGCAAACGAATGCACTTGATTTGATGCGGATATTTTAAAACCTGCGCCTGGGAAGGGGGGGGGGGAGTGCTGAAAATGTGCGTTCACAGAGCGGGTTTCCGCATGACAAATACCCCTTCCGTGCGGATTTTGCGGTGAAAAGGGGGCTTTACCGCCGCCCCCACCCCCCCCCCCCCCCCATAGCAATGTATTAACAACCCCCCGCGGGTCTCAATGTCTCATTTAGCCCTCTTTTTGGATTAGGTTGGAATGCATTTAAATGCAACACACCTCGTACAACACAACAAAAAAAGCCAAAGTGTATTCTGTGGACATAGCCACAATTAAGAAAAAGGTCTGAATCCAAGTTTGCTCAAATCCGTTCGGGCCTCAAGCACAGTCTTTAATTATAGACATGTAAACATTTTTTTCTTCAAAATTCAGGTCTTAATGCATTGAGAGTCTTAAAGCGTGAACATAAATGATAGCAAGAGAACTTCTGTCATACATGCCATTGCATAATTATACAAGATCAGGCCAATAACCCTTTACCTATTCGGATATTATTAACCATATAAGACAGGGAATTCATAACCTTCTGATATTAGTAGTGACTGGGATTTAACAGGGGCCAAAATGCAATCTTGGTTTCTGAAATTCCCTGATTTTTCCCTGATTTTGGCTTGAAAATGAAACTCCCTGATTTTGCCCTGCATGGAATTTTTTTCATCATTTTCCCTGTTTTCCCTGACCTGTGGGAACCCTGATATGTGAACTTTCACTCACTCGAAGAATTAACAATAGTCTTTTAAGCCAATCAAAACTCACGTAAATCATCACTGCGTGGTTTAGCAGACAATAATTCCTTTCGGGAATTCTAAACACGCAAAGACTAGTGGATCTGTCTCTTCCTTGACGGAAACATGAAAGTTTGGCAGATTAAAGCACAAGCTATATGAAATAATATCGACGTCATTCGCCAGGTGTCGCCACTGTAGAGATCGCCGTTTAACATCGACTCGCCACACTAGGTGGCAGCACGCTCCTGGCACATACTTAACGCGGCCCCCTATCAAGTGCGAGTAATTGGAGTATCTGTCACTTAAACAGATAGGATAACTATAATAACTTGCGTATTCACTTGGATAAATAAACGATTTTTGACTGGAAACTGTTAGGGGTTTCCAAGGGTCATTTCCCTGGGCAAATCGATGAATGAGGAACTTGAAACTACTAGTTACGTCGTTTAAGCCGGTTACACGGGTTTTCATAGTCCTTTCCCACGTAATTCGAGGGATTGGTGAACTGGTCAGGGCGCAAGTAAAGCCTTTGATTCTGCGGTATTTGCAGTTATGGCTAAACAAGTAATTTTTTTACTGACAGACTGATCGCATTGCCGTCCTGGTAACGATACCACACATTACCTGTAACATTACCCGATGCTCTTGCCATCTCCGACCATAATAAGTGGAGATTACTATACGCGCCAGAGTGGTCTCTCTTTTGAGGGGGAAGAAGGCGACCAACGATATGACCAACATAGTCTAAAGCGTCCCCCCTCCACCACCAAGTACAGGGACAGGTACTCACATCTTGAGGAGGAAGTAGGCGACCAACGACATGACCAACAGAGTCTAAAGCGTCCCCCCTCCACCACCAAGTACAGGGACAGGTACTCACTTCTTGAGGAAGAAGTAGGCGACCAACGACATGACCAACAGAGTCCAAAGCGTCCCCCCTCCACCACCAAGTACAGGGACAGGTACTCACATCTTGAGGAGGAAGTAGGCGACCAACGAAATGACCAACAGAGTCTAAAGCGTCCCCCCTCCACCACCAAGTACAGGGACAGGTACTCACATCTTGAGGAAGAAGTAGGCGACCAACGACATGACCAACAGAGTCTAAAGCGTCCCCCCTCCACCACCAAGTACAGGGACAGGTACTCACATCTTGAGGAGGAAGAAGGCGACCAACGTCCATTCCACCGGTCTCAGCACGATGTTCGTGCTCGTCAACCTGCAAATCATCAACCCACACTTAAATCCTTCTGTTTCACGTGTGACACTGTGATCACCAGCCATTGGCATTAAGATCAAATAATCTATATTAAACCGGATCACTCCAAGTCACATCGACACGTCTTTCATTGAACCGAAGTCTACATAGAATACGCATAGAATTAGTGAGATCACCCACATCACGTGACATCACCAACATCACGCGAGATCCGTCAACATCACGCGAGGTAGTTATTTACATGTATATTCGCTATTGATAACATCGTAAATATATAAAGTTTATATTAAAAAAACAAACATCACGCGAGGTCGTCTACATCACGCGAGATCGCCTCCATCCCGCGAGATCTCCTCCACCACGCGAGATGCGTTGAATGAGACGAGGATTGAGGGGACCCACCTGAAGGTGCGTACGAGTTGGCGCAGGCTCGAGGAGACGTCTCGTATGGAGATCTTCAGGGGACTCAACAGCTCCGGAAACCTTCAATCACAACCACAACCATTACTAACAGAGGATTATTTAAAACAATAAAACCTGCACACCTGATATATAAGTATATCATATATGACTCAAGCACGTAAACTATCGAATCCAGGATCCCCACCTTTTTGAGGGGACATGGAGGCCCTTACCACCCTTTGTGGAGAGATCACCAACCCGCTTTGGACGTCAAACAATTCTGGAATTGCCCTTGTGTGGATATGAATTCCTACTGCATTTCCTGTCAAATTCTGTGATAAAGTATATGATACACATGTACAAAATTCAGGCGAGCGAAACGGATTTTTCTCGATCATAACCTTAAAATGACCAGACCGGCCAATCCCACTGACGTCCATCGGGCCTCATACTGAGCTACAGAGGCTCCCAAGAATACTTTCATGTGTGTTGTTGTGTTGATGTATGGTGAAACTAAATCGTGGGCGTCTTGGGTTCGAGGCTCGTCTGAGATCAAACCCCGACCCCCACACACTCTGATCGGTCTTTACTTACGCTCGATTTAGTCGTTCCAATACTATTTTTCTTCTGTGTGCAACTTGATCCTGAGAATCCACGATTGGCAGAATTATGTCCTTGTCAGTAGTGACGTCACCTCTCTCCCGAATATTCTGCAAAAACACATCCATAACATGAACAGTCTATTTGGAGGTTTCCTACTTTGCGGTTATACATGGGTTGTAGTTCCTTTTTTCCTCTCAATGGGATATCTGGGATAGCAAAGTGAAGCGTTTTTTATTAATACAAAACATAAGCATAAAATCGCACTGAGGACTACCATGTGGACATTGCACTAAAATGTATCACCAGAATATTAGAAGATTGGAACAGAAAATTAATCAAATGTAGATACCAATAAGTAGGGACGTCGCACTCAAAACAATTTTTATCGACATATATTTCTAACGGCTCCTCACCATGTGGTCTGCGGACGTCTCACCCTGGGCGGACGTTCCTCCCGCTGTGGTATCCCCGCCGGCGGGATCCGGCACACGTCCGTAGAAGTCCTGGACCTTGCCCTCAAAAACCTTAGCGTCTCTCCGCAGCGTCTCCATATCCGGCAACTTGCCCTGGACCGCCCCGTCGTCTTGGAGATCCGTCTCATCGCCGATCAGGGCCGAGAACTCCTTCTCCTGGGCGTCCACTTTACGGCAGAGTGCGGCGTACTGCCGCCGGAACTCGTCAGAATCCTCGGTCGTCCCGGCGTCCTGGGCCGTTCCCAGCACATAGCTCACCGTCTCCCTCGTCCTCCAGTTCATCAAGATCCCCTGGATATGCTCCAGCGTCGACGACAGAGGGGCAGATTTTTTGTTCTTTTTTCGCTTTTCTTTCTTCGGCTGGGCGGCGGTACTGCCCGGAAGTGGTGAAATGTCACTTCCGGAAGATCGCGAAGAGATTGATCGCGCTGTTGACGGCCCACTATCCACGCGCGGCTTCGTCGAAGCCAGTTTCTGCTGCTGCACCCTTTTCACATTGGCTAACACTGCCGACTTCCGGTTGATACCGCTGCCATGTCCCTTCAGACACACGACGTCGCGATGTTCCCCCGACATTCCCGCACCACCTGCAACTTCTGACCCATGAGATCTGGCGGAAGACGTAGACGAGTCACGTGCCGTGTCTAATTCCTCTATGAAGCCGGCGAAGTATTTGTCCTTGCCGTCAGTGTCTTTGGAAGGACTACCTACCGGCTCACTACCAATAGAACCACTCACTTCTGCGACTAGCACATGTTGTTCTGAGAGGTTGTTCTGGGTCCCGCTCAGGCGCCCTTTATCAAGTGCCTCCTTCTTGTCCAAAAGTTCCATTAAGGCCCTTGCCTTCGAGTCCGATGCCTTGGTAGCCGTCGATAAGGTTTCGTCGCCATGGATACCAACCTCGGGATCATGCATGCGCGCTGAAGAACTTTCAAACTGGGCAGAGGTCAGCGCGGCATCACACTCGCTCACATTGTGACATACGGGTTCCTTGGGAGTGGCCGCCAGCTTTAGATTCTCCAGCCTTCGTTGCGCCGACTCTAAAATTGAAGTGGCTCTGGACTCATTCCTCAGAGACTTAATCTCAGACAGCACAGAACTCCTATTGCTTGACTGTTCCATAGCCGACGCCAACATTTTCTCCTGGGCCTGTAGATTGGTCATGGCATCACCCGACGTGTGAGCTGAATCAGGAAGGACAAGGTCCCCTTGTCCGTCAGTTGCTGGAATTTCTATGGACAATGGATTAAAGCTCGAGTCACACTGATGCGAAAGGTCATGTCGTGGATGACCTTGACGCTTATGGCTCTGAGGGTCATTCGTGCCAGCGTTCATCGATGGCGGTTCAGCCCGCTTCAACATTTCTTTGGCAATACGCAATGCTACAACATTTTGCTGAGAGACGAAATTGTTCTCCTTGACCGGACATCGATGTTCATTCTCCTCCCGGTCTTCGTTTGGTAACGCGGAGTCGCCGCCACTCGATGGATGAACCCTACTGCCGGGCCGGGCAGCGTCTCGCGCGCCATCTTGGCGAGATCCAGCGGCTACGTCAGCGTTCTGAGAGGACGTTTTACGAGAGGCGCCAAGGTTATCTACGTAATCCAGGAACTCCAGTTCCCGTCTGACATCCTCCGAGGGGTCAAAGGTGATTTCCTCCCCGACAGCCGGCCTGCAGCGACATGGAGAGATATAAGTAATAGACCTGGCCTACCGAGAGCTAACTAATGAACTCACCGTGCGGCATTCATCTTATTTAGCAGTGACAAACTTAGCTTTTAAGGTAGACGCTGCCGATTAAAAAATTGACGTTGGAAACTTCGTGCTTGCTTTACCCTTGCTTCACCTAGAGAAATCATCTTCTGCATGTTTAGCATTGCACAAAACATTGTATTTTGTCTAATGCCATATAAACCGGTAATGATAATATGTACACTCTACTGACTATACTTTGAGACCTAAGCCTATATATATTCACGTTATTGATTTTATTGACGTTATAAAGTCTTCGACTCCCTACGTACCAAAAACACTGTTTGATATTGTAATCTACAAATTATCACGTTAAAGCGGGTGTCCAACCTAATTTAATCGCGATCTGCACCGAAAGTTTACATCTTAAAATTAAATTGGCGAGTGTTAACGCTTCGTTTCGGCCGACTGGTAAGGAGAAAAAAATTAAGGAAACCCGCGCCCAGCAATGTCTAGCAGAGCGCCATTTTGCCGGGAGCAGTGACGCATATTGTGACTATTCATGTGGCACCGCCTTATGATATCACTCGCGGAAAGAGAGATCAGGGCCGCGATTTACAGATGAACAGCGGCAGTTCCAAGCCGCGCAATAGACCATGGTCTTAGTGTTTCATGGAAAAGTACCATCCAAACAAATTGATATACGTCTTGCGACGATTGACTCCGCAACAATGCCATGATTGGAGTTAGAATCGCAGCTCTTTATATTAGCGATGATCACGCGCTCTTGTTTTGCTCACACAATAGGCGCAATTTCCGGTTTGAATAAATTAGACCATCGCCTCCTGATTGGTCAATCGTGGACACACCTCCAAAAAGGGCTGCCGCCTGGGTAGAGAGCGAAATCGTGCCCGGCGGTCACTTCTAAATTTTATTGTGAGCTATGGATAGGACAAAAAATTCTGTAATTTGGAGGATAAACAATTGGGTATTATATGAATCGGTAAAGCAGCGTTAGAGGCCAGGCTGGCGGTTCCCTTTAAACTCTTACCCTGCTGGTTTCTCTTTCATGAGTCTGATCGGTCTTCTTGGTTCATTGTCTCTCAGCCAAACCGGAGTAGTTGATAATTGCTTAGCATAGAACTGTGAGGCCTTGTAACAGTGCCCGCTGCAGAACTTCTGAAAGTGTAATGATAACCAAGAGCCAAATTAGAGACACTTACCGGTACTCATGTAATTAATGTTTCTAGTAAAACAGAACACTGGTTTAGTGGTAGTACAGTCTTCTGTAACTCAGGCTTGAAACAAACACTGAATCAATTATAATTACATTTAATGTAAGTACAGTACACAATACAGCAAATATTTTAAATATTCTCATACTATAAAATATACCATATATTCTACAGGCATAAACCCATACTTGTAAGAATACCAGTACTAAAACAATAACATGTTGGCAAAATTTAGGCACCAAAGTGCTTTACAAATTTCATGCAAATGAAAGGTTTTTAACAGAACATATCACCATATGCATACCTGTACCATGATTAAAACCTTTTATACACTCTAGCACAACCTACCTAACCCTACCTATGGTACACCATAATGTAAATTATCGTCATACCAACCTTGCTTTCTGTTATATCATATATTCTATTTGTCTTCAATGATATGTGATATTTCTTCTGTGAAACCTGAAGCAGATGCATTGTAGGCATAAATATCTTTGTTGACAGAAACAGAATCTATCATAGCTCTAATAAAAGGTGTATCGTGTATCTACTGGTGGCGAGGCACTGTCCCCCACAATGGAAACATAATATCTTACAGTGCATAATCACAGCAACACCTCTAAATGACAGAAAAGAAAAGTGCAGAGAATTTTAACAATAAATTATGTACATGTATCTAAATCCCCAAAACCCCTTACACAACACTTACTTAGTACTATTGTTGACAACAAGCGAATCAATGATCATGTCAAAATCTCATATGTTACTGATGTTACATATCCTAAATCATGTACCAGTAGTTGCTTTTTCATTGACAAAGCAAAGATATATCCGATACAAAGAGATAATGAATTGAAGAGACTCACATTTTTCAATGGCTGGGAACAAATGGGGTATCCACACAGTTTGGAAATTGACCTCTCTTCAACTATGTCAGCATAGTGATTAGTATCTATGAAGTTACCCTGTAAAATAAATATATTGTAAAATAGTAAACTTGGTATAAAATAATCTATACGTCTGCTTAGAATGTTAACCAAACATGTATTAGTGAAAACTATATCTTCATGTGATGTTACCTAAGAAATAATATACCAAAATACTGATACTAGCTTATTTCTCACTGGTATGGTTGACCAACATACATTTACAGAAGCTTTACAAAAAAGCTTAAAGAGCAAAAAAATATGAGCCTACTCATATAAAAAAAAAAAAAATTCTAACATTGTCAAGATAAGCCTATGAGCCTACTCATATATATAAAAAAAATTTAACACTGTCAAGATAAGCCTTACATGACTTTTTGGTGGATTTACCACAGATAACCTTGGTAACCAAGATAGATACTTCTGTAATCATATAATATGAATGGTTCTCTACTTACTGCATCAATGAAAAAGTTTTCATCAAAATCTTGTTCAATAAGTCTTTCAATAATGCGAAATGCCTTTTCTTCCAATGCAACCCGCTTACGTATCTTTCTTTCTAATTCAGCTTTTCTGGAAAGTGAGAAGAAAAACGATATATAATAGAATACAGGTATAGACATTGTGGCCTATTGGCCCATATGGCATACTGGGGGCACTTATGCCATGCAAGCATAGGCACTGTAAATCAGTGGAGGGGAGGGGTGGTAAGGGCCCCTTGCACCATATTGTAGCTGTGCAGGCTCCCTACCCCTTTCCTACTCCACTGATTTACTGTACCTGTCCTTTCATGTAGGTAATAATAGGGATGTGGTTATTATTAAATAATTGTGTAAATTGTAATGACATTATACACAAATAGTTATGTGTAGTATAATCGGTGTAGGCCCACTTTGACCATGGGATGATTAGAGCATGGAACAATTTGACCACAGAGAGAGGAGGGGGAGCGGTGAGGGGATCGAGGCAAATGGGATTAGAATTACTGTTAATTGGCTAAAGCTAAAGCGCAGCGAATGGGTATGTGAAATTATTAAAATGGCTATCTAGATCTATATCTATAGTTATTATACTGTTTCGGGTCAGCTCGCTGCTGGAAGTCATTTAACAGAAACAGTGACAAAACGATACACCCTCTATGAATTAAGAACAGTGCAGCATGCAGACAATTACAGCTAAACAGTAATATGAATGCAAAGATTAATACTTCAATGCTTAAAGCCATTTTAACAGTTATTGCAATGAAAAAGAAATATGCATCATAATTATATCCAGACCAAGTCACACTTTATGGATGCATCACAGCTGAGTCTCATTTCAATCCATTAGTATAGCAATCCATTAGTATGGCAATCCATTTAGCCAATGTAATTCTCTCCAGTATTCACTTAGCTAGCTTAGCTAGGCTAATAGATTTAACGCTAAGTGGAACATTTGCTGAGCAATTATCTGGTCTTAAATATACCAATTTATATTCAACCAAGAGACAGATTTTCTGAATAAGGAAAGTGTCAACATTATAAAAGAAACAAGTTCTAGATTATAAATCCAACTACTTTGGCTCTAACAGCCAAATATAATCGACAATATACTTTTTGTGTGTAAGTTTTGTATGCAGAAGCTGCCGCCACCCAAACCCCTCTCCCTCTGCCAGCTCTAGACTTCCGCTGAGTGAATAACACCCAGTCATTTTTTATCTTAATCCCCCACCACTTGGACATGCCTCCACCCCTTCAAACTAATATCAAACCCCCCACTCCATACTGTATATGGACAGAACGGCTGTACTACCAGAATGGCTGTTTGAGTTAGTATAGGTGGGGTAGTGGTCTATGAGAGTGTGGGGAGGGGTGGTGTGTGAAGCTAGCAGCCGGGTTGATTGGCGGGCCATATGCATAGTGTGCAGTGGTGGGGGGGGGGGGGGGTGGAGACAGGGGAGGTTTACACTGGGGTGAGATGTCAAAATAGACTAATTGATATTCTTTGAAGACAATTTAATCTAAAAAATATGATCCGAGGATTTTTCAAAGCAATATTTTATATATATCTACAAATCATGCCTTTCTGGTATCTGAGGATTCCAATTTAAAGCTCTCAGCCCCCACCACCTCCTCCCCCACCCATACTAACGGGCGGGGAGACCACCATAGGCCGTTTGGGTAGTATGACCGTTCTGTCTATAGACCCTCCATACCCCTGATGATGGAAATATATAACCTTTGTATCTCAGCATTATCAGGTTCTGTTTGTGCCTGTGGTGTTGGTTTTGCCCCCTTCCGCTTAGGAGCAGCAGGTTTTCTAGTAGGACAAGCCACAGGGTCCGGGATAACTTTTGCTGAACTTTCTTTGCAACTGGATTGTTTTTGTACCAGTCCTTTGGCACCGCCACGAAATTTCACTGTCTTCTGAGCAGAAGACTTATGCTGTTCCCCTTCCATGGTGAACACTTTAAACACTGGCTGAAGACAAATTAATTGTTGTCTGCGCGTTATAACAAAAAAATGAGTGACACAGCAAAGCAACCCGCCAACCGTTGTGACGACGCGAAAGTTCAGCAACAAGCGCTGAAGACCTTGATTATCGCTTATTATAGAGGTATATGCAAAATGTCAAATATTGTCCTTCGTAGGCAACGAAAGTGCCAAACTGCGCACTAAAGTCAATGCTGAATAGCAAAACAAAGTATTTTCCAGGCATACATATATTGATTTAACCCCACGGGTGAAGTAGACATTTCATTTAACCCCACTCCCAGCGTGCCATAGATAGGCAGTGGCTTCTACTAAAGACACAACAGAATTTGGCTTACTCATAGTCCTGTTGCCAAGAAAAGTCACATAACGCCAAAATGATTAGTTTCACGTAAGCGACATGTTTCGCTGTGGCCGCTGCTCTGTTTACCTTGTCAGGTCTGCCATGTCGTCTGTGGGCCATCGTCGTCTATGATCGATATGGGGGTTAAGTTGTGTATTATATTCTGTAAATTACATCCGTTTCCTGGTATCATACATCATGCATACAAACTCAATGCTGATTATCAATTCATCAAACTTTCGTTTTCCCAAGCTAAAATAACTTACATGGACTTTGCATGGGAAAATAATGTTTTGCCCCTTTTTTCCCCTCTGCTATGAGCCTATTTCTTTTAACCAAAGAAATGAGAGATTATGACGGAGTACACAAATGCATGAAACGTGGCTGCAAATATGGTGCATAGAAAAAATTATTTACGAAAGAGGCGGCGAAATGCTACATCCTATCCTCGCCATATCAGCCATTTTGAGAATGGGAGGGGGTTGCGTTGGTGCGGGGGGTACGGTGTGAGGGGTTTGGTGTTCATGTTTTAAAGTGGCATGTCGAGTTCTTTCCCGCCAAAACTAAGCCCAGGCGAAATTTATATCAAAATTTGCAGAAAACTCGATTGTTTAATTCTATAAATTTAGAAACCTGATAAACCTCGCCGTTTCGGCTGTGGTGTGGCAAACGTGTCTATCCCACGACACCACAGAACTCCGTCGCGGCACTGCTACTTATACCAAAGCATCGCGAAGCACACAAACTGATGACGTTTACCACTAAAATGAAATTTGTGGTAAATTGATATCACGAGCAAGGCTAAGAGACACTATTTGGCAGTCTGGCTTGGGTGGAGTATGGACAAAAGAAATCTTAATGATTCAAGAACTGATTCTTATTTGTATTTTGACCTCTTTAGTTTTGGCGGGAAAGAGCCCGACATGCAACTTTAAGGGGTGGAGGCATGCCCAGGTCGGGTGGGGATTACGATAGACGACGGCTGGGTGTTAAGCACTGAGCCGCGGGGCTGGTTGTTATTCGTTAATCGGCTTAAAAAACATCGCGGACACCTGTAGACGCTACCTACCCTATATTTCATTCAACACATTCAACGGATTCAACACATATGAACATCCACGGGGTCACCCGGAGTCCCTCCATCTGTGTGGCGTCACCAGGGGTCCCTCCATCACCCAACGTGAACGAACGCGACCACAGTGAAGGCTGTATGAGCGCTACTTATTCTGATGCCGTATCTCCCCCTGCAAACACGTTCACTACATGTCGGCCGATACGAGTGCATGAGGCGGGAGTGCAATAAATGGAACAGCCTACAATGTACTTTGCATACAAGACGTATGACGTCACATAAATGAGTTTTTGTATCGCGAGCAACACGTCTGAATCACAATGTCATGGCTTGCGTGAGGGTATTTACTGCCTTATATCTTACTAAATAAATGTAATTTCACTTTGGGGCATTTACAATAAGAAGTCGGAAGGTTGAGCCCAAAGCATGAGTGTCAGACGGTACACTCGTCAATCCGTATTTTAGAAGTTGACCCACGCGGCCTTGACATTGATATAGCGTTGTAACGACCGAGTGGGCTGCGGCCGCGCAAATTTGATGGGGCTGCATAATAAAAATATCGCAGAACAGTACTGATGTCGAATTTCGTTTTCAATTTACGCTGAAACGAAAGCTAAGATACCATTCCACCGCATAATGCATTCATTTGGAGGCTTAAATCAAGATAAGCGACCCGCTTATCTCCCGACCTGAGTCAGGTCTGAACTCTGCTAATGGAAAAGAATAGCGAGGATATTAAACGTAGATGAGCGACATATCCAAGTTGGGAGCGGACCGCGTTTATTTTGTTGAACTAATTGGCCTGAAGCAAAACAATAACCGTTTGATCGGTTCGCCCTTCAGCCTCCGCTTAATCCCTAATTCCCTCTGCCTAATACCACCGCCCCCCCGTTGCTTGCGGCTACGTTGCCCCTTGCTACGTCTATATGTTACGATAAAATTTAGCCTCCGAAAACTCGGAGCGGTCGAAACGGCCTTCACTCCCAGCGTACAAGATGGAATACAATGCTAATGTCTCTATATAAAATAAGCGATAATGGACGCGCCAGTAAATAGTAAACAGTTCGTTTGTATTGACTACCCTGGAGTTGTTCAGAATGAAAAGAAAATGCTTTCAACTATTGGGGGGGAAGCCACAGTGACGAAGGTACTATTATTTCCCGTTGTGGCTAAATGTACTGTTTTTGACTTTGCGTGCTTCAAATTTTAAGTGTCGGTGAGCGATAATTCGAACGATTACCATTCGATCTCTTGTTTAATACACAGTTTATGCATTTAATGCTTTATGCCTGCTCCCCCCCCCCCCCCCCACTCCCGCTACTGGTCACCTGAGACCCGAACGACACATAAGGGCTCACGTGATTGGTACTTTAAGAATAGCAATCAGCTTGGAAGTTTGGGCCAGTACAAATAGCTACAATGTCAAATTTACTGTTTATATGTAAGCTTAATATTTATATACTTAAAGCAATATATTCCGTAATTTTTTGTATTAGATCTACCAACATCTTTTCCATGTGAAATAAGTACATTCTGTCTTGAATTTAAATCCTGAAAGCTTGCAGGCTTTCCGGAGAGAACTATTTTAATCAACAGAGCAGAAGTTGGTGGCTGGCTTTATATCTCTACGCTGCTATGCGCCTATTCGCAGTTCGCTATCTTGTATGTGATATTGACTATGGCTCACTATCACGTCCGCACGCGATCTAAATAAACAATGCAGTTTTATGTTGAATTGTTTGTTTTACAGACTCAAAGAGATATAAAACTTATGCATCATAAATTTTGAGATACTTATAGTTTTAATTCCAAAATGTAACAAATCTAAGATGACGCATATAATTATATTGCTTTAAGAAGAAATTAAGTATATAATTTCCAGTTAAAACGTTTGCATATGTTGAGAGTAAAGATGGCATAAAGGTAATATTACCAATGATGTAAAAAAATATTTTTTCTCCATACTTACTTTAAATTGCCAAATGCCATTTTTAATGCCACACTGTCACTTGGCACCAGGAGCCAATGAGATATCTGCGGAAATTTTAAAGCAAATGCTCACACCACTGATATTACCATGGGTAAGTTAGATTTGGATATGACATGTCTTCGCTGTCATATACTTTTTTTGTATTTCAGATACACAACACAGACCAGGCACGTTTGGAGCTACGTTTTAGACCAAATGATATCTACTGTAAACCTGCTGTTGGGGATAGACAAAGTGTGACAAACCTGTTACTCAAAGTGAGGAGAAGGAAGAAGAGACTGAAGCCCACGCAAACACCAGAAGGGACAGAAGGAGCCAATGCCGGCAGTGTTGAGGGAGATAACTATGAATACAAAGCAGAAGTTCTCGGAGTTATTGATACAGTTTATAAATTTCGAGGTGATTATGCTGCATAACCAACTGATAAACACATTCAAGAAAATAACAGCATGCCAGCATTAAACACATTCAAGAAAATAACAGCATGCCAACAGAGCTAAATATGCGAATTAAGGTGTGGCTTTTGTTGCCAAGCTCTTAATTCATATGTCAATTACCGGTATGATCTTACTGGTAGTTTGTCGATAAAAATGCTTAGAATCAAATAGCTGTAGATTTTTATCATGATGCTCTACAGAAATCATTGGGTTTTTGCATTGCTGGTGGGGTGGAATCAGTGCCAGACATCATAGTTCAAATGTACAAGTTTAGTTGTGTACCTATGTGTGACTCTTTAAAGAAACAGGTTCCGCTGTTGTCTAGAAGGGGTAGGTAAAACTTGATTAAAGTTAAAGCTTGTGACTAACATCGTAACTGTCATGTGATTGTCTGATTCGGGCCGTTTTTACCAAAATATGCACCGTTATTACAGGTCTGGCTGACTTCCAGTACCTGCCCATGCAGCCCCAGGCTGGCGGGGCCTACAAGTCCCTCTACAACGACCTCTGTATCCGGAAGCTGGAGAAGCCGGAGTACCTGAGGGCCAAGGACATTCCGCTGCACCTGCCACCATCTCTCTTCTCTCGCACAGACGTGCCGGTCGAGTACAACTACCGAGACACGTGCACCAAGCGGGATGACGACAAACACACCGACAACCCGAACATTATCAAAATGGGTATGTGTCCGCAGCAAACAATGACATTATAATGTCAGTTAGATAATATGCGATTGTTGTGTTATACGTATAAAGAAGGAAATGTTTGTGTTGAAGACCGTTTTTCTGCACACAATTAACGGTTAACTGGGCCAGAGAACCTCCCAGGACGAGCAAGGATGCATATATGAAACATCCCCGTGTTACATGTATATACATAGTGATTGGCTCTACCGTAACGTCCCCGTGTTACATGTATATACATAGTGATTGGCTCTACCGTGACGTCCCCGTGTTACATGTATATACATAGTGATTGGCTCTACCGTAACGTCCCCGTGTTACATGTATATACATAGTGATTGGCTCTACCGTAACGTCCCTGTGTTACATGTATATACATAGTGATTGGCTCTACCGTAACGTCCCCGTGTTACATGTATATACATAGTGATTGGCTCTACCGTAACGTCCCCGTGTTACATGTATATACATAGTGATTGACTCTACCGTAACGTCCCCGTGTTACATGTATATACATAGTGATTGGCTCTACCGTAAGGTCCCCGTGTTACATGTATATACATAGTGATTGGCTCTACCGAAACGTCCCCGTGTTACATGTATATACATAGTGATTGGCTCTACCGAAACGTCCGCGTGTTACATGTATATACATAGTGATTGGCCCTACCGTAAGGTCCCCGTGTTACATGTATATACATAGTGATTGGCTCTATCGAAACGTCCCCGTGTTACATGTATATACATAGTGATTGGCTCTACCGTAACGTCCCCGTGTTACATGTATATACATAGTGATTAGCTCTACCGTAACGTCCCCGTGTTACATGTATATACATAGTGATTGGCTCTACCGTAACGTCCTCATGTTACATGTATATACATAGTGATTGGCTCTACCGTAACGTCCCCGTGTTACATGTATATACATAGTGATTGGCTCTACCGTAAGGTCCCCGTGTTACATGTATATACATAGTGATTGGCTCTACCGTAACGTCCCCGTGTTACATGTATATACATAGTGATTGGCTCTACCGTAACGTCCCCGTGTTACATGTATATACATAGTGATTGGC
Organism: Arenicola marina; assembly: GCA_964019135.1. Classification (NCBI taxonomy): domain Eukaryota; kingdom Metazoa; phylum Annelida; class Polychaeta; family Arenicolidae; genus Arenicola; species Arenicola marina. Next base: position 8,175,876 of record OZ025264.1, read on the forward strand.
TCTACCGTAAGGTCCCCGTGTTACATGTATATACATAGTGATTGGCTCTACCGAAACGTCCCCGTGTTACATGTATATACATAGTGATTGGCTCTACCGAAACGTCCGCGTGTTACATGTATATACATAGTGATTGGCCCTACCGTAAGGTCCCCGTGTTACATGTATATACATAGTGATTGGCTCTATCGAAACGTCCCCGTGTTACATGTATATACATAGTGATTGGCTCTACCGTAACGTCCCCGTGTTACATGTATATACATAGTGATTAGCTCTACCGTAACGTCCCCGTGTTACATGTATATACATAGTGATTGGCTCTACCGTAACGTCCCCGTGTTACATGTATATACATAGTGATTGGCTCTACCGTAACGTCCCCGTGTTACATGTATATACATAGTGATTGGCTCTACCGTAACGTCCCCGTGTTACATGTATATACATAGTGATTGGCTCTACCGTAACTTCATGATGATTACGTGTATCATGTCCTGCAATCATCCGTTGTTTTATGCTTTCACGTGGAAGATGGACTCATTGTTGTATTTCTACCCACGCAGGTCGTAAGCGGAGACCCCACTACACTCTCCTCATCAACAGTAACGACTGGTACGTGCCCACGGAGCCACATCCGGGTGCCGTGACCCAGTTTGAACGGAAGGTCAAGGACAAGACACTGTTCGCTGCTGTCAGCAAGGTAGGCAAGTTGTGGACCGGAACTTGTCAATTCAGAAAACTCTATGACATGGGAAATCATATAGACCAGGGACGGGTCCAGGTGGGTGGGCAAATATGGCGCTCTTCTCTCAGGCCACCCCCCCCCCTCCTATATTATATCCTAATCTAGATGTTCGAGAAGCGCCCAATCTAGATAAAGATGGCGCTGTTCCCTCAGGCGATACCACCCCCTCCCCATCCAAGATGGCGCTGTTCTCTCAGGCCATTCCAACCCCCCTGTATTTTAATCTTAATTTAATCTAGATGTCCGAGAAGCGCCCAATCTGGTCCAAGATGGCGCTGTTCCCTCAGGCGATACCACCCCCTCCCCATCCAAGATGGCGCTGTTCTCTCAGGCCATTCCAACCCCCCTGTATTTTAATCTTAATTTAATCTAGATGTCCGAGAAGCGCCCAATCTGGTCCAAGATGGCGCTGTTCCCTCAGGCGATACCACCCCCTCCCCATCCAAGATGGCGCTGTTCTCTCAGGCCATTCCAACTCCCCTGTATTTTAATCTTAATTTAATCTAGATGTTCGAGAAGCGCCCGATCTGGTCCAAGATGGCGCTGCGTGTGAACACGGACCCCTCGGTGCAGGTGAGCCCGGAGCTGTGGAAGTTCATGCTGCCGGTGTGTTCCTACTACGTGGTGACGGGACCCTGGCGACGGATGTGGATCAAGCTGGGGTACGACCCCAAGTCCGGACCCGAGGCTAAGATCTACCAAGTCCTGGACTTCAGGATCAACCAGCGTGAGTCATGCGATCTCAACGTGTCCGTCGCTGCCTCCACCGCTTGTTACAGTGTCGGTGAGAGAAGTATCGGATTCTAACACTCCTGTGTCATATTTCGCTCTGTGTGATGCACTTTACTGTGTGACGGCTTACTTCCATGCACCCTAAGGAGATGACCGTCTTTCTTTCTGCGCGTGCTCGTGAGACAAAAGGTGATCGAGGTATCTGTTGTTAATAAAGGACACCGATGTCATAGTTTTGATGACGTACTGCACAAAAAATCCACACTTCCATATAAGCACTTGAAATGCATTTTTAAGTTACTGTAAATATTTCTCCTGGGAAGTATTGCTGTATGAGCAGCTTTAAATTTAATAACTGGACGCGTAATTGTTTGGAAATTTTAACCATTTAGATTGCAATCAAATCCGCTACTCATATCTATCTGTTCATGTGAATTTGTTATATTTCATCTTTATGTGAGTCCATGTGTGTCTAGCCTGAATGTTCAGACGTTACAGTTTGACAGTCTGATGCTTACTGTAGCCTGAATGTTCAGACGTTACAGTTTGACAGTCTGATGCTTACTGTAATGTTACAGTCACAAGAACAAGTGTCAAGACTGTACCGTCTGAACATTCAGGCTAACGTGTGCCATGTATGGATGCGACTTCGATATGACACGGCCTACAACAAAAAAAAAGATTTTGAATTTGATTGGATGGAATAAATTATTTGTTGTACCCAGGTGGCGCCACTGACCGTCTTCCGGTGAAGTTCAAGAGGAGCTCCTTCCACTACACACTGCCCAACAAGATGCAGAAACCTGGACTCGCAGCCCCAGTCCGGATCCAGTACAGCCTTCTGGATGACCCGCAACAGAGTGAAGGTCAACACCTCTCTCAGGATGAAAAGGTGAGCAGTAAATTGGCTTAAAGTGTTTGTGCCACGATTTTATTCAGCTCAGACTTAACTTTGTTTAGGGAGAATAACAAATAAATAAATAAGAATGTTTTTATAGAAGTTTTTATTCCACGTTATCACTCTATAAATGCGTTCGTCAAAGTAGCAAAAGTGAGGTCCGGCGAGTTTACTTCTGGGAGCATTGCGTCTGAGCGTTATTTAGAAATTGCCCAATGATGTCACAAGATTGACAGATGAGCTTTGATGCAGTACGTAGACATCGGTGGACGAGGGCGTGTATTGTTGAGTGCTTTTCGTTGAGTTTAGGCCAATGAGCAGAGAGAATCTGAGTCTCAATGTAAAAGCACATGCATTTGGTTTGGTACTCTTTGTAAAGAACGACATGGGATCCCTATCCCGCGCCAACCTGTTCACATCAGGGTGAACATGGGGCGAAGAAATTCATCGGGACAAAATGGGGTTGGGTGCCCCAGGAGCAGGTGGTGGGGTTCAAACCCACGACCTGATCTACGGCTCAGCCTGCTGCAGAGAGCCAATCTGTGAGTTTAGGAGGACACAATAATTCTGAGGCGGGCCCGATCACAAAGTGAGAAACACGTTACAAATTATCCGCTACGTACTCTTGAGCGTTGTTTTATGTATATGTATGTCTACCAGGACGCGCACTACAAGTTCTACCCCGGGATCATCCCGGCCTACCGCCAGATGTGCTACCAGTATCTGGATATCGAAGAGCCAGAGGTCCAGAGACTGATCCACATCAACGACGGGAAGGTATGCCATCCGGGTCGCTTTAGATGATCCCCATATCAGGACCGAGGGCGATAATAGGTGAAGGCCGGTGCCTTCCGATCTGTGTTTGGGATTTAAATTGAACTGTATTGCTGGACAGGAGACAAAAGATGCAAAATAGTTATTTCCACCTGAAGGATGTCAGCTGAACTTGCTGTCTGAGCAGCTTCAACTGGAAGAATATTGCACGAAGATGGTTGCCCCCTAGTAAGTAACCATGTTGTTTAACGCTTCTGTAAGTTCTGGCATTTATTTAGCTAAGCTTATTTCATCATCCCTGTCAGCCATCGCCAATTCTAGTAAGTATTACATGAGTGTTGTAGGAGTAATGCCGAGTACGAGCGTCTTGCGTGAGTAATCCGTGCGTATTACCCGAGGATACTAGTCGCGGTGACCTGGAAGAACAAACCAATAGACCACTTCGCTAATCGTAGTTCCAATTTTGCCACCGTGAGGCGACACTGCATGTGCAATGCATTCTGGGTATTATTTTGGTCTTTGCGAGATGTCAAGATGGCGTCATCGCCTGACAACGTATTTTGTAGACATTTAAACATGAAATAGTGTCATCCATGTAAGGGAAAAGTTGCGTAATCTGATTGTAAGTTAGATATGCTCATTAATTGTATTACCTGTCTTGCCAGTAACGTTGAAATATGGTATTTATCTCCATATAAAAAGTCAAGATAACACCAAAATATTTTCCATAACTCTTTGCGCCAGTCTTGATTTTTCCAAGATGGCGTATAATTGCGAAGTCGTGTATAAGTCCCGCTTTTTAACGTGTTTTTTTTCTTCTCACGTGACTTGACCTTGACCTTCAGGAGACTGAATGCACGGAGCGGGATGGCTGGTGTCTTCCGGACACGACGGACAAGATCCGCACGATCATGGCGCGCCACGTGAGGGACACGCTGCGCAGGGAACGCGAGCGTCGGGAGGGTGGCACCCTCATCGACCAGGTCATCCCCCGCCCTAGCGCCCAGGGCGGCAAGGGTGAGCGTGGGGCTGTGTGTGTGTGTGCAGCAGTGGGTTAACATAGTGTTCATATATGGTAATATATATATGGTAATGTAACTTCTTTTTCCTTTTGTGGAAATAAAATTTATAAAAAAACAAAAAAAACAACAACATAGTGTCCATTTTTTGGTAATTGGGCGGAGAAGAAATTATCAAGATTCATTATTTGGCTGCCAATTCTTTACGCTGGCTCTAAATTACAGTCTTATGATGCCCGTTACCTGGAGAAAAAGCAACACAATAATTCATGGCCATAATAATGTTTCTTGGGAGTGTACTTATAATATAGAAGTAACTTTTAACTTGAAGAAAGTATTACCCTAAGGTTGTTCTTCCATTTAATGCGTGAATAATTGTTTTAGTATAGCCTACGTATTTCTCACACCTAATATATGGAGAGGGACGTGCTCGTGTTGCAGGTGTCCGGAGTGAGCGGGCCGCGGCCTCTGGAGACAGCTCCGACAAAATGTCTGCGCGCGCCATCCTGGAGGATACGCTGCTGGAGCTGGAGGATGGGCGGGGGGAGGAGGAGGAGGAGGAGGAGGACAGTCTGGCGGAGTTTGAAGAGATGGAAGACGAGGAGGAGGAGGACGAGGAAGACAGCGATGAAGAGGAGGAGGATGCGGCGGGGGCTGCTGGGGGGGAGGAGCAGGGTGGCCATGGTAACGCCGGGGAGGCTGACATAATGAAGTTGCTGGGCACGTGACCTGAGGCGGCGTACGATGCAGCATTAGTATTATGGGGTGTCACTTGTGTCGAGTGTCACGTGACGTTCATTCGCGGTCGTGTGACATCGCCGATAAATTCTTCGCTCACTTTTCTATTACGTCGTATCCGTTTTCCACATATTGTGTTCAGCAGCATTGTTTGCATACACATGTGTATATATATATATACTATCCATCGTTTCTTCATCGGAAATCCAGGAGAAACAGTTCACGAATAAACATTACATCATTATAAGTGTCATAACGTGGCCTTCGAGTTTTTTCATGCTGCCCATCATTATTTTGTCACGTTGTGATGAGGGAGTTGGTGGCACGCTACCGATACCAACTTCCCGCTCTCTATGGGTTGGCGTTAGTCTATCGCTCTCTTAATGGATGAGGACGTTATGAAGTGGCACTGCTGGCTGCATTCGCTAGGCGGCAGCACTTTCCGTGCGGCCGGCTGTGTGTACTCGTCACGGTTGAGCGCCCATAAATATGCCCCTGTAGAACTACAAGATTCATAAAGTTACCCCACCAGACTGGTATTTCACATGTTAAGCAAAGCTAAATTTCATGAAGACGATGGGAAGAACACTGTTGTGGGACACCAGAATGTCTCAGTCTCGCCGCAACATCAAGGGAAAAGGGGTCCTCCCCCAAAGGAGAAGGGGTCCCTTCACAAAGGGAAATGGGCTCCTCTCATAAAGGGAAAGTGAGACCCCTCACAAAAGGAAAGGGGGTCCCCTCACAAAGGGAAATGGGGGTCTCCACAAAGGGAAAGGGGGTCTCTATCACAAAGGGAAAGGGGTCTCTATCACAAAGGGAAAGGGGTCCTCTCACATAGGAAATGGGGTCCTTACAAAGGGAAGGGGGTCCCCTCACAAAGGGAAAGAGGTTCCCCTCACAAAGGGAAAGAGGTTCCCCTCACAAAGGGAAAAGGGGTCCCTCCCAAAGCGATAGGGGTCCACACAAAGGGGAAGGGGTCCCCTCACAAAGGGAAAGGGGGTCCCCTTGCAAAGGGAAAGGGGGTCCCCTCACAAAGGGAATAAGGTCCCCTCACAAAGGGAAAGGGGGTCCCCTCACAAAGGGAAAAGGGGTTCCCCTCACAAAGGGAAAGGGGGTCCCCTCACAAAGGGAAAAGGGGTTCCCCTCACAAAGAGAAAAAGGTCCCCTTGGGACCTAGCCGCTCTTGTGTGCACAAAAGTGGCCCAACAACAGTTTATTTGAACTCTCTGGTCCCAGTCGTAACGTCACACGAGACACGTCGGACGAACATCCGTGTTTATAAATAAACATAATTTACACCCTTTGGATTGTGTAATTTTATTAGGAGCGCCGAAAACTGTCTCGTCTATTTCACGCCGCTCCTTGTCCTGTTGAACAGAGCTAGGTGAGACGGCTTATGTCACGGGTTTTTTGGACGGCGCGTAGGCCCGCTGCCAGACAAAGCCCACACACAAAACACACCAACGGCCCGGGTAGCGATCGCAAGACATCCCCGCCACGTCGTTGGACGACCGAGAGCTGTGCCTGTTACCTCGGCTATATTTATACAGTGCTGTCTCTTGATCCAAGTGCATAAATATAGTGGTGGGATTGTCTTGGGGGTGGTGCGTTGGGCTGGCGGTTACTCCGTGGAGACACTTCTAAAGGTGTGGTGGTGGTGCTGGAACGCAGAAATTCACTTCACCTGAGCGTCGGACCGGCCAAAGACAAATTTGCAGTTTGGTGGTATCAAGCCATAACTATAGTTCGTCATAGCTGACTGGGATAATAATGAGCTGTGAGCACGCAGCCGTCACAGTGAATGAATTGGACCTTGACGGAAGGCTGTTTGAAGCGTCATTGAAGCCTCAACCTATATCACATAAACTTAGATACCTGAGCTGAAGGATACCTCACGGACAAGACACACGGTACAATGTGGGCCAGGCTGCCCTATATCTAACGTCCGCTATCTAAATAGCAAGCCTGCATAGACAAGATGAATCTGTGCCTGATGTAGCCCCGTATACCCAGTAGCCGTGGTTGACTGCAGTCGGTATAGCTGGGTCGCCGAGCACGCCTACACCATCAAACTAAGACTTATTGAAAACGGCGCGCTTGTATAAGGGTAGGGGCAGCCAGGGACTAGCTAGCTCAGTCAGTATCGAAACTCCGGCCACAACGCGTTATATGTATGTACACACACTAGTCGCTTTGGTCGTGACTGTGGCCAGATGGTGGTTGTCACCACCGGACACCTGGGGCGTAGAGTTATGTGAGGACCCCATTGCTTGCTACCTGCATGGCCAGTGAACTTTCAGCAGCAGTATTTCAAATGCGACTGCGAGTCACTCACTCCAGTGCCGGTGACAATATAACGGTTGCTGCATGGTGGTACGAAAATACGAACAGTGTGTATGCTTAGAAATATAGAAACGAATAGGCTTTCTTGTTGGCGAGGACTCAACATCGGCTGCCGCACTGGAGTTGGCTTATTATCCAGACATCGTCTATTGATTTAACACATATCTCAGGGGCGATATTGGCAGTTACTACAATTCGATACAAACTACAAACAATTCTAGGTGTGTGACTCCATGATCAAAGCATTGTGAATGTCACAGTCGGATGACAACCGAGGACGCATGCAGACCTGTGAGATATGTAACTTAATCATATACGAGTAGCTTTCGGCGATTTCTGTATTATTTGTTATCGTCAGGATTAAGATACGTACAAACATGGGGAATAGCAAGTCACGTGATCCTGAGCCGGAACCAGAGGAGAACGAGAACGACGAGGTCGACAACGAGAAATATGGTGAGATATTGTAACCGATGCACTTGCTGCGCTACCAGCCAACACCCCACATTACCATAAGCCCTCACCCCCACCCCCCACCCCTCACCCCATCCATCGCGCCTTGGTCAGGTGTTCGCTCCCCACTATGGACTACCCATACATCCCTTAATTGTCTTGAGAGATTCGTTGTCAAAGTTACGCACGCTCGTACTGCCGATAATATTTCTCCGGTCCACGCGGCCCCGGTTGTCATTTTGCTGACCCCCTTCCCTCCCCCCCCCCCCCTTCCCTCTCCCCCCTCCCTCTTCCCCCTCCCTCTTCCCCCTCCCCTCCTTTTCCCACCTCCAGTTTTTGAGCTGCTTACTTATAACCCCACCCCCTCTTCCCTCTCTCCTCCCATCTCATACTGGCAAAGAAATTTTACCCACGGCGGTCGTTCTTCCATGGGCGGGCAAACCATTGTTTCAACATAGCTCACGTATGACTCGCTTTATCTTTTACTGCAATAATCCATTTTCGTGAGGTCCAACATGGTAGATGCCATGGACCACCCGGTAAACGATGTAATGTGATCTAGGTGGTCCGAACTGTCCAAAGAATGATCGCTGGCTCGTATGAGCAGGGGCATATAAAAGGGGGGTGAGAGGTATGGAGTTTAATTACCCACCGACCCCCCTCCCTCAAAAAAACAAGATATCGAAGACCGTTGAAGCTAAGTGGCGGATTCAGCACCCCAATCCCCCCCCCCCCCCCGGTGGCAAGAATTTGCCCCCCCCCCGCCCCCACCACTCTTTTGAAAGACCTGGATCCGCCCCTGGCTGACGTGCACATAGTTATAAAAGTATATATATATAGGTACAAGCGCCTAGCCCCGAATCTATGGAGGAGCCTGCGATCCCGGGTTCTCTCGCAGGGGGCGGATCTAGGGGGGGGGGGGGGTGGGGGGGGGGGGGGGGTTAGAGGGGCTGCAACCCCACCTTGGGACCTGAAAAAAATCCGACGAAATACATTGCAAAAGTGACATTTTGCAGATGGACCCCAGTGGCGGACCCCCCACACCCCCCACCCGGTCGCAAGTTTTCAGAGAGCAAAGAGCCCACTAAAAACATTGGTGGACACCTGCGGTCATTATCATCCCCACCCCCCACCCCCGGTCTCACCCCCCCCCCCCTTTTCAAATGCCAAGACCAAGCCCTGCCTAAGTCCAACTTCCATGCTAGAGTTGCAACCCTTAGTGCTTTTGGAAGCGAGAGATGCAATGTATATCTTACATTGACTCTTCTTCACGCTTCGGGGACAGGTTAGGCTCACCGTAGTCTAAGTCAGAGAATACCCGTGTAACAGTCAGAGAATACCCGTGTAACAGAGAGAATAATACCCGTGTAAACAGTCAGAGAATAATACCCGTGTAACAGTCAGAGAATAATACCCGTGTAACAGTCAGAGAATATCCGTGTAACAGTTCATGCTTAAAAAAATACATTACATGGACATTCTCCCTAAAGCGGGTAAAAACGTTAATATAATCGTGGGGCCTTAGTAATGTTTTGGTCCTGAAAGGAACTTTGCAAAACACGACAGGTCTTAGAGAACAACGGGTACCAAAGAAATAGATTGGCAATCCTGTCCACAGTAAATTCAAGGGCCGCGCCATTTTGCCACAGAGCGTGACGTCATGGATGATCATACATGTGGCGCCCACTTGCGGTTGAATTTGGGTTTATCTCGCTTGTTCTGGGGCGAGCGGAAACACGTGAAAAGATATACCGTGGCCTCGCTTCGCGCTGGAATTGTTACAATTCCAAGCCGCACAGTACACCATCTCTTCTAGAAATTAGGCCCGATTAGCAACTAAAAATTCAACAGGTTGTATCCGTCTAATATGAGTGCTTTGACTAATAGTGCGTTTTTTTATAATGTGTTGAATATGAGCGAAGTTAGGTAAACATCGCCCGTTTGGCTATTTTCGGTTTGGGTCTCGCTCTCTGATTGGCTAGCGCCAGCCACGCCCACCAAGAGGGCTGCGTCCTGGAAAGTTGCGCTTTCTCGACAGGCGGTCACTTAAAAAAGTTATTGCGACCAACTGGGGCGTCACAAAAATCTGCGCTTTAGAGGGTTGACGCATGGATAGCAAATAAACGCTTGGGTCAGCTACAAGGGCTTATATTCTTGTTTCCTTTAAAACAGTTTCCCATCAATTGAATTGCTTTAACGCTTCAAGATGTTGTTGAGATATGGTTGAAATATCATATATAGAGAGGAGCCATATCTTCGGGAGTATCCATCTATTGTTTGGGAAGAAAAGATATGGGATCTTCATGCTGCACAAACATAGACATTTGAACAGGTGAGACTCGAATCACATACCAGCCGCTGAGGCTGGCCTAGAGTAACCAAGCGCGCTACCTACTGTCAGTAGGCCATGGTGCTGGGGCTGGGGGTGCGGGCGGGGGGGGCAACGGAGCCCATAGCCGCCAGTATTGATCTGGTGTCTTATGTAACGCCGGTCTGAGCGACCAGGCTGGGATGGTGGGGGGAAGATGGAGGTTGGGGTGGGGGGCCCGGCTGTGGCATACTCATGCAAGTATATTGATCGCTTGTTCTCATCAAGTTTCCATTCTTTACAGCTTGCGAAATTATTGACCCAATGTCCATATAATATGACAAAACAGAGGTTTGCTGTCCTGAGCACTGCGCCATTGCCCGAGCCAGGACCAGGTGGAATGCATGGCAGATGGTGAAGACCCGCACTAAACCGCACCTACGGATTGTGTCCACTGCAACTATGCGATTCAGTGTTTCTTTTTCAGATCACTATTGTAGGCTAACTATATGAATATAAAGGCGATAAGTTTAGTTTGGCCAACAGACGGAAACAATTCCATATAGCCGTTCCGTAGTTTCCAATTTATAGCTGACATTTCCATGGGCAAGCATTGGATAAGGTAACTGTGGCGGAGGATGGTTTGGTCGTACCTGGTCTGTGACCAGTCAAACGTTGCCTCGATTATCCAGTTATTGACCGGGTCTTTAGATGTTTTGACGGTCTGGACATACCCCATATTTATAATATCTGTGACAGACCCCCCCCCCCCCCGCCCGCCTCTCCGCCCATCCCTCATCTATCTGCTGCCAGGATCGATGAATATATTGGCTTTATAGTTATTTACCTCCATGTCAAGGGGTCACCGTGGTGCAGTTAATCTAGAAAAAGCCTGGTAAGCGTGCACTACTAGGCCAACCCAAGCGGCCGGTACCTGGTTCAAACCCCAACTGTGCAAATGTCTCTTAAACGTGTTTGTAGGATAGTCTTTCTTCGCAAGTAAGCAACATTCAGACAAAAAAGCAAAAAAACATTCTTGGGAATAAAGGTGTTCGTATGGAAGGGCCGGTGGGTTTCTGGCTCGAGACTTAAGCTTGAAGTGTGTGTGTGGTTGGGGGTGGGGGGGGGGGGGGGCAGAGACATTCAGTACATGGTTCTGTTGACAAACAACGCCTCTGTCAACAAACAGGTACTGGGTCGCGGTAGTGTCAGAGGGTGAACGGTTAACATAGCAATAAACCTGGTGACTTGAAATATAAAATGTTCATACAAATCTGATTGTCGTTATTTATCGAATGACAGATCCATGCCGGATATAAATATGACTCTGAAGTTCGATTGGCCAGTGACCATACATTTTACTCGCATATTCAATGTTTGATCAGCTGTTTGTCGAGTTTGGGAGGAGATGGGGCGTGGTGGGAGGGGGGTGGGGGGTATTTACTCTTCCAATGGATATGCACTTTCACTTGCCGACGTGATGGTGACCGAGTGACGCCATCTTGGGCGGTGGGGGGGAGGGGGGGAGGGGGGTATTTTATACATTGCTGGGTTTTGTATAATAGTGTCCCCCCACCCCCGGGGGCGGTGCCCTATATAAAATATGTCGGTGGCGCCCGATTTGCGGCCGCGACATTTCAATGGCCTAATTTATTGCTATTGTCTAAACTAAACGATATCCCAATGTAACCAATATGATTCTGGAAAGAAAGAACTTAATCTACTGGTCAGGGGTTCTCCTCACCAGGCAATATATGTGACTGAAGCTAGTTCTCGTGTGTAATCTAATAGCAACCTATTTCAGTCTGTGGTTGTGGTTGAATGTATGATAATTAATACGATAATGTTTTGCCTTCATTGGTGAATGACACGTATCAAAGGTATGTGTGGTTATTGGGGTTGGGGGGGGGTGGAGGCGGCACAGAGCTATAAATCGTATGGGGTAGGGCACTTTAACCTCTGTAGGTCATATCGTGACAATGGGAAGGGTTAAGGCAGAGATGAACTATATCTCAGGGAGTAATCCCCTAGTATTGGGGTCTCTATCCTACACAAACACATACCTTTGTACAGGTGGAGTTGGAGGGTGGAGGAAGGTGGAGGACCCACGCACTCATCGGTCGCTTGGGCTCTGGCCTAGATCACAGAGCACACTCGACAATAGCCGAACGCGCTATGCTACCATGCGAGTAGGACACGGAGTGACTACATGACAAGATGACATCTCAGTCGCAACTCACCAAGTCTGTGCGTGAGACATTCATGATATTATGATCTATATATTAAGGGGCGGTACTGTGAGAGATGACTGGTACCGGCTGCTGCCTTCAGTGTATGGATCGAGCAATTCGCCTCCTCTGAAACCGCATCGAAGGGTATATATCTGTAACTGGTAACTGATGGCTGAAGGTCGACCTGTTGACATTCTCTGAGATATTAGCAAGAATGCATCTTGCTTTTAGCACCATTAGGCAGTGTGGTGTGCGTATAAGACGTTATGTTTATCGCAACACACTGGTGGAGGTATGAAGTCAGCGAAGAGAGGTTATCGTTTCCACAGGTCGCGTGAGTTGATTGGCTTCATTCTATACGTGAATGAAATGTAGATTTACAATATGCACAAAAACGTTTACACAATGTATCATCACTCATCAGACCTATGTAGCTCATGTATAACTCACATTTGTCAAAAGTCGATTTGACGGACACACATAGTGGCGTGTGGTTAAACATATTGCCTGGTGACTCGTTCCAAGCTTAGTAATGGACCTTGACCCTTAGAGAAAACCCGGGTGGTCTGGTGGTTAGCGCGCTCTGCCAGGCCACTCATCGTGCCGGAGTTCAGGGGTTCGCGCCGAATATGAGCCCCCGGGTGGTCTGGTGGTTAGCGCGCTCTACCAGGCCAGCCATCGTGCCGGAGTTCAGGGGTTCGCGCCGAATATGAGCCCCCGGGTGGTCTGGTGGTTAGCGCGCTCTACCAGGCTTGCCAAAGGACCTAGCCCATTTCTTGCGGATTCTGGTCAATGACTCTACATGGATCTACAGACTCTGGTCTCAATGTAACCGAGAAACAAGAACACCAGAGACGTATAACGTATTGCGTATAACCCGAGCCTCGTTATGTCGCCCCAACCATGGCTAGATTGTGGTTTACATAACACGGCAAACAGAGGTGACCATTTTTTAGTCATCTCGCTTCAGTCTAGGCACGGATCTAATATTTCGTCCACGGGGGTGCCGGGTTAGTACGTGCGTTCGCGCAGGCCTTCGTGTATGTGCGTTACAGTGCGTTCGTGCGTACTGCTATTAATGCGCTTTATAACATACACTAACTGTGATACTATAACAGGCCGCATTGTTGTACGATATAATCGATCCCATCACTGGCTTGTGGGAACTCGACACGACGTTTATTTTTCAGGAAGTCCACATGTTCGTTCTACAGTAACACGGCTGTAATATGATCAAGGAACGCACTCATTTCCCTTCGTGTTTGGCCTGGGGGGTGGGTGTAGGGGGTTGGGCCGGGATGGGTATAGGGGGTCGTGCGGGGATGGGGGGATGTGGGAGTAGGGGGGGGGTCTTATCAGCTTTCTATTGGGCCTCCACGTTGTAAATACGAGCATACCGTACTATATGACTATGCCGGTGTGGTATGCGGGATTGTCCCCCATGCGGAGATGTCCCCCTGTATCTATCATAATGGCACCGTACGAACACATGGAGCGGAGAGGGTCTCAATATCATGTATTGTACATGAGGGGGACAGCTACGCATGGGGGGACACTTCCGCATGCCACACCGGTACCGCCCCTCGTACTCATATAAGTAAAAAAGGCCTTGCTGTGAGAGCAAAGTTGGGGCCACGGAACCAGGCTAACTATATAAACATATGAAAAGGGGGGGGGGGGGGGGGGGTCCAGTGCCCATTTTTCAAAATTCTCAGTGTCGAATGTCGAAGTGTCGAATGTCGATATTTTACGACGTTCAGTGTCGCTTTTTTTTCTTTAAAAGTCTGTGTCGATGTCGCTTTTTCAGATCCTTTGGTTTAAACATATTTTATTTTGCAAATAGGCAATGCCTATGCAAATCCCTCTTGCTTACATGTGATGCACAAGTAACAAGTTTCGCCATTTAGCCCTTGCAGACCCCTGTATGTGACATCGGCCGGTTTACTCTGGTAACCAACCAGTTCTGTCTGACACCTACTGTCTGATTCCCTACTTTTGTTTTGTTCGTGGTTATCAGATACCTCATCACAACAAATGCGCCGTAGAACGTTTGCTTACAGTTCTGACCGAAACGACGGGATCACGATGTAAAACGTTGTGTGCCATTTATTTTATTCTTGCTTCTCGTTTCGCATCCTACAACAGTCATATCTATGGCGGGCCATCCTAAAATTTCTTCACTAATTCTTGATATCAACAATTCATTTCTTGATATCAACAATTCATTTCTTGATATCAACAATTCATTTCTTGATATCAACAATTCATTTCTTGATATCAACAATTGAGTTGTTGAGATCAATAATTCATTTCTTGATATCAACAATTCAGTTCTTGATATCAACAATTCAGTTCTTGATATCAACAATTCAGTTCTTGATATCAACAATTCATTTCTTGATCAAGTGATATCAAGTGACAGGCGTCCTTTTGCATTCATGTTTCACTGTATACCGCTTGCTTACGGCTAGGACTGATCTGCGGTGCAGTGCGATAACCACTAAACCAGGGACCCCCCTCACTACGCCTGAGAGCACCCCCCCTCCCCCAAACCCATGGAGACCGCACCACTTGTCGACCGCTTCATGGAGACTACACCACTTGTCGACCGCTCCATCGAAACTGCACCACTTGTCGACCGCTCCATGGAGACTGCACCACTTGTCGACCGCTTCATGGATACTACACCACGTGTCGACCGCTCCATGGAGACTGCACCACTTGTCGACCGCTCCATGGAGACTACACCACGTGTCAACCGCTCCATGGAGACTGCACCACTTGTCGACCGCTCCATGGAGACCGCACCACTTGTCGACCGCTCCATGGAGACCGCACCACTTGTCGATCGCTCCATGGAGACTGCACCACTTGTCGACCGCTCCATGGAGACTGCACCACTTGTCGACCGCTCCATGAAGCCCGCACCACTTGTCGACCGCTCCATGGAGACTGCACCACTTGTCGACGGCTGCACAGAGGAGTGCCAGTGCATATAGCATGGCGCATTGTCGCTGTTTGTTCAGGCCGATGTAATACTGTACAACGACTCACCACGCTCTCCCCTCATTCCGCGAGCCATGTGGCCTATTTTTACGCGGCGACGATCCCAGTTAAAACATGTACCACCGCAATGCTCGAGGTAACATGCCACAGAGAGAAACGTCGGAGTTATGTGCGGTGAGGCTGGTGTGTTTGTAATTCACGTAAAAAACGGCCGTCTGCGGGCCGAGATAGCGAAAGTAACTGGCTTACCAATGCGTATGCCAATACTATTTTATTTGGAGACCGAAAAGTCGAGGTTTTTGACCCGAATACTACTTTCATGCGTAGAATGGTACGTGCTGGCATTTGAGAGTGTGTCTCCCTGAGACTTATGTCGCTTACTCACATCGATGACTTATGTCGTTTTGTTACCTAGATTACTCACTTTCTTCGCTTTCCTCTCTCGTTTCTTAATTCGCTTTCTCATGTCTCTTTCTTATGTCGCCTCTTACCTTGCCTTCTTCCATCGCTTACTTACCTCGCTTTCTTACCGCGCTTTCTTATGCTGCTTCTCATCTCGTTTTTACCTCATTCTCACCTCACTTTCCTCACCTCTACCCACTCTTCCCATCAACACTTTCTTTTGTCTTTCTGTCACCATTATCAAGTCTTTACATCTCATTGGTTGCCTCATCAAGCCTTGTCCCATTTATTACCCTCATTCCCATCATCCACGTGGTATCTCTTACTCTCTCATTGAGCCCCCCCCCCCCCCTCGCTTTTCAGCGAGAAATTTGTCAGTTGTATTATTTCAGTGCATGTGTGTCACATTATACTGTAATCTATAACAGTTAACGGTTGAAAAGTAACGGCCCAAAACAGTTATCTGTTGCAAATTTACGTCGTTGCGAAAACAAAAACGAATACATACTTAGAAATAAGAAGTAACTATGCACGGAAAACGATATTTCGTACTAAATGTATCTTAAACACGTCGTTTAGTTCGTGCTAAGTATGTTACTACTTTTGCGAACTTAAAGGTGAGGGCGCAAATGGGCCAAACTGGGCCAACGAAATGTCCATTCCACAGCTAATTTTCCGTAACCAGGACACTGTCTAGGCAACACGTGGTCGTCATGGAGAATCGACCCTTATTTGCCGCCTTAATGCCGTAGCATGGGCGTGGCGAGGCCGTGGCGCGCCGTTATCGTCTGCGTCTACCGCTGACCTTGACCTCTAAGCCTGCCTTAATGAGCTTAACGTGGCGTGACGATTATCCGCACGGTGCCGCCCACAAGGGCCGGTACCATGGAAACGGTGGGCGTTAGGTACTACGATAAGAGGGGTCAGGGGCGGAAACGGCGCACGACCGAACATATCCACCGCGCAAATGTATTTTTTATATTTCGAAGTGTCAAAGTTTAAGTCAAACACAAGTTGCAATTCTCCACACTATTGCCAACGGTGGGAGAAGCAATGACAGTTAAAAGGCGTTTCTCGTGTATGTACATAGCCAGGGACCGTAGGCGAAAACCAACAACTGGACTAAACATCCTAACATTGGTACCCAGCTAATCTTTCGGGCCAAGCTCTAACCACTGGATGCTGGGCCACCCGATAGCTTAGTGGGTTAGAGCGCTCACATTGAGCGCTCTGGCCACCTGCCTAACGGCACGTGAATCGGTGGTTCGAGATCCGCTGTGGTCATGTCTGTGTGGTCGCAGGGTAAAGATCCTATGTCCTTCTTCGCAAAGAGTAGGGGGTTACCACGGTGACATGGCTCCGTTCTTCCCTTGCTTTTCCCATTGATATAATCAGAATTGGTTACAGCGTCTTGAAAATACAACCAACCAACCTGACCATTGCATGAGGCCCACTCGGAGCATCATTTTGCATGCAACCAAATTAGACATTAATGCAGCAATGATACCCCTTTGATCCTCAGTGTTTGACATTTTCACTTTCTCCTTTCAGGCAAGCCTCACAACTTCGATCCCAACTTCAATGGCCCGATACACAACAGGTGAGCCATGTGTGGGAAGCTAAGCGTGTGTGCTAGTTATAATCATTACCCTTATACTCTTTAGCATTGAAATATTATTGTTTTGATTACGGCGATCCCGGGACACTGACGTGTCGAATGCTCTACATTAAGACGAAAATGAAATAGGATTGGATGAAACTTTCCCAGAGACCTACTGATCTGCAGCTCAGCCAGCTTGCTAACTGAGCTAGGCAGGCCCCGTTTACAATTCATGAATGTGACCCCGTGTACATTTCATGACTGTGACCCCCTGCAAGGTTTCCGTTCCCAGTATATTTGCCATATACAGCGTTATGATAGTACATCGACTTGTGCACCAATAACTACCCCAATGAGGCTACATTGCTGTAATCCCACAATATGTCGGGGAAATTTACTGCATGGACTAAACAAATATGCCAGAACAAAATAAAATAAATAACTAATTGGAAATTTGTGCCTGGTAGTTTCAAGTTTCTTCAAGCCCAAAGTGGAACCGCGATGAGCATTAAGTGATTATTATGCACACGCTTTGCTAATTGCTCTCTAGCAAGGCAGCCAGTCGACATGAGGTAGCCGGTCCCACGAACGTATTTAACCTTTCAATTTGACAACGTTCGATAGAAAGTTCATACTGAGCATTATAGAACTTAAGTTTGAAATCGTTAAATTTCACTGATCGAACACAACTCTATTTCCAGTCAGGATAAACATATACAGAAGGTCGTTACATATATTTGTTATATCGTAAATGAAAGCTTTTTACATTTTCGGCGCAATGTCGCGACAGATAAATGTATTATAATGATGGTTTTATTGCGGCCTTTCCCCTTGACCCGCAGGAGCTGCACTGACGTCCTGTGCCTCATCCTGTTCCTCGTCTTCTTCCTGGCCTTCTTAGCGGTCGGTGTCTGGGGTAAGAAACATTTCGGTCACATCCCATTCATCAATACCAAGAACAATGCGATCAGTGGCGGGGTCTGAGTCTCGACTTGTGAAAGAGTGGGAAGCCGTGTGTGAGTGGCGGGGGGGGGGGGGGGGGGTAGGGGTAATATTCTCATTCTACGCTCGAAATGTCATTTTTATCTCATCTTTTGCCAGAAATTTATCGATATTCGCCTAGAAATGCCATATTCAAAGAAATATCACAAAAAGAGGGTTCGGGTTCCCAAAGCTTCCCGTCCATCGTCTACGGATGCGTGGACTGAAGGCGGAGCCAATTCCGGCCATGGCGAGCGAAAAGTACAGATAAAACTGTTTCAACGAAGACAGCTTTCAACTGCAGTGTTCCACAAATGTCACACATTGCTAAATGTGGCAACCTTCATATATTATGGCCTCTTGTTGAAATAAGCACGTCCTGAACATGTGGACATGCATCTTTATGATATATCCTTACACCCAACAAGATAACGATTCGCTTTTTAATTACTGCTTATACTTTTTGCGGTCGTGTCATCCTTGTCCTATTTGATAATGACACTGTCTGGCATTGCAAGCCGCACCCCATAGCAAGCTAACGTTTCTCGATAATTAACATTGAATATGTATAATAAATCAGTGACATTTATTGTTCTTGTCAATATCTTCATGGTTGGTGATTGCAGCGTTCATCATGGGAGACCCCCGTGTGCTGCTCTATCCCACTGACTCACAGGGCAACATCTGCGGAGAAGGCGCATTTCAGTAAGTGCACAGACATGTCGATGATCAATCGATTCGCTGGCTGATGGCGTGTCCTACCCCCGGTCGTACCCTATACTTGTGTTTTGACTGAACTTAGGAAACTAAGTAAATATAATGCATGAATTTTCCGCCCATGCGCCATAACAACTTAAGGAACTAATGATTTCTAATGAAAAGTATTTTAAGATAATATAACAGTATATTTAGAACATTTATTTATAAAAGCAATGCCATGACGTTCTAGGAACCGCTCCAAGCTGTTCTTCTTTGACCTGATCGACTGTTTCACGGCTGGCCCAGCCGCCATCTTTGCCCTCGGGTGTCCAACGAAGCAGGTAAGGCTTGCGTGGACAATGTTATTGATGTGTCTCAAGAAAATAGTGGGTGACTGTAAAATAAATCCATGACTTCTGCTTTATACTTTTGTTGGCGTCTATGGCGTTTGTCTTCCTTGCTACACATTTTAATGGATTGCTTAATACTGATGCAAGTTAATTGATTGCTTATTATTGATATAAGGTTTTCTGTGAGGTTAAGGGTGAAGATATTTAACCATGCCACTGACGACTATATGTTGGATTTTCTATGAGGTTAGGGTCAAGATGTTTAGCTATGTCTCTGACGACTTTTTGTTTGGATTATCTGTAAGGTTAAGGGTGAACATGCTTAGCCATGTCACTGACGACTGTCAGTGTTAGATTTCCTGTAAAGTGCCCACGTTATGTGTAGCTGCTCGCCGTGGTTCACAGGTGTGTGTCAGTGAATGTCCCAAGACGTTCTGGACCTGGATCCAGACAACCGTCCAGGCCGAGGAGGTGGTCAAGCGGGACATGATCTGTGATTATGGTATCGACCCGCTGGGCTCCAGCAAGGTAGTCCGTCAACCATTGCCATATAGGCCGCTTACTGCCCGCTAGCCGCATGCAATAGCAACTGTAATAGCCGTTACGGCGACCAACCGAAAGTAACGTCGCCGCCACGCAGTTTGAAATAGAATAATTAATATCTCCTTTTATTGTTCTCAGATAATTGTAATAGACAAATGAAGTATTCTACTTGTCAATACTTTGGCATAATTTACTATTACAGATTCCCATTAATGAGGACAAAATCATATTATTATTTAGTGTTCCCCGATTTTTGCCTCAGACTGTTCAGGACCTTGTGGACGATGGAGACTGCGCGGCGTACTACTTGAGGAGCTCGGAATGTGAGTGCGTAGATGCAATCCATGCGCCATTAAAATAGGTCTCTCACGACATCATGACCTATAATGATTGATACCATATTCTCTACCGTAAAAGCATTGCATATGATCTCGTAAAATGATATTATATTCCTAAACGGCAAACCAACTATGAAAATTTTAAATTCGCGTTCATTAATTTATTATTTGTACAACTGGTTTGGGTAAAGTTAACTGCATTTAATCTCTTTACGATTTATTTATATTTCAGTGCTAGGTCGCTGTGTTCCGTCAGTGATTACAGAGGCGGTGAATAGCATAGGTTACATTGTCACGACACTAAACGTGACCCTTGTCAACAAAGATGGCGCCAAGGTCAACGGGACAGCACTAGGAAAACTATTTGAGTATGTAGAACAGACGAAAACCGATGAATTGAATGTCGTCGTATAGTTATTTATCTTATCACTATTGTATGGAGTAACAACTAAGAACAACTATTATTTTGGTGAAATATTTCATAATATTATCATGGATTTTATAACGTTATATTGAATTTTATAACATTGTAATGGATATTATACCATTGTAATGGATATTATAACATTATAATTGATTTTTATGTCGTTATAATTTATATTTGATACATTTGTCAAATCGCCATTTGAATGATTTAAATGGCTGAATAATTTCATTGGCTTTAGTGAATCGGAGAGTTACTTGTCACTGGTTATCAAGGCGCATGAGTACGGTACTCTGATCCTGCAAGACGTCCAGGCTTCTTGGTGGCTTATCCTCATGTGAGTACGGTATTCTGTGGCTTTTCTCCGCCCTAAAGCATTATTCTGGTGTACATGACCTTCAGCTTACTTCGTCTTTTCCAACCTTGTGGTAATGAGGCAATTGGTCTATGGTCATATATATATATATATATATATAACGCGCAATATCGTAAAAATTTAATAGATAACAGATATATATATATATTATTATATATACATATATATATATATATAGAGAGAGAGAGAGAGAGAGAGAGAGAGAGAGAGAGAGAGCTTGGAAGAAGCTGATCAGAACTGCCACAAGTGTCCACAAGTTAAATGTGAATCCGATAATTAGATGCGAGTGGACATGAAATAGTGTATATATATATGTCATAGTAGCTTTCACACGCGTTATTCCGCAGTGGCTTGGGCCTGGCTATGGTCTTGTCTCTCATCTGGATCCTCCTGATGCGCTGTATCGCCGCTCCCATGGTCTGGATCACGCTGCTGGCCTTCGTCGGACTCTTTGCCTTCGGTGAGTCGAACAAATACGCCTCCTGATTGATGTCGTGTGATTGAATGGCACTTCGAAACATCGGCTGGGCCGTGTGCGTTACAGAGGCAGCTCTCACAATGCTAAACTTAACATGTAACTTCAATTGTATAACCTAAATTAAATATATAGGAAATATAAACATAGGCGATGTAACTTTAAAGCCCATAGACTACGTGATAGCAGAGATCATGTAGTCATAATCTATGTTCATACAATGATATACACCGTCATATGGCCGGCCATCCCGATATTTATTCTCTAATTCTTGATATTAATAAATCAATTCATGATATTAATAAGTGCATAAATTAATTCTTGATATCAAGAATGAAAGAATAAAAGTTGAGGTGGCCAATCATACCTTCGCGCCAAACTTTCGCTAGAAAGATCACCAATGAAAATGTATCACAAAGCATAATTATGACGCCTTACACGTGTGACTCCTCCCACTGAACTCTGGTCCACTTTACTCAGGCACGTACTACTGCTTCTCCACGTACGTGGAGCTGAAGGATGACCCCTCGGCCCAGGGAGGTTTCATCCTCACCACCAATCTCGACTACTACCTGCACCTAAAGAACACGTGGCTGGCCTTCGGTGAGCAGCCCCCTCCCGCCCCCCCCCCCTCGCCCCGCCCCAGTGAGTAGGTGGGCCTGTCGACAACATCTTGATCAGCCTGGCTGTGCCAAGATGGCGCCCACCAAGCGACGCTGTTACTCACATGACCTCTGCGTAGTTGCACCTGAATCGTGTCGTCGGCTGTCGCCGTTGTGTGCGGTATCCATCCTACACGAGTCTATCCTGGCACTACCGCTCAACAATCTCAATAATGTCGTATAATTTTCTGCCAAAAAAGACTTTTATTCGTTTATTTTTTTTTTTGTAAATTGACTCGAATAAATGTCGTGACAACGATACGCAGAAACATTCTTCTGCGATTTGTTTCACTTTTGGACAATCATTTTCAATAATCCGCTTCAATGAGCCGCTGTAGGCGTAAGATATTCGTCATGCTGATGACTTAAAGATAATCCATTTAATTTCTTTCCTTTCTGGTTTCAGGGATTATCGCGGTGTCGTTCTTGGCGATAACCATCATCATCCTGCTCGTGCTGAGAAAGCGCGTCCTTATCTCCATCGAACTCGTCAAGCAAGCCAGCAAGTGAGACCTATAGAGACACTGTTTACCACAAGCTCGTTGTAACATGCATCCATAAATCCTAATCTCTTCACGTTATATGAAGGCGAGGTGTAATCATAATTGTTTGCTTATATAATTCAGATCTGTCACTTTGTATAATTAAATTTGGGTCAGAATTAAACTTTTTTGAATAAAATCCCGATATGTATTCACCTACACATCATGTTCGTCCATCGTCAACTTCGATTCAGTGTTTCCCTGAAGATTACGATCCACTAATTATGTCTTGCATATCAATGTGTTGTTTCAGTTTTTAATTTAATACCGTATACATTCGTTTGCTCTCCAGGGAGGGCGGTGTAAAGTTCTCAATGCATTACCGTATACATTCAGTTTTTTCGCTAGAGCGGGAACCATGACGTTCTCAATGTATTACCGTATAAGCTTACATTCGTTTTTTCGCTAGAGCGGGCACTATGACGTTCTCGATGTATTACCGTATAAGCTTACATTCGTTTTTTCGCCAGAGTGGGCACTATGACGTTCTCAATGCATTACCGTATACATTCGTTTTCTCGCTAAAGCGGTCGCCATAAAGTTCTCAATGTATTACCGTATAAGCTCACATTAGTTTTTTCGCTAGAGCGGTCACCATGACGCTCTCAATGCATTACCGTATACATACTTTTTTTCCCTAGAGCGGTCGCCATGAAGTTCTCAATGTTTTACCGTATACATTCGTTTTCTCTTCAGGGCGGTCGGTGTGATGCCCTCCACACTCTTCTGGCCCATCGTGCCTTTTATTCTCCACGTCCTGGTCCTCGCCTATTGGCTGGCCTCAGCGCTGTATCCTTGACAACAACCTGGGTCATAGGTCTGACTCGACTAACATTGTGACTAAGCAGTGTCAGTAAACGTGACAACTTTCCGGTATTTTAGCCACTGCCATGTGACGGGTTTGGATGCACTGATTGTTGCCAAGGCGGGGTATTTAATAAAAAATAAAGTAGGAATATGCGAATGTGTCAGCTAGTTTATTGGTACAATATGATCCGCATATGTGTAGTACGCCTCTTGTTCACATGAACAAAGACACAATATAAGCTATAGAAATGTGTTGTGTCATATAATCTAATTTTATGTCCGTGAAACAATGAAATGTCCTGTTTTATAAGCGTTTCAAGCGAAATGGTTGATGAAAGATTGATGCACAGCCTATTAGCCTATAAATGGTTGATGAAAGATTTATACACACCCTATTAGCATATAAATGGTTGCACCAACCCAACTGGCATAGTTATATTTGTACTCACTAGAAGCTGGTCGTTCTTACGGCTGATCCAAATAATAATTCCCCACCGATAAATACCTTCCATGTCCTCTTTTCGGCTTGACTTTCATCGACCTTGACAATCCTAGATACCTGGCTTCCACCGCCAGGGGGACGCTTCAGCTGACCAACTCGACAGAGGACGCCGCCAAGTCGTCTATGCGTGACGCCTTGCTCGAGTTGCCATGCGACTCCGAGGTAACCATGGTTACGACAACATAATTACTATGCCAGAGGTTTTGCATTGCTAGCCTAAAGAACATGATTGATAAATAATAAAGAATAAGTAATTACTAAGCAAATTGCAAATACATATCCATTTAGTGTCTCAATATAAGTCTTGCGTGCATGCCAAAAAGATTTGCACGATTTTACTGAATAAGTCTTGGAAATATAATTTATAAAATTCATCATGGCCTAATTCTTTCATAGACTTTCATATCGTGCTTGATAGTTATGAAACTATATCAAAATGGTAATTTGAAATAATGATTCTAATAATGACATCATATGCCTCCGATTGAGGCTACACAGTTTTAGACGGATTGGGGTCTACTCTTCTGCAAACTAAGCACAAAGTTTTTGACGGCTTGGGCTCTACTCGTCTGCAAACTAAACCCACATCGACTTACATCACAAATAATGAGGTTTTTGATTTGATATCCCTGTCCTGGACATTTGGTTACAGGACAACACGACGGCGGGACGGCTGTGCAAGTACATCAAATACGGAGGGGACGAGTGAGTAGTCATGACCTCTCCACAGTCGTCACTCTCATTATCCTTTTTTAATTCATCGTGACATGGGAATAAAACAATTGTTCTTTGTGGTCTGGGAACGAGACTCCTCCCCTCGCCCGCCCCCCCCCCCTTGCCCCCCCCCCCTTGCCCGCCCCCCCCTTTGTTGTTAACTATTTTATAAGGAGTGGTAAATTTCTCCTAATGTTTCTCGCCTTTGACATCAAAATGAAGGAGCTGTTCCAACAAGTCGACACGCAGCCGCCTTATCTCACACGTAAATATAGCATCATGAATTCCTGCATGAATATACTATGAGGAACGATACTCCACTATCGTAGGAGGGGCCGGCCCGTTAGCTCAGTGGGCTAAAGCGCTCGGCTTGAGTGCTCTGGCCACCTGAGAGCCTAACGGCACGTGGATCGGTGGTTCGATCCCCTCTGTGGCAATGTCGGTGTGGTCGCTGGATAAAGATTCTATATCCTTCTTTGCGAAGAGTAGCGGGTTACCCCCGGGGACATGGCTGCACTCTCCCTTCCTTCTTCTATTGACGCGATATGACCAAAAGTGGTTAAAGCGTCCTGAGTATACAACTAACCACTATTGTAGGAGTTACCCCGCCTAGTGGTAGGTGTTATAGAAATCCATATTGGTTCAGTCGACCTCGCCGAGCGGGGTATGCCGTATCAGCCATCTTACCAGAGTTAGGGGTCTGGAAGGGGGGGCGGGGGTGTTCTCAGTGTCGAATGTAGATTTCTCAAGACGTTACGTGTCGCTTTTGGGTTAAATTCAGTGTCGTTTTGTTTCTCCAAAATCCGTGTCGCTTTTTCCGATCCCCAGTGTCGGAATTTGGGGGCCAATGTCGAATGTAGACTTTTCAAATATGCCTGTGTCGCGTGTCGCCATTTACCCCTTCCAGATCAGGAACCCCATGTTCTTCTTCATTTAGAAATTGTTGCCCATTAATCCGGGTCGTCTTTGCAGTAATGCTTGACATCTGGATCTCGTCTCCAGGTACGTCCTAGTGCTTCAGGTCTTCCAGCTTTTCATGTGGTTCTGGCTGATGTTCTTCGTCACCGCGCTGGGGGAGGCCACCTTGGCTGGGGCCTTCGCCTCCTACTACTGGGCCTGGGACAAACCCAAGGACGTGCCGACCTGTGCCACACTGTCTGCTTTCGGCAGGACACTCAGGTAAACAAAGCAATAAAACCTCTATGAACCAGACAGAGCGATCTGTTCGCTTGATTGAGATTTTCAGTTTATCAAGGTTTAGTTCAAGTGCGGGGCCAAACAAACAAGGAACGTCTTGGATTGCATATTAACAGGATGTTTAATTTAGGGAGATATGAATAATATGCATGCAATAAGATGCTTGGCCGTGACACATTCAAAGTGCAAGAATGTGTATACGCTTACCGGGTGGTCCTCTGTCCGTAGACGCAGCTTTTTGTGATTCAAGGTTTTAAACTTATTTTTAATAAATATAATTTAAATTATAGGGCACTCGCATGATGGATATGCCAAAATATTCGTTTGCGATACCCTTAAATTCATCTTCATCGAGCACTAGCGTCCGATTGGGCGATAATAGGTAGTCATATCAATACAAAGAAACACATGGCATGAATTGTTTTAATGGCTGCCCCAGCACCTTGTACTGTCTGCCCTTCAGATACCACGTGGGATCCTTAGCCTTCGGAGCCCTTATTATCGCCCTCGTACGCCTGGTGCGCACCTTTCTGGCTTACCTGGATGGGAAACTCAAGGGATCACCAAACAAATGCGCCGTATTCTGTGTCAAGTAGGTGTTTCCACCGCGATTTTGTTTATTTGCAGCTTGTTTCTGTTATCTTATTCGGTTGGTTCCCGATGCCAAAGGGAGGATAGCCTACGCATGCCATATATGTCTGTAGTAAACGGCTCCAATTATGCTACAATCACAACCGTATGCATGTAACATGTGTTGAATGCCGATATTTAATTAAATGTTTTCAAATTGTTCATCATATGTACAAGTGTCAATTATTACTGACTTTTGTTGCTTCGTGACACTTGAACAGCTGATTGTATGTTGTTAATATTCTTACTCACTATTAGTTAACTTTAATATATAAGCTTATATGTTTTTTGAGTGATGTTTCATATTTGTACCTGTACTTATTGTTGTTTAGTTTGTGCACGTTTGTTTCGCAGGTGCTGTATGTGTTGTTTCTGGTGTCTGGAAAAGATACTAAAGTACATAAATAAGAACGCCTACATTATGGTTAGTCACGCGTCCTCTGCCTCTCTCTAATTGTACAGAAAAACAGTTTTTAGCAGACCAAGTTCAACACGACGAACACGAATTTGAACAAATGATATACGTCTGATAGCTTCAGCGGCGTTCTGCGCCTAACATTTTGGGGCGTATAATAAGGACGTCACACTTTGTGTATTACATATTTAGCATGATTTGTGTTTAAATTTTTATGTAAATTTGAAGGCGCGGAATCATACAACAGCTACTGGTATACACCTGATCATCGTATCCCCCCCCCCCCACCCCCTCCGACCACGGCAGGTGTTTGCAGGTGTTTCCATGTATTAGCGTTGATTTATCTTTTCAGATTGCTGTATACGGCAATAATTTCTGTTCATCGGCCAAGAATGCCTTCAACTTATTGTTGCGAAACATTATCAGGTAAACATGCTTTCCGTCCCTATCCCAAGATTGCAGTGCCTGGATATTGACGAGATAAGTTCACATAGATATAGCAACTGAAGCGTGCTGGTTCGCAGTGCGTTAGGGAGGACAATTCTTACCTGAATCTGTATAAATGGCTTTCACGAGATCATTGCATCAACACGATCTCACCATTAGAAGCACGGTGGCGCCATCTTTACGTATCTTACTTGGCCTTCTCGTCTCCAATTACAGAGTGGCAGTCGTGGACAAAGTGACTGACTTCCTTGTCTTCATCGGGAAGATGATGATTGTCGGCGGGATAGGTACGGACGGTGCTTCATCGTGGCGGCAGATGACATAGGTCGTAATTTAATGCAGGGCCAAGCATTCCAATGAAGCTATAAATTACTCTTACATCATTCGCCATTCCGAATCCAAATTATTGCGACGGAAATATGTGTCTTTATGACATTTTGCATATATCCTCTTTTCGAGGATACATTATTTCTAACAAGATGATTCTGTGAGCAATATATGACATATGCGGATGGCGAAGCAAAGGTCAATACATGTTATGATTAATTTCTAAAAAAAAAATGTTATCCAATCAGCTCTCAATATGTACTGTAAATGAGACCTTCTGGAATCATGGCCATACTCTATATGTGCTCATTTTGTTTTAGGTGTTTTGTCCTTCTATTTCTTCCGAGGCGAAATTCCAGTGGTAAACACTCTTATAGAGCAGCCCAGGCTCAACTATTATCTCATCCCGGTCTTGGTAAGTTTCGCTCACACCACATTTGTAATAACATGTTGGAAGTGATGTTGTTAAGGTCGAGAGCGGGTGGGGGGTCAAAAAAAATTCGTCGACAGATTTTTTTGATTTTTTCTCTAGATAAGTATCATGTATGGATCTACCTGAAAATGTAATAAAAAATATATGTCACTTCACTAAAAAAAAGTTTTGGGCATTTTTGTCAAATTGGCTTTAACATGGCGGTCAATGGGAAAATCCTATAAATGTGTTTTTTTCTCCATGTTTTTAAATCCCCTATAAAACTGGTCGACAGACTTCCACAAAATACTGCCTGCTGAAGCCTAGCGTCATGGTGAATACAAAAATAAGAAAAAAACGATATGTTACTGAACCAACTTTTGTTCTATAAGCTCTTTTGTAACCAAAATAGGCTATAAAATAGGCCAAAAATGACGAATTGTCACAATTGTGCCTTTCGGCACATATGTGCAATCACTAAATATCTTGATATTTGCTTGTAATACATCAAATACATGCAAATTTGGTGGAGGAAACAGTATTTGATGTGACATAGATTGATATTGGTTGCCATTTAATCCTAAAAATTAAAAAAAAAAAAAAAAATTACTTCTGAAAAAATCCGCCAGGCGCCACCCGCTCTCGACCTTAAGTGTGACGTGCAGCAGTTTCCGTTCGCTCTATAGTCACCAATATACGACAAAACTTGAAAAAAAGTAACTCACACAGCAATTTTCTTCGGGTAAACAGTTTCAATCTTTAACGTGCCTATGATGTCTATGGTTATTGATTATATAAAATCCGATATATAGCTGCTATTTAAAAAGTAAAATGGCTGGTTGTGGCAATGTTTAGCCACAATGGCGAGGGAAAGTGCGGCGATTTTGTGTACTACGTCATCAAATTGTACTTCTTCTCGAGCTAAAAAGTATACGGTCTGGAAAAAAAGTTAAACATGCATGGTTGCTTAGCTGACACATATTTGTATAATCTCATATGACTGTATTCGAGATTTCTTCACGGGCAACATTTAATGTTGTCCTTTAACTAAGCCATTTCATTAAGACATTCGAATATTAAAGGAAACGAGTGCGTAACTAGACGAAGCAAACAGGTAGATGGGGGGTGGGGGTCAGACAATGCTACCTCGTAGTCGCTGCCGTTTCGCTTCAGCAGAAGATCAACTCAAAGTGTTGTATCACTGATATCTGACCATCCACAACCCAACCTCCCTAGCTGACCATTTGGCCTTCACGTTCCACCGACACCATCACCTGCATGAGAGCCTAACGGCACGTGGATCGGTCGTTCGCGCCCCGCTGTGGCTATGTAGTCGTATGATAATTATCTCTTGTCCTTCTTTGCAAAGTGCAGGGGGTTAAATTACTCCCGGGGACATGGCTCCACTCTCCCGTCCTTCTCCCATTGACGCGATATGACAAAATGTGGTTAAAGCGTCCAGAATATACAACCAACCAATCACCCACGCCATCGGTTGTGTTTCAGATTGTGTGCATTGGCAGCTACGTCGTCGCTTCTGGGTTCTTTGGGGTGTACAGCATGGGAGTGGACACACTATTCCTGTCTTTCCGTAAGTAATCTAGACGACATGACAGTGACCCCAGTTTTTTGTGGTATCTTCCTTGCTTATTGTTTAGTGTTCATCGCGTTCATAATTATTTATGATAGATTAGTGCATCTCATCTCTGATATCAATTTGTGGATATTTGTTAAGGCGGTACTGGAATTAATTGTGTTGACCATTATATTAATACAATAATCGGATTAATTTTAATTTGGCATTATATTGATGCAAAATACGATTAATTTACCATTGTATTGACACAATGATGGGATTAATTGTTATTTACTCTTACATTGATACAGTAACAGGGTTAATATACCATTAGGTTGATAAATTGTAAATAACATAGTTATTTACCATCATATTGTCACAACAATGAGATACATTTAAATTTGCCACTATGTTGCTATAATAATGGGCTTAATTTACATGCATCCTACATACTAATTCCGTGTTGTATAAGTTGTGTACCGTGTTGTTCCCATGCAGTGGACGACGTGGAGCGAAACGATGGCTCGGCCGAGAAGCCGTACTACATGAACTCAGGTCTGATGGAGATACTGGGCAAGAAGAACGTCGGATCGCGCCGCGAATCCAACAGAACATAGACTAATATATATATATATATGTATATATATATATAATTATGTATATATATTTAATCCCATGTGTAAACGCATAGCCACTGCATATCCGAGCTGCAGGAAGACATTAGATATTCGCTTCATTAGCCTAACATTGAAGCCTGTTTTTTACGGGTGGCATGGCGTTCCAAACTCACACAACATCGATTGAGATATAAGCATTTATAGCGGGAGATTCAACGAATACTCAGATCCGTTTAGAGATGATATATATATATATATAGGCTTACGTTGTGTGTATGTTTGCCGGAACAGGCTTCACCTAACAATGTGCATATTGAGTGGCTTAGCTGACGTACCAAAGCGGCAGACACGCATGACAGAAGTCGACAATAAACACAAGCGCCCATTTTCAACGTTAACATATCATATATATATATTAATACATCTTTAATACTCGCTATATCTGCAGACACGCCCTTCCATTTGACCAAGAAACTTTTCTAAATAGCTTTTATATAGAAATTAAGCGAACGTTTTTTTCAATGCTCGATTTTACGATTTTGTTTTAATTTTGCTTTCATAGAATATTCTAATGATGATCCCACCATTCAGCAATGATTAAGGGACGTAACGGCGACGCTTCAGTCGAACGAGCCAGTTCCATTTAAGCCCATATTAGGCGAAGGAAGGGTTGTTTAATGCACGATCGTATTTAATTATTGACCCGAATCATTTCAAAGGAAACCAATGCCGGGTAAAATGGTCTTGAATTTAAGAACACACTAGACCTATCTTTGCCCTTGTGCAATTGTTTGGTCATATAGTTCTTAAAGTAAAACGATAAATACTGGTAACATTTAAATTTCTATTAGTAAAATGTCATTATAGTTATTCGCTTGGTGAATGGCTTCTTTGTTACTTGATGGACGAATAAGTAACTTGAGAAACCTAGTTGCTACCTCACTGTGATACCAGAATACCTTGCTGTCACCGAAGTGTTGATGGTTAAGCCTGAAAGCGCGAAATTAAATACCCATAGATAATTTATCGTTGGCAATAAGAGACTATGTATTAATCTTGTGTGCGTAAATTTGGAACGTGCCTTCACGCAAATACTCGCGTATCATTGTCATGACTCGTGTCTATTTCAGTATCGATCGTGTTTTTGTCTCAATATCGGACCTGCCACTGCATCAGTATAGAACGTGTCTTCCATATATAGCATAACGCGTACATAGCAGCAAAATGCGTGATACATTTGACCTGTAGGTGTTTATTTATACTGATGTACAGATTAAGTTTCACGTTCCATTAACCAAATATAAATGAAAGACTTGTTTTTCTATTACTCCGCTGACAATTTTTTTTTACTAGAATGATACTTCTTGCGTGTGACGTCGCTTTTCAATAAATGTCTCTCAGTATTTCGACAAATCCGAGGTAATGGTTTGACTGCTTATGTGTGCATGAAGGCAACTCGCTACTTGATCCCGTCACAGATCCCAGAGGGTAGGGTTAGTATTATGTTTGTTAAAGCTGCCTTTGCCAGACACACATTTGGCGGGGAAGTTCAGAGCGAGCCACATTTAAACGCGACCGACCACTGTCAAGCCCGGCTAGCGAAGCCGGTTGAGCGTCGAACCTTCTCGTAAGGTGGCGCATTTGTTCCTTGAAATAGCATCTCTAATCGGTTGGGATCTTAGCGCACAGCAGAACTGGACACTGGGATATTGGCCATCGATCGGAAAAACTCCCCCCCCCCCCCCTCCAACTCCGGCGCTTCAACTAAGCAGTCGACGGCTAATTAGCAACTTTTACTCTTTACTACACTATCATGAGAAACGAGCGAATCCAGTATCGGTTGCCAAAGGGCGAACAAATAGGTGCAAGCTATGTGTGTTGTATACGCGGGTGTTTCCGCGACCATATGCGTTCCGTCTTGGGAGTCATTTCACTAACATCTCGTAAGCGTTGCTTTAAAACTTTTTTTGCCTTACCTGATAGTAACGAACAATAGTTAATGTATGATCACTATTGGCAAAAAGTTTTTTTTTTAATAACATTGGCAGAAAAAGAGATTTCACAGTAATGGCTGGATCGCAATAATCGCTATTTTAGCGCTTTTGGTCGTAGACAGACGATCAATCGTTAATTGTGCATGTGACAAGAAATCTGAGGTTGCGAGCTCTTAGTGAAATCATCCCCATACATTACAAACTTAATATGCAGCTGAGTAAAATGGGATATGTTACTCCATAGTGATTAATCGTTCATCCTCTTGCATGATTTTTATGTTCTAAGTCTTTAATTGTGAACTAAATTACTGTTGTGTAGCATTTTGCAATGTTTCGCTTTGAATTAAACAGGTACAATCAACCCGTCCGGATTGCGGGATTCTTACTTCCCACCCGTTTAGCGCCAATGTCACTCTTAATCCTCTAAGCTTCCACCAGCCAATCCACTCTTGGTTTAAATGAGCATCAGAATCTTAATTGCTTGCTAACATTTCATCCGTTAGCGGATATATATCGACCGATTACAAAAGCATATAACTCAAAGTATGACACCACTCCTTAATTTTATTTCAAATACAGAAATAAGGCTTAACCGAAAATAAATGTAAAAAAGAACTGATATATGTACTGCACACTTATTGCAATCTTCCATATATGTAATATTAAGCTGCACTTTCATGCGCAACATTTCTTTCAACGAAACGCGGCATAGATAGTCTTTTCGTCTCCTGGGGCGGGAATTACTCCCGTATTACTCACCATAGACAATACACACTGGATTTATATCAGACGGGCAAGATTCATCAATTTTTTTTTTAACATGTACCAGCCTATTTTTTCGATTGTCTTGGCACGGATTCGCAAAAATATAAACGTTTCGGCACCGTGCATACCGGCAGTAATCGACCAGATACAATATATGTAAATACAACATGCGACGGCCTGAATCAGAATTATTCACATCACTTGCTTTCCTTGGCAACAGTTGTCAACTTGACTTCCCTTCTATGTACAATTGAAAGAGAAGTAATTTTTACTGTATTAGTATTGCAGAATGCAACAGTGACGTATGTGTACAGTGGACAGCAGTAATGTGGCGCCCATAACCACCCCCCTCCCCTACCGCCTTCCCTCAGTGCAGCTCTCTGAACTACTGCTTCCAGAACGTTGTCGGTATAATACTGTCACAATAATAAAATACAAATTGTATATCAAGTTATAAATAGATACGATACTGCCCTGTAGTCATAGCTAGTGTTCGGCAAAGCAAGTATGTAAAAAAAAAGCCTGACTGTATGTACACGAGGCTATCGACTGACTAGTCTTTGCAAAATAGCTTAAGGATATAAAATGAATTCATCATAAAGATACTTGTCCTGCTGTCCTGTCGACAACGAAACGCTAACATGTTGCGTGTAGATATAGCAGAGTGAATCAGTTGCAGTAGACGGCGACGGTTCGCTAAAACGCTCGAGAACTGGATTAAGTGTAAAGAAAAAGGTGCATTTCCTCCATAACCCAATACCTATGTAACGCACCAGCACACTGCCTACAATATGTCTCATTGCATAGCGTAATCTCATACGTCATCAGTCCGTGTTAACCGATGTGGGAAAATATTACAGTCCACACGGACTTTACGGCATCTCTCCGAGAAAGACGTTCCAGTGACTATAACGCCATTTGCTTGCTCGTGTCCAGCACCACTAGCTGCATCTTGTCGTCAGTCTTGCTTTTAAAGGCTTCCGCGATCAGCTTTGCGCAATCTCTGTGGACCAGTCCCTCCAGGGGGCGCCCGTTGATCTCCAGAATGACGTCTCCGACCTTGAGACCTTTACACTGTGAGGCTGATCCGTTGGGCTGGAAAGGGAAAACAAGTCACCCCATCATTAACAAAACCAGATAAAGTGTGAAAAAAGTCAATAGATAATTGAAGACATAGGAATAAGAGGGTTCATCTGCCATGTAAGAACTCACGAAATGTAGTATTGTAGTAAACGTTAGGCGTGAGTTATACGTGAGCTATGCTGAAACAATGGTTCGCCTTTACATGGAAGAACGACCAATACTAGACAATGTCGAATGGATATCGCGTAGGTTCTATTGATTGCTTGAGCAATCAATGCAAGCTATCACGTGATGGGAGAGGGAGGACTGTAACGGTGGACATTAAAATAGATGACGTTGCAGCATATTTTTACCCAGAAGGAATCGCCACACTTAATATATGCTATAATTGAGTCACACCAACATCCGGATGACTCTATAGATCTGTGTCGGAAGACACCACTGTGCATGATATCAAAGAGCCCCTTCGGCATGCATATGGCAATGGCATAACTCTGCATGACCCAGTTGGCAATCGGACTGGCCTTCCAGATCCTTTCATGCAGGCCCCGAGCCCGTAAGTTTAAAACTCCGGGGCCGAATATGTCGCCCAGCCCCCGGCTAATCTCCCAACACCCCAAGAGTGACATATTCAGCCCTGGCCTTTTCAAACTTACGGGGCCAGGTACCTTCAGCAAGATTCATTCAACACCGTGTCATGATCATGGGGAGCTTTCTTAACCCAGTTTAGCCTGTCACCTTCACCTCCATTTGGTTTTACTCTCTGGTATCATGGTACCGCTATACCTGTATGTTGATGACCCTCGGCAGGGGTTGTCGGGTGTTGGCGCCCCCCTCAATGGCGATACCCAGAGTGGGCCGACACTTGGGCACCGTCAGCTCCTTCACGCGACCCTCGTCACCCCCGGCCACCTGGCGCCGCTCGGGTTGAGACTTTGGGGGCGGGGGCTGAGCCTTGGGGGGCTGCGGATGAGCCTTGGGGGGCAGGGGCAAGGGTCTGTGCCCCTTCTTAGCCTCCTTCGAGGGTGCTGCACGGGGGTCAGCGCTCGGCGTCGCTGGTGTGGCGGGCCGGGCGGCCAGGGGACGGGTTGGGGTGGAGGGTCGGTTGACCCCCCGACTGCTGGACCGGTTCATGGTCTCTGGCAGAGGAGGCAGGCTGGCCGAGGCCTACGGAAGGATAAAAACAGATTGAAGAGATGACTAAACTACAATGGTTGCCAAACTGTATTTCGTTTGATAAACAGACAGTGATCAGAGAGTTGAATAACCTACAATTCTTGCCACAGCTTATTAAATGACATTCATGCCGTAATTGAGACCAACAAAGACGGGTGAATCATGAGATTCTCGGCATTGGATCTGAAGATTACGTCCAATGCTGCACTGTCTTTTGGCTTGGTTTAATCATTTGTTGAACAAAGGTGGCCGGTCAGTACCACAAATGTATCCATCTATATTATATGGTGCATACCATTGACCAATAACCGTAACGCAGTTACCGTATGTCCGTCCAATGATTGGCCATACACATGTACAATATATCATCCCTTAAGACGTTTCATAGCGACTGATATAATGGTGTAACGTTTGTATGCAGTACTAATGTTCAATACCCCTGAAGCCAAATAAAATGATAAATATTTCTTTTACCATTGCTTTGTTATCGTACTTAACATGTATTCCCAGAATGAGATCTAGAATACATAGTCACATTGTTTCGACGGTCCACGTTTTAGCACTAACGTTACATTGCTAGCATGTCTGGGACAAGATATTTAATGTGGGAGGGTTTTGTTGTGTTTCCCCCATGCCTTTAGTATAATAACTACAATTTAGGATCCGGTGAAGGACCGTTTTACTGAATATGCGTAATTACATAACATCAAAATAATATAACATAGTTATGACGCGGAGAGACACAATCCAACACTCAACTTAAATATAATGTATGTACATGGACGATTTCAACTAAACGGGAATATTTAAAAATGTAGGCAAAAGTAGGATGAAACTAATAATCTATTCCTTCTCCGCCGAGTAAAGAAACAGAAATGAATGCAGCGGTTCGTGTGCGAGCACGAAAGGATTGCCGTGGAATCATCTAAAACCGAGCAATGTATTAAGCAACCCACCCCCGAGTCCCCAATCCCCATTGGACACACCTGGTCTGATGTTGTTACAGGTCGTTCATTAAGATGGATTATCAAATGTCTCCTGCTAAAGGCGGGGAGGTGAGCGTTTGACGACATACCACACACAAAGCCACAACTGCCCATGCAACATGCAACTTAATGGGCACAAAGTCATTATAAAAACATTTCTTTTTTTTTCGCAATAAAGACCTAATACGTAACTTCCATGTAACATACAATGTAAAGAAAACTTATTGTAAGAGAAGAAGTGCGTTAGTCAAGGTGCGGAGTGGGTCGCCCATTACCTGGTTAGCAATCTGCAGGAGGCCGCTGTAGATGTCATCGGCATCCGATGACGTCACAGTCGGGCTGGCGCTCCGGGAATCGCCGTTCACGCTGACGTCATTATGGTGAAAATGACGAGACGGAATCAGGTTCATTTCCGGCGGAAGTGTAAGCGGACTGCCGAGGTCGCTGTTGCCGAACTCGAGCGGCGGCGGCGGCGGGACGATGGTCAACTCAGAAAGAGGCTCCGTGGGTGACCACGTGATCGGCGCCGCGAGGCCAAACTGCGGATTGCTAAGCGACATAAGCAGCGGCCCCGTCACCGGGTATCCTTCGCGGTGAAAATGACCACTAGGGTCGCTTTTGGTGGCAGTCACAGCGCGCGACGCTGGAGTCTTTTCCGGGGACGAGGAGACCCGTGGTGGGGGCGTGGGGGGTGCTTTACGACTGGGTGCCAGTTGCCGTGGCTCGTTACCCTTATCCCCCGGGGCCCCCGCAGCCTTTGCACCCCCGACTTTCCGAGCGCGTCCCCCTGCGCCCAGGTTTATATCCGCCAGCTCTACACCTACACCATTCACAGGCTGGATGGCCTCGGTCCCCGCAGAGGAGGGAGGAGGCGGTGGCGGGGGTGTTATGCTGGGGGCTGCCAGCTGTCGTTTCCTCCACCCTTCGGTTTCGGTTGAGCTCAGATCCTCCACGCTTCGACTCGTGGATTTTAACTTCACTCGAAACGGACTCGAAGACGGCACCTGGTAATGTCCGTTCAGCGTCTCGCTCTTGCTCGCTCTCAACCGGGAGTGCTCAGACTGGTCGTTATGGCGCTGCAGTAGCTCTACTTCCCGCTGTTGTCTGTCACTCTCTTCCTGCTGCTTTCTGTCCCGCCGCTGCTTTCTCTGGCGTTCCAGTTCCTGTCTTTGCTGCAATTCAACAGTCTGTAAGCGACGTTGTTTCTCAATTTCTTGCTTACGCTGCTGTTGTTTTTCATACAGCAATTGCTTCTCCCTTTCTTGCTCCTGCTGCTTTTGACGTTCAAATTCCCGCTGCTTCTGACGTTCAAATTCCTGCTGTTGTTCACGTTCGTATTCCCGTTGTTCCTGAAGTTCATATTCACGTTGTTTCTGAAGTTCATATTCTTGTCGTTTGTGGCGTTCATATTCCTGCTGTTTCTGCCGCTCAGATTCTTGCTGTTTCTGAAGTTCATATTCTTGTTGTTTCTGACGTTCAAATTCCTGTTGTTTTTGACGTTCGTATTCTTCATGTCTTCGACGTTCATATTCCTCTTTCTTCACGCGTTCCTGTTCCTGTTGTCGCTGGCGCTCTCGTTGTTGGCGTTGCTGTTCCAATAACCGCTGCTGTTGCTGCCGCTCTTCCAATTGCTGCTGCTCGTATTCTCGCTGAAGCTCCTCCTGCAATCGCTGCTCCTCATCCTCCTGCTGCCACTGGCGATGTTGCTGCTGTACATCGTCGAAACCCGTGTTCGCACCCTGAGAACTCGACATGGAAATATTCCCGCTTGATGAATGAAACTTTTTCTTCTCCCCTTTTCCCTTCGATTTCTTTCCCTTGTCCACCGAAGCGTACGTATCGTGATCCCCGCCATACCCGTTGTGTAACGTCCGCTTGGGTATCGCCCCACCATTGTGCTCATTATGCCCGTGGGAATGCGAAGAGGAGGAGGCCTTCGACACGGTAGACCACGCCTCAGACTCGTCAGTTTGTATGTTAGCATGCACCATTTCCGAGACAGCAGGCAATGTCCTGTCCACATAGTAATCCTCCTGCCTATGACCCTGCCGATGACCCTGTCCCTGGCCATTGGGCATGGCACCGGAAGTACTGCTATAAGCACCGTGAAGCGACATTTTATCCTTCTGACGCGGCGGTTTCCGTATTTTAGGCGCGAGACCATTTTCCCGTGTTTGTTTGTGTGCCTTGGTTCCTTGCCGCGGGTTCACTGTGGCGTACAGCGGTGATGGGTCGTCGGGAACCGTAAGGTTTATAACTTCCGGTTCCTTAGGCGATACCGTGACCCTGCAAGATGCCAATAATGAAACATCAGGATTGAAAATAGAATTCATAATATAGTAGATTATCCCACACGTGACATTTATGCAGTTTTATAGAAAAATAGAAAGATCAATATTAAACGCATTTTTAAATCCTTATTGATTATCTATGCAAAATGATCATTGCAGCTTGTTGAACTTTGATTAAATTAAATGCTTTGATTGCGGATAATAATAGTTAGTGCAAAAAAAAAGATATCCATATTGCATCTCCCCTTCACCGTTCTATGTTCCAAATGAGACTAACGACATCCTACGGTAAGCAGACAAAAAAATCCCAAATACTCTAGATCTATCTACCGCATAACTGCCTCACTACAAATGACCAGAGTATCTGTTCCATGAAGACATACTCTTTGGAGTTAATCTTATTTTGATGGTACACAGATGATGCGACCGACAAATAAGAGCGCCATGGTTATGGACGGATGTGATTTAGCATCAGCTGAAGCTGAAGGGGATATGTGGGCGTGTCCATCTTTTGCAGAAGAATAATGCAGGGTTAGGCTTCTCTATGATGAGTGTTGGTCATCGTGGTTCAGTAAAAAGTCATGACAACAATATTATTTTAGCTCTATTAATGTGCAGCCAAATATGACGCTAATTTCTGATGAGTGAGCTGAAAAAGAGCATTTGACTCAACGTCTGCCAAAATAAGCAAATGTACGCCCAGAATTATCGTCAAAAACAAAATAAACAAAAAACGACGGCGAGATGGGATAGCAACAATTAATTATCATTGGGATGCGGCTTGAATCATCTCGCCTTCCTTAATAAATGATATATATTGATGTACAGAACAGGTCTGCAGAACAGAAAGCCGCAGCAGAACTTATCCCTTGACGACTTGTGCACCTTCATAGATTGGTTCCCGCCTGACGATATGCAAGAATGGTGTTTTCAACACTTTGCAGGTAGACCAGTTCAGAGGTGACATGAACGTAAAACAGGGCAGCTAGAGCAAATGCATGCATATATGAGGCTTCAATTTGTAGAAACGGTGAATAGAAACTACTACCTTCTGAGCCAAAAATTATATCCTGATTTATATTACCGATGGATTTCAACTTCGTGTGTGCATCTAATAAGTATACCTTAATTACATTAAAACGACTGAACTGCTATTGAGCGCTCTCGCGTTGATGGATCCTAATAGTTTAGAATATACAGATTAATTTACGTTAATTATAAGTGAAAATAATGCTATCATTAATTTCACACGATTGTTACAGGTTTCAGCGGGAATGAAAGGGTGTTCTAGGCTAACGTATTAACCTACGACAATAAGACCTTGTCCTCTAACAAGAGAATGCATAATATAGGCCCACATTTCTTAAAGAATTAACGCTAAAAGATATGACAATAACCCGACATAGGGTGTCAAAAGTATTTTGCAAGGCCGAAAAACATCATATCAACGGTTTGAAACCCGTACACATAATGGTGGGTAAAATACTTATTTATTGGGCGTAACCTAAAGTGCCAAACTGCTATTGTTTAATCAAGTACAAGTAAAACCCACTTGTCTTCCGAAGAAGGTTATTTTGCTTTGATGTTCAAGATTAAACAATTCAAATAAAATTATTTCGGCATTGGACAGTCAACTTTTATGCACCCTGGGTGACTCTGGAGGGAGAACACTATCATGCGATTCTACGCTCAGAAAAATACGTGAATGATATAACACCAACATGGGAAGATAACTTAATAGATTGGGATGAGGTTGTCAAAGGGTATGTAAGCATAATATCATGCCACAAGCATTCTCCAAGTGTGCGATACACAAGATTTCAAGTATTTAACCTTTTCCGTCTGGCCGTATCCATGTTAACCCTGGTGGGGTTATTGCTACTCGAAGCGCTTTAAATAATAGATTGAAGAGAAACATTATTGTTCCATTGCTAGTGACAGGGCGTTATTGCTGTGCTGTGCGCAACAATTAAACGCCAGAAGCATCACCACAACACTCAGTGGCAGCAATGCATCACTGCAGCAGCCATGTCAAGCGCTAAACACTGTACCAGCCATGTCAAGCACTCCAGTGTAATACACAATGCAAGCACTCACCCCTCCATCGCACAAAAAAAACACTCCACACTGTAGTAAGCAAAGCAAGCACTCATCAGTGTAACACACCAAGAAACACTCATCGTTGCAGCACACACAGCAATCACTCATCGTTGCAGCACACACAGCAATCACTCATCGTTGCAGCACACACAGCAATCACTCATCGTTGCAGCACACACAGCAATCACTCATCGTTGAAGCAAACATTCGAATCACTCATCACTGTATTACACACAGCAAGCAATCACCACTGTAACACACAAAGGAATCACTCATCACTGTAACACACAAAACAAGCACTCATCACTGCAGCACACAAAACAAGCACTCATCACTGTAGCACATAAAGCAAGCCTTCACCACTGTATTACACAAAGCAAGCACTCATCACTGTAAGACAAAAAGCAAGCATTCATCACTGTAACACACAAAGCAAGCACTCATCACTGTAGCACACAAAGCAAGCACCAGTCACTGTAACACACAAAGCAAGCACTCATCACTGTAACACACAAAGCAAGCATTCATCACTGTAACACACAAAGCAAGCACTCATCACTGTAACACATAAAAGCAAGCATTCACCACTGTAACACACAAAGCAAGCATTCACCACTGTAACACACAGAGCAAGCATTCACCACTGTAACACACAAAGCAAGCACTCATCACTGTAACACACAGAGCAAGCATTCACCACTGTAACACACAGAGCAAGCACTCATCACTGTAACACACAGAGCAAGCACTCATCACTGTAACACACAGAGCAAGCACTCATCACTGTAACATTAAGTAGCAGATGCACGTGCTTCCAAGAAGCTTAATAACCAGCGTGAATACAAGCGATGCACGCCGCCATATAACCAGATTTTGCGCACAATATTTATTAGAGCTGACAATGCTAAACGGGCAAGGAATACGATATATAAACAAGTATAGTGTATTCATTTTCAGGTTGATGGCTGAGGTTAGTGCCATTTCGAATATAACTTACGTGGAAGATAAGGATAGATTTTTCCAATTTTCTCTGTACATGCTGAATATAAAGAAAACAGCACTGCCAATAACGCAAGAAACAGTTAAATAATCACCTTAAGTATAAGTATAATTTGCTCATAATTGTTAATAATATAAGTCTAATAAAGCATATAATAATTCGCTTATCAAAGAAATGTCAGATATCAACTGGGAAGACATCGCAAATAACGCAAACGATGCGTTAAGTGGGACCAAGCACCCCGTAGATCAGTTTCGCTTCGCTAAGAGACGTAAGAGACGACGTCTATTGGAATGTTTACGGTAATGGCGGGGGGCTTACTGGTGCGAGTGTTGCTGGGTGCCGGCGTCCGTGCTGTTACTGGCTCCGTTCACCTCCACACCGCTGTCCTCACTGGGACTGCGCATCTCATCATAGAGCTGGGGGTGGAGGGCGATGGGGAGGGGTAGGGAAGACAGAGAGGAATAGGGGTCATGATGGCGTCAGTACCTATTTGATTCATAAATCTTCTATGGTCATCTGAATTATATTATAGCGGCAACATCCAGTGGCAACATATATGATTCAATCCCATAAGCGCGAAGTCATCATAGTGTGTAACATACAGCCAGCCACTTCAAAATACTTCCAACAGAAATACGTAGTTACCCCGTTTAATTACAATATATATAGACGTTGTTTTACAGCTAAAATATATACCTTAATAGCTTATACTTCAGTGGTGCCCCCAAAACCCTGGGTAAAGGTGAATTCACTATGACTTATAATTGACTAAGTTATCAGACGCGCACATGATTGACTAGATACTAGAACGCTAAAAGGCTACACACCACCTGCGGGAGCGGTCCTCTTACTTTGGCCTGTCCGGGGTTGTTCGGAATGTGGACCTCGGCAGCGACCACCATGTTGGTTCGACTGCGCTCCGTGGGCCGCGTCAGCGTCCCATTGGTCGCACGCGGCTAAACAACGAAAACACGTCAACACGCTTTAAAAATGAAGCTCCATTTCAAAAGCGGTTCAATCACGAAAACACATAAACACACATTAAAAATCTTCGTTCTTCTGTTTCTGTGCATATAATTGGAGCGATTGTACATGATGAAAGGCACGAGCATAAATGTATCTATGATGTATAAATGACGTGCTCCTACAGAATATCGTAATTTTTCTTATCAAAATAAATGGATCGCCTACATGTAGTCATCATAGTAATTGAACCGATTACTAATCAGCCCTATAGAATAAGACATAATCACTCAATAGTTTACTCATTCGTTGAGCCAAACGACACAATGCTTATATCATTGATATGTCGACCAATACATTATAAGTGACGTTTGTAATCCAATATAACTAAGGGTAAGTGGCGACATAACGACGTTCATCGGCTGTGGACGTACGATGTGTTTGAGACTGTGTTTGTCGATGTCCGTGTCCCGCTCGATGAGCTGGATGGCTGAACGTAAGGCTCCCATGTCCGTCTCACCCAACTGAAAGGTAATAAAGCCACATTATTGTAAGGAATTCATGGCTAAGAGGCTGTTTATGTGCTTTGACATCGTGAGTTACTGAAGGACAAGAGAAACGTACTCTCAGATTTAAAGTTGGCCTTAATCGCGAATGGTTATTGATGAACTTATAGACCTGTTAAATGCAATGGTCCAGCTGCAAATAAAAGTTTGAGTCTAATATGAGTAAAACTTCTTAAATTTCAAAGGGTGTGCAAAAGATGCAAGAGGGTGATTGGAGGAAGATCTCTCCGCCTTCCTCCGTCACGTCACAATTCATCGCCTTACCTGTTGCTTCAGAGGACTGGCGTCAGGGGGCGACAAATTGCTCGAGAAACTGGCGCCATCTAGCGAGTTATCCGATGACTGTTCGTTGGGCAACGGGAAGAGCACATCCACTGACTGGCTCTGTTTCCACAAGGATGAAATGCTCTCCATTATATAAGTGATAATTGCTTATGCCAGCGTTATGGACACGGACTAAATTAGGACTAAATTAAGCCACGGAACCTTCGGAGACAACGAATTACCTTGATGCCCCGGAATAGATCGCTCAGACCGGGTTGAGGGCTTTGCCTCTCAATGCATTAATTTATTTGATAAACTTTATTTATTTAACGAGAAAGTCTCGCATAATATAACATAATCTATGCTCTTAATCTGTAATGCCTTATGTACATTCATACAACAAATAGGGTGCAGTGGAGCTGATGACATAGGCTAAATGCGGCAATAATGGGGGGTGATCAACAGTTTCATTTCGGAGCCGAATGCCGTAGAAAGCACATTGAACAGTGGTGCCATCTGGTGACATAGACAAACATCT
This sequence comes from Arenicola marina, assembly GCA_964019135.1. Classification (NCBI taxonomy): domain Eukaryota; kingdom Metazoa; phylum Annelida; class Polychaeta; family Arenicolidae; genus Arenicola; species Arenicola marina. Next base: position 8,219,891 of record OZ025264.1, read on the forward strand.
GTCCTCTACGCATGGGTGATGTTGAATGGCTCGGCCAGTAGATGGCAGCATTGTACCACGTTGTAATCGGAATCGGCAACGGATTGAAAGGCAGCGAATTAACATCCGCCATCACATATAGAGACCTACCCTCATGAGCCTTGACTCTCGATGCAGGACTTCTGTATCAAACTCTTCGATATCTTTCGGTGTTATTAAGCCTCTGATGTCATTCAACAGCTCAAACTGTCAGAATTAGAATGCAGAGATGAGAACGTATTAGAACAACAATCTTATGAGACCTTTTACAAATACGCAATAACGATCGCATTTAAAGCGGCGGAGGAAGTCGTTATCGAGGCTTATTCGCGTAATGTCACCTCATTTGTGCGAAGGTCGGAGCGACTCTCTCGTTACCGGACTCAGTATTGAGGATCTATAAGCTATGGACTAACAATGGCCACGTTGGCTTATGCTTATGCGCATACACTCATGCCCGACCTCACATTTGATGGGCTTGTACGGTCGTGATTGGCTACGCAAAGTAGAGTCGGGCGAGAGATACACTGTGTATTTTGTTCTACATACACACAAATAGCCAATTGGGGAGATCTGGCATTATTATAAAACTGGAGCGCATAGTTGTGGTCAGTTTAAATATTTTAATGTTTGTCAACGCATTACAAACATCTTGCAACATCTTAAAGACTATGGGGACTATGGGGATAAAAATCTTGCTATTATCCTTCTGTATCGAATTAATTAATTAATTAATTAAAATTCAAGTTCTGTCACAGAAACTGCTGCCACTTAATTTGCTAATTAACGGTCTATATCCAGGACGGACAAGTCATGATGCTGCGGTACCTTGTCTCTGGTGGTGAGCAGCTGGAAGAGCGCCAGGAGCAGGGCGTCGATGGTGATAAAGCCCTTCTGGTACTCCAGCAGGTAGTAGCTGAGCGTGGCCCGCTCGTTGTCACTGAGCACCTGTCGCGCACTCTCCTCCACGGCCGACAGCTGGCTGCTCTGTCCCAGCATCGAGTTGTGCATTAACTGCGAGCCTGCTCCGCGACTGAACATCGACTGTACGGGGGGACACACAGACAGACGCTTCTCTATTATATTAACGATGGTTATCTTTGTGGTATCGGTTTATTTTAATGGAAGTATCGGTGGCGGTACGAAACATAATTATGGCGACATAGTAATCGTGGAAATAAGCAGCATAAGACAGTATTTCTCGCGAAAAGAATAATTCCTTGAATCATCCAAAATTTCTTTTGTCTATATTCCACGCATGCCAGACTGCCAAATGGAGTATCTTAGTCTTGCCCGTGATGTCACTTGACCACAGGTTTTGACAAATTTAGTGGTAAATATTTTTTGTCAGTTTTTGCTTCGCGATGCTTCGTTCTGCGGTGTCCCGGAATAGACACGTTTGCCACACCACAGCCGAAACGGCGATGTTTATTATGTGTCTGAAATTTAGAATGAAACAATCGCGTTTTCTGCAACTTGTGATATATATGTCGTCTGAGCTTAGATTTGGCGGGAAGACTCGACAAGCAGCTTTAACAATGTAACATGTGTTCGTTAACACGCCTGTTGATGCATGTAGTACTTCCCATCGTTTGCACGTTTTCAGGAATTATATGGACCGTTGCCTTTGTCTCTATGTTGAGAAGGGAGCGCAGCCTCACTAAGCTGGTACCCTTAAATTATACTCACATCAGTGCTCTGGGACTTCGTAAAAGTTTCCATCACACTTTGCTGAGCAGACGTAGGACTGAAATACAACGAAGATATCACTATTTATACATCAGCTTCATTTTTAACAGAACCATAATATATATTGACATCATATTTACCATGCTAAGCCAGAGTTGTCATGTTGTTGCATCTAACAAAGTTTCGTGCGTTTATGTGTGTCTTAACGCCGTTTCAGCATAGCTCACATATGACTCACGCCTACCATTCAATTCGTGGGCTGTAACATGGACGATGCATCGCTCTAAAACGTGTCCCATTGCCTTCAGCTGTACATAATACTCGAATTATTCTTGATTTTACCCCGATGCAGTCATGATATGACGAAGACATAACGAGGGAATGATCAGATATGTTGTCACGTGGCCCAGCGTGGCCCCTTCACGTGACCTCACCTGAGGAGCCGCATGTTATTGCGGCGCAGCGTGAGGTTCTGTCCCCGGATCCACTGTGTCTGGTCGTAGGTGGTCCGGGCGTAGGGCAGCTTGCCCACGTCCTTGATCGTCATCATCAGGTGGCGGGACGACTTGACCACCTTCACCGCGTCATTGTGGCTGATGTCCAGGAAACTGGTCCCGTTCACGTCGAGCAGCTGATCGCCAACCTGGTGAAGATCAGGAAGAGATGGGTCAATTATTCAGGGTCTTTTTACTTAGAATAGAGAAGGCCAAAGTAAGATAAGATAAGGCCGGTTCCCAACCTAATGATGAATGAAAGGATAAGACCGATCAATTTCAGGATTTCTTAAAGCATTTACGTATTATGGATTGATACAGATAATGATTTTCAAAATAAAAAAAAAGGCAAGCAAGCTTTCTCTACATTTGGTATTTCATATCTCAGCAGTAAAAAGTGAAACATACGGATAAATTTAAGCTTTCATCGTATAAAAGGGCAATGTATACATGGTATTTTCAACTGATAGTAGGTGGCAATAACAATTTGAAAATAACGTAGTAATATATATCGGGCAAGTCGGCAACGTCACGAGTTTATGCGTCGTAAAGTTTATACATTGACGCAACGCATCCTCCCTTGACTGACCTTGAGTCCGGAGTTCTCCGCCACTGACCCCGGATCGACGCCGGTGACGTAGATGCCCAATCCGAACTCATTGCCGCCTCGCACCATGACTCCAAGCCGCTTGCTCTCACTCACAACCAGGTTAATCTGTGAACACATACCACACGTTGTTACACTGAGACAGCGAGACATTCTCCACATGGTATCAAACTAAAAGCGTATTACCCGATATACCAACGAAAATAATCCGTATGCGAATACGATTCCATGAAGAGCATTAACAAGATAAGTTATCTCAACCATAAAAAAGCGCAAATATCACACCTTCGGCATCGCTGCTGTATCTGTGTGTGTTCTTACTTGGAATGAAGGTATACACGATAACGAAAACATTTCTTTAACAAATTAGGAGTAACGCAATAGCCGCCGCATGTCCAGTAGCAAATAAATATCTTGAATATATTTTATAGCTGGCACAATCTGTAGTAACAGCTTTATTTAAGAGACGCCGGCGCTGACCTTGCGTTCGTCGCTGTCCTTCAGCAACATGAGTCCACTTTTGCGGGCGCCGGAAGCCTCGTAGCGTCCCGCGCGCTCCACTTCCGGTGGCGGGGACACGGTGCGCCCCAGGGAGTCAACCCACGTGTATGTCTGGTGGGTCTCAAAGGACCCCGGCACGCGACCCACATTGCGCACCTCCATATCCAGCTTCTTGGAAGACTTTATTATCTGAAACCAGCAATGGGATGTATTAATAAGGTGCGAAGAGAATATTGTAACGGTGCGACGAGAAGATACCGTCTGGTGCAGACAGTGCCTGGTCCATGTTCCATATGTTCCATTAGTGCCATAACTAGTAAGCTTGAGCAATACGTTAGCTATGGTAAGAAAATGACTGGTTCTGGCATGGGTGGACGACCTCTTCCTTCCCCCCACGGTTCGCCCGACAGCCACCCAAAACCGTACCGTAACCGCACTACCAGCTGTCATATTGAGATACTCTTTCACCCGCACTGGTTTCAATTTCCCTTTAAAAGGTGTATTTCTGATATGTGAATGGCTTTAAATATCAAGTGTTAGCGACTCGTCGTTTCAACTTCCTGAACGATGTTATACTCCTTATATGTTCCAATTTCTCTTATGCCGATTAATTGGCTGAAATATTGAAACTTGCCCAACAATGCGTAAGGCGAATAATATGATGTGAATTGATTTAGTTTCTCAAGTCTGGTGCCTTGACGTGACATCCCTTGAAAGGTTGGGTTTTATAAGAATATGTAACGCGTAGTCAAATTACATCGGGAAAATAAATCTACGTTAATTACAGCGTGGAGTCTTGATGATCTAATTTTCGACGATTTGATTCTCAAATATCGTCACCTGATTGCTTTATCTGAACATGCAATGCGTACTTATGGTGCAAATAAATTGTGTTGATTAGGATTTCGCGTCTCGATGTTCTAGCTTTCGATGAATTCATGTTCATCTATCGTTCAAGCCACAAATGAAACAAACGAACGCACATGAAACCCAACCATATATTGCCCGGAAATCGGTATCTTCGAGTGCAGGAGTTGTACTACAAACTATTTCGATCTATTGATTCGGTCAATAGCCAAGTTTTCTGTGTGTCGCCCTACATAAACATTCACGGCGTAATCATTCAATACTGTCTGTTCTTTCCGAAATGCACTGTGGATACGATACAGGCGGGGGAAGGAGGCGAGCAAACAGGAGCGAAGGGAAGCAAAGCTGACGAGGTGGCGCTAAAATAAGCTGATGGTGGCAGGGGGCTTCAATTATGACTATACAATGCCGCTTCAATGACGTGGAGGCGGGGGAGCCTTCGGTCACTCAAGTTTCCTCTGTTGTTGGTAAAGAAGCGTTTATCCAGAAAACACCAAGAATAACGTACGTGCTGCTGATGACCAGCAAGCGAAACAAATGCGAAGATTTACACGTTTCATGCAGTGCCCTATCGCTGACAGACCACATATCGAATGCTCATCCCGCAACATACCTCAACTTTAATCACCTTCGAAACGACAGCCGCGGACTCATTACCAACTCGACATCGTATCTCTGACATATATTACACACTGCGTTGTCCGAATCGATGAACTCGCGATCGATGCGCCCAGCAGATTAGCGGCGTTTTGTGGAACGCCATTTTGAATGTCCTTGGTAAGTGTATAGAATAACCATTTGCGACGTGTAACAGCTATGCTGAGCATGGACCATTGATACATAATCATTCGTCATTAAGCTGATCAGCGGGTCGGGGAATGCGACCGATAGGGAATGATAATCACATGTAATAATTACACTGCAACGGGATGCAGGTCGAGACGTTCTGTTTATCGATCTCCTCGGGGCTTCCATGCATAGATTGAAATGAACCGAAATGAAATCCTGGTGCTTTAGGCCGCTTGGCGACGTACATATTAAGGTTAAAGCTATATCAAACATAACACAATTATGTCTGGATTTAAAATTCTTATTGGCTAATTAGTTCAATAATTATTTATCCTTAACACTTAAACATCACTAAACATCATCACATAGGGCCTGCATAGCGTCCCTAAAATGGCCGGGTTTCTTTTGGTTGTGTCGACAAAAGCGAGGTTATCCTTTACGGGAGCTTCCTTTGCAAGACAAATTGCAATAACAGGATGTCTCAGGGTGAGACTGTTAAACTGTGAGCTATAGCTAAGTTCCTTTGTAAATCGGAAGCACAGAATCGCACCAAGTAAATTTCGATGTTCTCATAAACTTGCAACTGAACGTTTAAGGAAAAAAGGAACCACGGGCACGACGAATTGGTAAATATTGTTGTACATGAAATATTAAAGTATATTGTATTTGTAAGTCATTTGTAAACTACGTGTTCTCCATATGCGAACATAAGATTCCACTATCTCAGTTCTCTTAATTTGTCTAAATTTGAGGGTCAACAACTTATGAAAATTAGAAATACTGCGATTGTCAGAAATGTCACGGGCGTTTGTTTATGAGGCGTTCAAATTGCACTGTAACTTGTGAGTTTGTTCTTATATCGTTCATTGATTGTTGTAAGCATACCTGTACTCATTGGCCCAAGGCCTAAACTTTACAATAAAAGATTCTTCGTGAATAGCATTTACATGCATTATACCAAATACATATGAACATATTATATTTTGATTTCTTTAGACCAAGCCAATACAGCAATATGTCACACCCATTCATAGTATAAGTTATAACATTTAATTGATGATCGTTTGGGAAGATTTTCACGATATGATATAAAAGTCCTTTTTAGTGTTATTCAATGTTTATTTTTACGTCAGTCTACCTCGTCTTGAAACACATGCATACGAATATATACTACTTCTAAAAAAAACGACAACTGCAGGCCTGGTATGCTTAACTAATGCATTTGTCGTAGAAAGCCTACGAACCTACGAAGAATCTCGCTGTACGGTATCGTAAATTCAAGGATTGTGGTATAAATCTGTGTCCGTTGTTCAAAAGGCCGAGGTCATAAACGTTGTGTACGTGCTGTTTACGCCAGCGTGATCGAAAATGAAAATATCATAAATAACAATTACCAATGTCAACACCAAGTTGCTTACTAATTTAAAGACCAAATTGCTTACTAATGTTAATAGTGCTGGAATGGGTGACCTAACTATACTACATACACATTACCAAATGATTAAGTGGTAATCGTGGTTTATTAATTCGGCACAGACGGTTGCATACCAGTGTAACAACAGCACCTTATGGTTGATATTCTTCTGACGCCAGAATTCCCTGTTACGGTATGCGGGAGAAATTGATCGTAGCTGTGATACCAGGGATACAAACATGGCAGATGTGGGCGGTAATGTGACCCCCTCCCCACTCAACGTGCCCTCCGTTCCCCTCTTACAATACGGACCTTTTATCCTGGACACGTACCACCCGGTCTCCACCCTGCATCTTCAGTTCCAGCCCCTACACATGCAGTGTTTTCCCGCCCACCCATACACCCACGCCCTACCCAACGCCACCCCGTCCCAGTCACCCAGCCCCATCCAACCCAGGCCTCACCCAACCCTACTCCGTCCCGTCCCGCCCCACCTAGGCCCCACCCACAAGACTACGCACGCACCCTACCCAAAGCGATACCCATTTCCCCGTTAGCTTGACGCCCCCCACCCCCTCACATGCCACCCCTTAATCCCCTTCCCCCTACCCCCACCCCCATGGTCAAACCACCCACCACCTACCTATGGCGGCCATGACTCAGTCACCAGGGCGCCTTGGAGAATGTAGCTTTTAATTATTCAAATCAAACCCGATAATTAAGCTTCGTTCCATATGGTCACGCACTCGTTGCTCCGCTGTGTCCGGCTACGAGTGTTAATACCATTGTTGTCTCAGTGGAGGTGTTGACATTTTACGCTCCATGGCCCCATGCCCTGTCCTGCCTCACCAACTCTGGCCTTCCCCGCCTTCACAATACAACTACGTAATCGATCGTAGATTGTTTCGCTTTGGTATTTGGCTGGGAAAAACGATAAAACTGGAAACCCAACTGGGTTGTCTACAGGCTCAGATACTTGGTTGATAGTGTTCCCAAGGCATAATTTTCAAATAAGTAGTCGAAACACGTTCACTCAAGAATCAGTCCATAATGTGGTACGTAGCATAATGCCGGCCAGACCGATTTACGTGGAGTAGAAAACATATTGAAATGTACTCAGCAGAAGATCTATGACAGGGAAACTCAGAGTAATGCTTCCCCGAAGCCGACCGTCATAGAGTGAGAGAGAGGGGAGAGAGAGAGGCATTTCAAGGAAACTATTAGGGACACAAAACCTGTGATAAATGTCTATTGATCTGATAGACACTCCAAATAGGGTCATGCTTTTTTTTGCTTGGGTGGCGAGCCATTAGCCAGTTCCAAATGGAACCGCTAGAGTTCAGGACGGCATGCCGAGAGCTGGATGAGAGTTTCCGCTCTAACGTTGGCTTTGTTGTCATGACGACGCCGCTGAAGTTGACCTTTCCCCCTGCGGGGAATCCCATGTCTCAGTCTTTACATTCGGAGAACCACCAAAGAGTAACAAACACCACACGACATTATAATAGTTAATTGTATTATATATAAAGCCCTATTTGTAAGTGCCCTAAGATTTTCAGCTTGCCTCTTCACACCATTGGAAGCAAACAATGAAAAATTGGGCGCTCATGGTAATTCTGCCCACAGTAATAATATCCACCTTCAGTCTTCACCTTCGACCCTATTGTCGGTCAATATCAGTTGTGTGTGATATATGATTTCCAAATGCTTAATAAAAATATGTTTAAACCAATATCAGTTGTGCTATGGTTATTGTTGATTTGTATATACTAACGTTAAATAACACTTTATCTTATCTTATTGTAAATACGGCACAGAGATGGCACGTTAGGTTATTGTCATGTAAGCACATTGTAATCAGACATGTATATAACGCCATATCATAAAGGTTATGGTGTCATGTTCAAACATAAATTCAAAGGGACGGATTGATGTTTAGGCCACTATTTTGCATATAATACATGAACCCCTGGTGGGGATTTGACCCCGCAACCGGTTGATTTGCCGTCGGGTACGCTGCCTTCCCAGTATGGTAAAAAAGATGTTTCTTTAGGTCACTGCGTCAAATGCAGGAAATATATCAGCGTAAGCATGCCATCAACATACAAGGAGTGGGGAGGGCGGGGGGAGGGGAATTTCCGTGCCTCGTTAACGGGCATTTCATTTTACCATGAAACGGGAATGAGGAAAATAATTCTTCGTTAACTGGGAATGGCGTATTAGCCAACCGCCGTATTCATTAACCGTGAACTGGGAATGTTAATATTAAAAAACTGAATTTTTAACCTTGAATCGGGAAATCGTCAATTTTGGGTTTCTCCTTTTAATTCATGGTGACATGCCCCCCCCCCCTTCCCCAAGGAGATGTGGCTCTTCTCTATGTTGCTCCTCTTCTATGACCTACAGAGGTTAAAGCGTCCTACTTAAACCAACCAGCCACAAGGCTCCTCGGAAGTGAGGCTCCGGTGTTGACAACAGCTGGCAGCGCCCTTCCCGCAAAAAAAGAGCCTACCCCCCCCCCCTCCTCCCTCCCGCCCGGCCCTCACCACCCCGATCGACCCTGGCATACAGCGATGATGCCCGTAAGCCAAGGCCGAGACAATACACCTGGTGAGAAGGATACATATACTGAGGGCCTTTTACGACCCCCAGAGAGGCGACCATGCGGAGAATGGAATTCACATATCGTTGTGACGATATTCAATGCGCCGCTGCATGATTAGCGTAACAACATTCTCTCTTCGTTACTCTTTGCCAAAGATGTGTAGGTACGCAGCGAGCTGCACAAGAGCATTAAGCCACATGAATATTACATAATACTCATGATCTACAACATTTACAACCGATCATAAAATGCAGGGGCGGATCCAGAAAGTCTGGATAGGGGGGCCGGTTTCAGGGGCGGATCCAGAAAGTCTGGATAGATGGGCCGGTTTCAGGGGCGGATCCAGAAAGTCTGGATAGGAGGGCCGGTTTCAGGGGCGGATCCAGAAAGTCTGGATAGGGGGGCCGGTTTCAGGGGCGGATCCAGAAAGTCTGGATAGGGGGGCCGGTTTCAGGGTCGGATCGAGATATGCTGGATAGTGGGGGGGGGCGGTTTTGATGTTCATATGTTAAGTGGTATAAATTATATAAATTTCGGCCCTACAAGGGGGGGGGGGGGGGGCGGCGGGGCCGGGTTGCCCCCCCCCCCCCGGATCGGCCCTTGAAATGCGACCCATGATACAAACAGAATTTCGGGATCATTGCTCGCACATTGACATTGCTCGCACGTATTATAAGCTGTGACTGCCTAAAACAACGGTATGTGCTAAACGGATAACTATATGGAAAACAAAAGCAATATAATATAATATGTTCGATACCAGACTGATTAAGTAGGCAATTAAAAGTTAAAAACATTATTTCACGTGAACGTTGTCGCCCCGACCTGACTCAAACAGATGTTGAATAAACGTATTGTATTTCACTGTGAGCAGTCGTGTCAGCGATTGCTAACAGTGAAATACAAATACCGCTCAAAATTCGATAACGGCTTTACACACACACATATATATATGTATATATATGTGTATATATGTATACAAAAACAATACAACTGGTGATGTCGGCAGCCGAAATCGATTGTAAGCATACCAGCCGTGTACGATATCGAATTGCAATGCATGTTGGTGGAAAGTGCAATGGAATGTAGGATAGGCCTACGTCACGTGGCTGTAACCTCACCTCAAGCAGCTATACCATGAGCCACAAGGGCGGATCTGGGATTTTGAAAGGATGGGAGGAGGGGGGAGGGGAGTATGATGCAATTATGACAAATCGTAAATAGATTTAAATTTGTAACAAACAAGTAGGAATTATCTCATCTATTGTAGCTTCATGTATCTCCAGGCGATAATTGTGATAATAAGCTACATATCTAGGCTGAGACGTATTTTTTGCTGCATGCTGCATGAAGAGTTTTAAGAAATGGGAAATGCTAGTAACGCCTGTCCGATCACAAAGGACAGAAATGTGTATATATAGCCCCACAATTTACGACTATTTTAGTGCGTTTTCCGCTCGCTTGGCGGCGCCGATCAATACAAAATCCTGATTTTATCAGCCACACCACCGCGACGCGACAGCGACTCCCCGGAGCGAGCACCAATGTCAACATCATTTCGTCTTTTGTTTTCAAGCCACACGAACCGAAGGCATTCAAGTGATATATTCTCGATATTGCCCCCGATGCCCCCCCCCCTCCCCCTCCCCCCCCCCCAGCCTACACATCAGCCACCTGGGATTGTGGACACGAGCCGATATAATTAGCGTGTAAGGCTAAATATGAGACATCACCATTTCTTTCAGCATTCAGTAAATATGGTGCACTTGGCTTGTGACTTTTCCGTAGTCTACTAGACTGACGGTATTCCCTACCCTAATGGGTATTATCCGGAAATACACATTGACATTGGGGTCTTACCAGATGGGAATTCCTGGACCAATAGTAATTTGTAATACGTGATAGACTTCCGCAATAGGAGGTGTTATTTCGCATGTGTATGACTTGAGAATTGAGATTATGAATAGAATACGTGAGCTACGATGGCAGTCAACGTGGCAGGACAACCCATTGGTGTAGTTTACGCGCTTTGCTTGAAGCATCGAGCATCCTGGAACAAAGCTACACTGTTGCCCGGTAAAAATGAAGGTTGATATCGCATTATGTTATTTTAGTTTTAACATTATTATTTCTATTTTTATCAGCAGTCCTGACTACATGCGGATCGATATACACGTTTGCAAACAAAACTAGATTCCGATACTGTTAATGATTTTTTGTAATGCAGTAAACCTAAGGACAAAGCAACATCTGCTGCGCATGCGCGGTCGCGCTAAACGCCCAGATAAAGCCGTCGACTTGCCAAGTTTCTTACACTGATAAAAGAAAAGGTTAATGGGGCAAGATGATGTGACCCACGTGTTCCCTGCTCCACGTGCGTGGTCTCTGTCCCTCACACAGGCCCCACAATGACCGTGTGCCCGGCCTCAGCCCATCTTAATTTACCGCGTCCTGGAGCGACCAAAAGTTTTGCGAATCGGCGCCCACGTTTTTAGGCTCACGTTCTCTGTACAAACATTTGGCGTTAGAGATTCGTGTCCGCAAATCCTAATGACTTAGGAATGCATTTGTCATTGTCAGCCGGGTGTCACAGAGGCCGGGGTGGCCGCACGGCGCGTGTCTTTGGTTGACAGGTCTAATGTACCATGATTAACACCGTGACACTTGCTGCCACCCGCGCGGAAGGGATCAAAAGGCTTTCATCAGGACTACATCGTATTAAGGACATAGTTTGGAGCCTTATTACTCATGAAAAGCTGCTCAATGAAATAATTGAATTACAAAATATATATGAATTTTTCTAAAACAAAATTACGATAGTGGTGGGGGAGGGGTCCCAACTTTAAAATGATATAACATAAAACGGGGCCTACACGCACCACAGAGAAAGGGGAGGGGGGGGGGGGCGGTCGGATACCCTAGGGTTAACGATGAACAGAAAAAGGACAATAGAATCACATATACATATGTACATCTGTTCCACAACAATTCTATTGAACACAATTGCAGCCTGACACCAACTTCTTAAAGAAACGCTGAACGAAGCGAAATGACGTCACAGGCGACTGCGGGTAAATGTATGACGTCATCATGGTATCCGACCGTTCCCTGTTATTCACTGGGGTACATATTTTAGCGTCCTCTCCTGCTAAAGTAGGTATTCAGCTTTAAGCTGGCTTTATACTATATCCAAAGTGAAGTCCCACCTAGACAAGCCCAGGAACACGAACTCACTGGTATTAGTGTTAGTAATGGGAGGCTGGCGTGGGAACCTCGATCGTTGAAAACACTATATGCTGTATCATTACTTCAGGTTTTATCGACTCTGTGACCTGATGACGTACTTAGTTCAACAATAGTCCCAATGTTAGTGCCTTCAGGAAAGGGATACCTATTGACCATCAATATAAAACCGCTGAAATAGCATCGGCAGGCTATCGAACGGGTCTAAAAGAAATGTTGTCCACATTTGCTATCCCGTTAACGCGACACCTTTACGGAATGCGAATGTCAGCATATATTATAAGTTAATTCATCATAGGCCTACGTGTGTTTTGGGCAAGGGCCGGGGGTGGGGGGGTTGAAATGTCAAACATGCACTCAATACCTGGATCCCGTTTCTATGGACCATGTACAAGCAGTTTTCTATCAGCCAGAAAACTGTGGATGGAAGAGCTGCGAGAAATTGTGCTTCCGCATGCATTTCTCATGTATAGGCGTAAGAAGCAAAGATCTGGGGCGCTCCATCATGTTTGTTAAATAGGAGGTACCTCTCAAATAGAAATGCGTATGACCATAAGCGTAGGATTCAAACTGGAGGGTCCGAGTTTAGTATCAACCAATGCCCACCGCTACGTGGCGCGCTCACTCCACTTGGAATGCGTGGAGGGAAGGCTGTGTAAGAGCTTAGGTCCAAGTCAGGTAAGTTGCTGGTGTTCTTTTTGCCTCCCCCTACCGGTAATTCCTAAACTTCCCCCGACAATCTGTTCTTCTTATATAGCCCTGACCCCCCCTCCCCCACGCCCTCATCCATCGGGCGATAGCCATTTACCTTGATCCGTCTGATCCTAAGGCCCAGTTGTACCCCATCCCAAACCGCACCCCCTCCCCAAACCCAAACGTCTTCCAACGCCATTTTCTCCACTGGGTGCTTCAAATCTCCACATCAATCACATGTCAATATAGTACCGACCTTTGGCGGCCCACGTCCATATCATGTTATATACAGAATCGATCATTGAAGTGAAACTCCGACGCCAGGCTATCATCGGTGCTCGCCGGCGACCTATCTCGATCATTGTCGCTTGTAAACATATTTAAATAGCCTTGGGGGATGTATTAAATCAATCGAACTCACTTCCAGCATCCACAGGAACAGCAAATACAGCTCGTGTATTATTTGCAGTTGTACAGGTGTAATTATAAAACTGAATATTCCCTTCATATGACATTGATATAAGCGCCAACCGGAATAAATGTCTTACATAAGACTGCCGCTCTTTAAAATAGCCGCGGTGCTTTACATCGGGGTATTGTGATGTCTATTTTGAGCTATATGTGAATAAATTACTAACATTGCCATGACGACATTGCCATGACGACGCTGTCATTATGAAGGTTGAATATAAAGTTGAGGTGAAACATGTAGCAATATATAGAAAGAGACACAAACATCATGGTACTGAGTTAGCTGTATAATTCAATTTCAGAAACCTCTTCTATACTCTCTCCCCGTATTGGTACTGTTGGCATCCGTCCGTCAGCGTAAGACGAAGGGTTTCCCGCTATTGGAGGTCAGTTATCAGTCTTTCTTATAGTCCCTTAGTCGAGTACAATACGATTGAATAAAGTCCTTACAATTAGCATATTATAACATTAGCAAACCAAGCGCAGAGAGAGGATAATGTAATAATATTATGATATATCAGAGAGCGTGATCCTTACCCTGGCAGCTTCTTCGTGGGTGATCTTCCGGAATGATATCCCGTTCACATTGAGGACTTGGTCTCCGGGAGCTAATCCCTGTCTCTCGGCGATGGAATCCACATCGACGTAGGACACATAGATCCCGATACCATGCTCAGCGCCCCCCCGAATACTAAATCCGAGTCCCAGGGCGGGATTCGACGGCTGCTCCATATACACCTGTTTGGTGCTGGTACTGGGCACCATGCTGGCGTCCCAGTCCGAGGTTCCCGTCCTGTTGTACGCGCCCAGGAAATCCGTGTGTGAAATTGGCTTACGGATCACCCTAGTGGCCGACACCGAGGCCTTGGAGCCACGCCCCGGGAGCGTCTGCATGTGCAACGGGGTGGCCCCCACCATCCCCCTGACCGCCCCCGACGCGGACACTGCCCCCGGCATGCTGAGGGTGCTCCCGCCGAAGGTGGCCTTGCTCTTCTGGAGCGTGCTGTAGTGCCGGATCGGACTCCGGCCCCGTTGAGCGGTGTGGTGATTGGTCGCGAAGTGTCGCGGCAGGGACTTGGATTCATGCGCCGTCGACACCAGCTGGTCGAACTTGGCGACGTCCCCCGCGGGGATGACCTTCCGGAGCAAGATCAAGAGCTGTCGCTTGGCCGGGGTATCCAGAATGATGTTGAGCGAGTGGATGAAGTCATAGACATTCCTCCTGGAGTTGTAGTCATTCACTATCTCCATAAACTCCCCTTGCTCTCGAAGGTTCAGGAAATTATTAATACCCTCCTGTAGGGCTTGTACGTTCGCGGAAACCACATCCATCTTGTCTGGCAGTCAAATAAACTCAATGGTTAAAAAAATGGTAAAACAGCCGCTAAATAAAATACCAACCCAAAGACCAGGAAAGTAAAATAGAACTGCTAATTGACTAAGTCATCATTTTGAAAATGGCGAAGCGGAGATGGCGAAGTGTGAGGTATTCCGTGAGCAACAACAGACTCATCCGCCCTGCAGGTGAGACACCGTGACCTGTGGAGTCATGATAAAAACAGCTGCGCTAGGTGATTTCAAAAGGAGGTCACTGCCTTCGGTTACCATCCCATGTACGTCGCTCTATGTATAGGATGCACGTTATCTATCCCCCGCCGGTGAGTCGATAATCCGTCTACCGCTTCAACTCGTACGTTCGCCACAAAACTGCAGTCATCATGCGCTGCACACCAAGCTATACGTCCAATATGTCGTGATGATGGAGGCAGATAGCCCGGCCCGCCAACACGTGAAGGTTGGTCGATATATATACAGCTCTATATTGAACCTCGATAGAACAAAAAAAAACGCGCAATGCGTGACTACAACGGCCGGGGGAGCCACAACAATTCAGCCAGATGATCCATCGCTACCACGGGCCGTCTGTACCCCGCCAGATGTTCACACCGAACTGTCTGTCATTGGCGATAACGCCGTAACACCGTCACGCCGTAACACCGCGGGAAGAAGATATTTATCTGTGACCAACCACAGCGTGTTTGTTGGCGGGAAGGCAGCCCCATAGCGTGGGCAGACAGCGCCATGGGTACTGGGGCGGGGGCCCAGCCAACAGGGGGTGAGGCAGCTGCATGACGCACTCAGCTCGCCGCCCACCTCGGTGCGAGGAGCATTAAAACCCCGCGAACGGAGATCGATACCAAGTCCATATTTCACTGTGTGAAATTCAATTTCCGCGTCGTTCACACGGGGGAAAGTCTGCCTTCTGGCGGCTGATGTTGGCTATATCTTCAGACTTACCCACGGCTTGCTTCGTCCTGATCACTTTATCTCCACAATTTTCGTAATCACAAGTTACATCGGCTAGGGTGAAAATTAAAGAAGCAAACGGTTATTATTTGCTATGACAATTTACGATTTGTTATGCAAAGGCGTTATGATAGTATTGCAGTAATAATGACTTCAAAGGCATGTCGTAAAAAGTAAAGGAAGGGGCATGATTTATTATAATACTTGTTTTACCGGTTTTGTCTGATATTAGGCTCTATTTCATGCACATTATTTATTTGCGTAGCCTACAAGCATGCTTGAAATACACGCGTATAGGCTCGGGTCTGTAGGAATTGGGGGAAAAGAGGGTCAGGAGGTGAATTTATGCGTAAGATGTCCCCTCTTATTACCAATACAAAGGCGTGCCTTGTTCATTAAAAAAATATATATGTGAAAACAAAATGTGCATTACGTCCTAAATTCGGTTTCATTCAAAAAGTAGCTGGGGGGTGGGGATACACCCCCATCCTACGGCCCTGATTGAAGGTGGCAAATAAAGCTATTACCTATACAATGATATTTTGTACATGATGATGATCTTACCATGTGTGTCAACTCACAGCATGCATGCTGCCCAACAGCGCGGGCTTGACTTTTAATCATAAAATCAAATTAGTAAATATGACAGATTATTTTACTCCATTACTAGCCATTTGGACTGATTTAAATTAAAATGTAATTACTTAAATAGATATAGATACGTGCTATACCTCATTGCGGTAAGCATTACAATACCTGTATATGTACCTCTGTACGTGTGAATGTTTCGTCCGTCCAAACCAGCTTTAGTTCTGCTCGTATCCTCAACTATGCTCAAGTGAATAGTATACACGGTCATATATATTTGCTAACTCTAAATGTACACCCGACGAAGTGACATTTTTACCGTGAAGAATTAGTTTGTCATCCTTCAACATTTAGCGTCAGTATCAGCTAGTTGAGATAACCAGCCAGGCCTGTCGGCCGCTACTGATCAATACCTGCCCACCTGGGACCAATCGCTGGGACCAGCGCGCACCTGGCCGATGTGAGCCCCGATATACAGCGCACTGTGGGCCTACCTCATCCCTGACCCCCATTGCCCGCGCACCACCGCCACCACACCCTGTCATCCCTCAGTGGAAACGCTGACCCCCACTCCCCACAACCGCCACCACATCCTGTCATCCCTCAGTGGAAACGCCGACCGGCTGCTGCATCACTAGCTGACTCGATCATCAGCCATCGGGAGCCAATCGATATTCAAGCCTTGCCAAGCTGACCTTCTGCTCAAGTGACCTGGGTGCTCGATGGTATGGAAATTTGGCTTGCGTACGTTGCGCGCCAAGGTATAATTCGGAGGCTAATGCTTTGATACTTTTAACCACATGTTCGATCGGAACTGTATAATAACTTTTCACATACGTACCCAATGATATCGTCTTGAAACGCATCTGGTTATCCGTTTGGTTTTCATTTTCGTTATACTTATTTATCTCGAAATTGGCAATCGAACGTTATGGCCTGCCATAGCCTGGGGGAGAGCACCGCCGGTGCACGCTGATTGGTTCACGGTTGAGTGAGCGCCAGGTAACCCCAGTGGAGATTCCTCAAGCGTGACGTACACTCACGTGACCAAACAACCAGCTTGCGTCTCGGTTGTCAAGTAGAGGGGTTTCCCAAAGATAATTTCGACAATGTGTAGGATATTGCCAATTTTTATAACGTGACAGGACCAGTGCACATTTGTCAGTATTTGGATGCAGTTTGGGGTATTCCCTTACTCGAGGTTAGGTGATACATTTGAGTTTCCCTCAGAATCTCAGAACGAGGCTGAGGGAATTCCCTTCCACCATGTTGGAACTTGTGACGGATCTTGCTGTCTTGGAAAGTCCAGTCTAAGAACTTTAAGGATTAGAGCTAAACATGACCTCTATATGTGATGAGTCGGTCGCACAACATTCCTCATATCATCGTGGACTAAAGGTTCGTATGCAACCAAACAGATGTTTACTTATAACTTTCAATTTTTCAACATCTTCTGCGTCAGCGGGAGTTTTAAATCGCTGACACGTCTTTTCGCAATAAAGTGAGACCCGTGAATCTGACTTATGTGGTGTCAGTGCCAGTAATGAATGATTGACGGGAGTGATCTGCGCCTAGCGTGAATTTTGCATTTCATCTATTGACTAGAATATTATTAGGAACTGCTATAATATGTTCTGATTCAAACTTTTACCCTATTAATTAGTCTTGTGTGAACTCTTGACTTTCTGAAACATTGAAGACAATTAATGAATGACAACACTCAACAGTCACAGCTCACAATTCATTTCTCCGGTTTTGCATGGAAAAATGGCTAAGATTGACCCATTAAATAATAAGCACCAGGTATTAGCTAGTTCCTTATATGTAACAAATTCTGCTGCAAAAAGGGCCCAGTGGCGGAACTTTTGGCAGTAGCCACAGCAGTTTACCCCTATTTTGACTAATGCTATGCATAATGGCCGAGTCGCTTTCACCACCCCCTACCATAGGTAGAGTTGGTCGAGCTGTGAGGGGACTAGTCCGTGAGGATTGAGAGGGGGGGGGGGGGTCGAGGATATTACCCTGCGGTGATTGGACTATTTGTTATTATTCGCGCCATCTTGCCAGAGTGACCGCGAGGTTATTGTAGATTTGTATACAACAGTCTGGGTTGGTATGATCGATTGTATGGAAGAATAAGCAGCGAAAGTTTATAGAGAGTTATAGAGATTTAACAACAAATTTATTTAATATAGACTAACAACTCCTTGTATACCTAATTTATCCGTGATATCCAAAATCAACCAATTGGTTGGACTGAAACCTTTAGGCAGGTAGACAGTGACAACTGCTAAAGACAGCTTTGGCAAAGAAGAAGCCTAGATTCAATTACATGCCAATGTGACTATGGAGTTGTTATCAAAGGGCTACCAGTTCCAGATGGCAGGGAAGTCGTTAACTAATTTAATAAGCCAGCATATTTAACAAGTTGTTATCAAAGGATGTGGCATTGTGTTATAGATTGTTATAATGCTGTTCTCAATTGGCCATATGTAAATATCCGCAAAAATCCTTGCTCTACACCCTCATTTCCATTAAAATCTGCGTTATCAATGCTCATTACGTGGCTCCCCGTGGTTAATTGGCCGTGTGCAAATATCTGTGTAAATATCCACAAAAATCCAGGCTCTACACCCTCATTAATGTGCAAAAAGTGGTATTCCCTCAGGAAGCCCGGTGACCCACCCCCGCCCCCTCCCAGTCAGCCAACACCTAATCGTCGAGGCGCACAGACTAATCCGCTGGCTCGCTACACCCCCCATCCCCTTCCCCCACCCCACCCCCCCCTCCCCCGTCCCCCCCACCCCCCTTAAATCCTTCGTCCGTTTGGCCGTTCGGCCATTATGAGTGTACACCATTTTGACCACTGGGTGATTTGACCACCAATGGGCTGGATAGGGGGTGAAGCTTGTATTGGTTGGAGTTTGTTGGTCAATGTTTGAGGGGATAGAGGCATGCCCAAGTGAAGAGGGATTATTATCCAACTGTCTAGACTAGCATTGAAATTATGAAATATTTTTCTGTTACAAAAAGGCTAATTACTACAGCGACAACTACCAATAACAAGCATCTGCTTTCCTATGCAGGCCCCACCACTCAGTGAGTCCAGTCAAAGTTGGGCATCCTGCAAACACTGTATCAAAGGCAGTGGTTTCCCTGATCACGCCACACATCAACTATATATAAACACTGCCTAATTACTATTAGTTGCTGGTTAAGCTGGTTCCGCTGAAACTGCGCTCAAGTTCATATCAAATAAATAATAACACAGAATGCCACACATTGCATCAACGCGCTGGTAAATCTCATACTGACAGTGTAACTATACACCAGAGCGTTTTATATATGGGTTAAGGCACAATAAATATCGAAATCAGCCTATATATGCCACTTATACAGCAGTGCGCCATCTACATCCATGCATCTTATAACCTTGTAAATTACGGTATTGCCCTGGGCACATTCAGTTCCCTTGTAAATGGCAGCTCTGGTTTTTAAATTTATTTTGGCCAATTTATCTTTTAGACTTCTCTCATAAATAATGAATGATCTGGCTGAGAATATGAATAAATAATTTGCATTTGTTAGCACTCTTTTATTAATTGCATATTTATACAAGTGGCAGAAGTTATTACATGATCAGGGAGAGACATGCCCGCCTGCCCGGGACAGTTGAATTTCAGGGTCAGACAGGTCAGAATACTGGTTGTATGTCTGATATGGCAGGTGAAGATTTAGACTGCGTCTCTCACTATTCAGCAATGTTCAGCAGCTGAACAAACAACCTGCAGGCACTGATCAATATGCAAACAATAACTGTAGGGCAGCTTTCGTTGTTTGGTCCCAACAATATAACATCAGAAAACTGTGTGCTCAGTCATAGGCATTTGTTTTTCGGAACGTGGCTTTACAGAATCGTCGAAATCTAAGTAAATAACAAAATAAATAAATTGTGTATTAGTTAGTCACTGTTCTTTTCAATTTTATAGGAAAGGTAAATTTTTAGGGCGGGCAGGTCAATCATAACACCACATGCCCGACAGGACAGGCGACATTCAAAGTTACCGGTAATGTCTGTCCCTGATGATATTCATTTAATGTTGTCTTGCTTCTGAACATTAATTGTGGAAGTATTATGACTGTTTTTAGGTAATGGTAATAATGGTCTTTCATATTATTAAGAAATGTTCAACTGTGATTCTGATAGGTACACCAGTGGGTGGGTCTCAGAGCTGTTTAAAATTATGGGACATATAAAAAAATTATGCTACATTAATTTTAGTAGAATAATACATAGTCTGTATGCTATTTTATTTGAAGGAAACTCCTTAAATAATTACATATACAATAATTTCTAACTTGCACTGCATTATGTGCAGCTGATCCTGGGTCACTGTGGTCAATATGTTCCTGTATAGTGTAAGGCTCCAATTCCAGACAGGGAAACCCCTCTCACACCCAGCTGTTTGCACTGCCAGGGTAATCTCCAGTGAAGATACAGATGGGGCTACCTTCCCTATTATTACTTTATAAACACAGCTTCACATCATTTAGCTGATTTTAGACTTGGTGTGCAATCAGTACTGTTGTATACTATATTTAATATATGTCCCCTAACAATGCAGTGAAATGCATCATTAAAAAATTTTGTGTGACAAATGATGCAGCATCACTGGTTCAATATTCTTCTGATATGATGCTGACAGAATAGTACAGGTTCCCATGGTTATGGAAAATCCTTGAAAAGTAAACTATTATGGAAACTTGTTATTTGAAGAAAGTCATTAAAATTAAAGGGCTCATTATATGTCTTGGGTTTTATGTCACAATCTTGGTTATGACAGTTTTCCCCATTGCAAATTTGGAAGTGGTAAATACTTTCTTGCTGTTATACTTATGTGCTATGATTTAATTTTTTAAAATAATTTATTTGAATCGGATGGTTGCATGAGGGGAGGTTCAAGGCCAACTTGCAGAAATGCATATATCGTTTTGACCTGTGCCTTTGTCAAATGACCTTAATCACTAAGATTATATGTATAGTTGAAAGAGATATTTATATATTAAATTTAGATCTGATGATTCAGCATTTGTTAATGGTTCATTTATAAAATGTGTTTCAAAACATTTTTTTTTTACTTTATCTGACCTGATCGTTATTATATAGCTATTTAAAAATGGTACTTGCATGAAAAAGAGCCATATGCCAGAGCATTAATTTTCTTTAATTTAAATAAAATGAAGAAAAATACCATCTTATTTAATTTTTGTAATGCAATCATTCATTTTTCTGTATAGATATATGACTCTGGTTGACAGATATCCCATTTAAAAAAGTAATTTCACAGTGTCGTGGTGCTACCATATTTGGCAACAGTACCAGTAACTATATATATAGTTGGGGTTACAACAACTTCATTACAGGATCGATCATAAATCAATGCTGAACTAGTTATATTTACAATAGTGTTATGTAGATATATGATATATCATACCCCCCAAGTAAACAAGTGTATGTCACTTTCCTCAAATGAGACAGATGTTGCCCATAATTTGTCACTTTCCTCAAATGAGACAGATGTTGCCCATAATTTGTCACTTTCCTCAAATGAGACAGATGTTGCCCATAATTTTGATCTATTTTCTTGGAGAAACAAAACCTTATTATAATTAGCGATCGAGTCTGCTGCAAGTTGAGCCGACATTAATTTCTATCAAGCAGACGATATAATGACTTACCTAGTTTGGTTTAGTTCTGTCGATCGAACCCCCACAATCTAGTTTAATTATGGGAGAGCTGACCAATTGGCACATAATTGAACAGCTGTGGAGTCTTGTCATAATGCATCCGTGCAATGTTAACTTGAGACACGTTTTAACGTGGTACTGTTGGGTAGTAAGTCTTTGGAACAGCTATTTATGATATAAACTTACATGACACTTATCCCAGTAAAGATTTACCCCCATCCACTGTACCCGGATGAATCTAATCCTGTCCCGTACGTCTATAACAAGCTGCCAAATTGACAGCCGATCCGCGAGGTATAGTTCACTCCCATCTGAACAGGTATAAAATATACCGGTGCGCACCATGCGCTTCCGAAATGGGCAAAATTTACTTTTTCTCGAGGAATTCAACTTAAATTTACCCTTTTTGGTAATTATCCGTTTATGAGTTAATGAGGATAAATTACGTAGTGGAACATGCAAATTAAGAATTTGCCTTAAGAGCTGGTACATGCTCATGCATGCTAAACGTTTTCTTAAAGTGAAAGGCGAGATTTCTGCTTGGCATCTTTTTCAATTTTCGTTTTGGGTGCACAAGAGCAATATATATATGTGTCTACGCCTCGGTAGTCTCTTTTGTGTAATGAACTGACCCCTATTGTTTGGTCTAAATGGCATACCAATATTATAGCTACTGAATGTTTATGTAACAGATACATATATCGATCAAAGAAAAGGATTACTCGTTTGTTCTGGTCTAAGCCCCACGTTATACACAGCCACGCTTATCGTTATAAAAATGGTCTAAGCCCCACGTTATACACAGCCACGCTTATCGTTATATCAATGGTCTAAGCCCCACGTTATACACAGCCACGCTTATCGTTATACCAATGGTCTAAGCCCCACGTTATACACAGCCACGCTTATCGTTATACCAATGGTCTAAGCCCCACGTTATACACAGCCACGCTTATCGTTATATCAATGGTCTAAGCCCCACGTTATACACAGCCACGCTTATCGTTATATCAATGGTCTAAGCCCCACGTTATACACAGCCACGCTTATCGTTATACCAATGGTCTAAGCCCCACGTTATACACAGCCACGCTTATCGTTATACCAATGGTCTAAGCCCCACGTTATACACAGCCACGCTTATCGTTATACCAATGAAAAACGTCAATGTTGACTCCCAGCATGTGCTTCTACTGCAGCCAATAAGACAACTTATCTATGGGAGATATTACTGCCGTACACTTGACTTAGGTCTGTATATAACTCTCGTCGCGGGGACCCCCTGGGTGTGACCTCGTCGGTACCAAGGTCATTGAGACGCTCTCCGAGGCTCGGTGCTGCGATCGAGGCGAGGCGGCCGCACTTGAGGTGGCTTTGATATATGTAGTTAGGCGCACTGGCGACTGGTATTACGGTATGCGACCGGGGCACTAAAGACTGGCGGTCACCGGTGGTGGCCCCCAGGGGCGAGGTATACGTACAGATGTATGCTTATTGACCTGCTGGAACCTGTCTGCTTGGCACGACCTGCGTCACTTATCATGCCCCTGCGACAATCCCTTCTGACAGCTATCGAATTCACCGCCAGTCGGCCGTGAAGTAGTCATGTTTACTGCGCGGCAAAGTGGACCTACGACTTCGTCGCGATTGCGGAAACGTGCATTTTACACAGCAGTGAGTGACATTCGTGTCCGTTAAGGTCGCCAATAATAATATCTAAGTCTACAGGTAGATGTTTGATTGGATACCTCATCGGATATGGCGGTCGACTCATGCGTTTGTATATGATGCTATATTTCTCTACTCCCAGCACGGAAGCTTGGTTAAATGGGGCGAGGGTTTGTATATGGCAGTGGACATGTGAGTAAAGGCCGTAATATATATTTGGCTGGTGTTCTGCAGTAAGCAGGTTCTCCTGTGATATGTTAATTATGATGTTGCGTTCTCACCGCGATAGAGTTATGTTTCTTGGTTATGGAGTGATGAAATAGTGCTGTGCTAATTGCTGACAGCCTGTTGCGGAGCTGTCCTGATTAGGGTGTTTCGGAAATGCAGTGTGGCGGGATACATACAGTTTATGGTTAGATCGATGGCATATTGAATCGCATTGTCGTTAGCTGGCGTGTCTTCCTCCCACTGGGTAGACATGCCGACATGCTATAGATGGTTGTGTACTTCAAACACGCATATCGCCCATGATGAAGAATTAAGAACATCAAAAACCTAGCTCACATATCAACGCCAAGAAAGAAACACTTGCACTGGTTTCACCCTTTCACTAATGGTTTTGTTAAAACATGTTCCATAGGCTTAGTGTCACTGCCTGGAATGTGTAAGTACGCATGGCTTGTCCATAGAACATGGAAACACAATCTGAGCTGTTTGAACAGGGTAGGGTTGACAAATTAATCTACGCGCTTTGTGCACACTATCTACTATCTCACAGTTTCAAGCAATAAAAAAAGGGGTAATCAAAGAATCTGATTGAAGGTTTGCACTCAGCCACTCATATGGTTCATGTGCCGGTAGTATTATAACGTGTAGGGTGTATGTCTCGTAATATTGATCTAATTGACACGAAGTGTGTTAGCTCTCCACTCCGCCTCTACCACCATTAATTGACATGCTTTTCAGTCGCTGAGGCCTTTTTTCTCAGTCCCCTCTAGCCTACAACGACCGGCCGCTCAGGGTCAGTACACTATAAGGGCTATACAACACCAGACGTGTGACGGCTGACGGCTTAGATGCAAGATGAATATGACTGAGACTCCCTATCAATGCGTCGCGATAATTGATGATGTGGCAATATGGCATTAGTGGTTGGTGTATGAATTGAACCCCACCCGAATGGTCTGGTGGTTAGCCTGCTCTGGTTTGTCGTTGAGCTCTACCATGCCAGCCATCGTATGGAGAGTTCGCGTCCCGCTGTTGTAATGTTCGTGTAGAATATACATCCCATGTTCTATTTCCCCGCTCTACCATTCACCTTCCCCTGTCGCCTTCGGTTATAGCAGCTTGTCGAGCTTTTCTCGCCAAATCTAAGCCCCGGCGATATATATATCACAATTCGCCGAAAACTCGATTGTTTTATTCTATAAATTCAGAAACCTAATAAACATCGCTGTTTGGGCAGCGATATGGCAAACGTGTCTGCTACTTATAACAAAGCACCGCGAAGCGCAAATCTGATGACGTTTACCAGTAAGTTGAAAACCTCTGGTTAATGGATATCACAGGCAAGGCTCGGAGACTCCGTTTGGCAGTCTGGCATGCGTGGAATATAGACAGAATAAATTTTTGGATGATTCAAGGACTGATTCTTAATTGTATTTTGACCACGTTTTTGGCGAGAAAGAGCTCAATAAGTAACTTCAATTCTGGCATTTATACCGCTTTATACTGCTTATTTCAGCGACTATAAGGAATATAGACAAAGAAATGTTTGATGATTTAAGGATTGATTCTTATTTGTATTTTGACCTCGTTAGTTGTGGCGGGAAAGACCTCGATAAGTAACTTTAAAGTGTCCTTCGCAAAGCAACCAAGTATTGCATACACCGTACTGTCGCATTTACCATGTGGACTCAATAGGAAGGGGGAAGGTGGCGCCCACGCCCCGCGCACTCCTTGTCGAGGACGGATCTGGTTGTGCCTCCACAAACATTGCACAGTGGGGCTCCTCGGACTGCACTGGCGTTGTGGGTGGTCTGCCGGACATGCTAGTCCGCTTGCGTACTGTATCATCAATCGTGACGATTTTCAATCTTTTGTAGTTCTCTTTGAGGCCGGGAGGAGCTGATCTATAGACAGGTCGCCATCTTGATAGGCCTCCCAAGATGGCCGACCAAGATCCCGACTTTGATGAGAATGGGATTTATCGGGAAAAAGACTATGATAGCGGAGATCAAGGTGAGCGATGGACAAACACTGTCTGGTCATGTGATGATATTTCAAATAAAATCGTCTGACGTTTTGTACAAATTTCAAACTAAAATCCGTGAAGTGGATATTGTATTTTGATGACCATCAATTGCTCATATGAACTATAATACGTAGAAATATATTCATGTTTTCATATTTCTTGCCATATTGGTTGGGTTATACATGGCTGAATATGTCGTTCCTATGTACTACGTCGTCTTAATACGTTACATGTAAATACGATACAACTCATTACAAGCGTCTGCCATTTCAAATCAGAGGCGTATCATCATCATCATTTAGATTTCTTAAAGAAAGTAAGATCACCCAAAAACGTATGCAAATTGTGAAAAAAAAAGTGCATTGGAGCAATTTTGTATGAACGCACCCGTATTATTTTTTTTTTTTTTTTTTTTTTTTTTTTATTATTTCAAAATAAAAGTGAGGTACATAGGTACATCAAGTCCAATTGACTTATTCACAACAACAATAAAACATGATGAAGAAAGAAAAGACATTGTTTACGTCAATGCAATATTTAGTTGCTCAAGCCAGTTACATATATTTTTAATTTTTGTTACCCTGGTTACCCTGTATATGTTAATTTTTTGTTTTAATTCAGCCAGAAATAATTTATTGATATCGGAGTGAACACATTATACAAATAATGCTGTTTAACCGCACATCTCGTCCCGTTCAGGTGTCCACTTGGACGACGACGGTATCTGGCACGGTGATCCCGACCCCTGGCGGAGCTATAACTACGAGCGGACCACGGATTCCGGCTTCGCGACGGCCGACCGGAACTCACTTCCGGCCGACGACCGCAGTCTCGGGATCAGCGACCTGGAGGCGTCCGAGTCCAACGTCGGCGACGACAACGTGTCTCTCGACCGGACGTCGTACCGCTCCGAGGATCGCTTGGACCTCCCGGAACTGTACGACGACAGTTACATGATCGAGAGCGGGTCGTCCAGGCCGGATCGCGGTCACGTGACCGGAATTAGGACCGACAGCGTCACGACGGATTACAGCGAGTACGACGAGGACTGTAGTCGAAAAGGAGGCCACGGTGGTTACTATGATGATGACCGTTCCTATTCAAGTGCCGCGGACAGTTACCATGGGGATGACCCGACCCGCGAAGGAAGTGCTAGTCACCTTGACAACCAAATCCAGCAACCGGGCAACGGTAATCTAAGTTACCTATATGCTAAGTCCAGTAAAGTCCCTCCCGTGAAGAAAAGTAGAACCGCGGCTGGCAACTCCGGGATTAATGGACTACACATAGTTGGGGACTCGTTATTCACGCAAGAAGATCAGGATCCGCTCGGAGGTCAAGGTCATTCGCTGCTGGAATTTGAAGAACTGGAGACTGCCTTGAGACATGTCCAAGGTCACGACGCGTCGGGGGAACAGATGGATCTGATCGGAGCTTACCTGAGCAGTCTGACGGATCAGGATGACACGGAGGGGAAATCCTGGCCGGATCTGAGATCCGGAGACCGGACAGAGCCCAGGGAGCTGGATGACCGGGATCGGGGGTCCGAGATGAACTCCTCGCAGTGGGACGGCGAGGGATCTATCAGTGAGATCATGTTGATCCCGAGAGCCCGAGATCAGAACTCAACTCGCGATCCAGATCCGGATACCACGCTGGGTAAGTCCTGATCCCTCTATCGTTGGCCTTGATGGTGTCAATCATGACGCTAAGGACCCGCTGAAGTGATCTGTATCAACAGCCTCTCTGGTATCGTTGTCATCCTTATTAAAGTTACTCATACAGCAAACTGTTCCCTGGCAAGGTCTTAAAATGTTATGAATTGAAATGAAATGAAAAAACATGTTTAAATAGGTTTATTCATGACAACAGGCCAGTGTCCTTCTTGTTGACATAATGCGACAACAAGTATGTGATCTATTCAGTTTTTCTCATGTGGAAGGCCAAACAAACAAACTTTGACATTTTCTTCCGTATTATATTATTTTTACAAACTGTGTTCCTTCCTTGTTTTATGATTTTGTGACATTTTCTCAGCTTGGTCGTTGCCATTTGTACAGTCGTGTCGTGTTAGTCTTCGCTAAATCATTGTTCATCCTGCATTAGATCGCAATGTGCAAATATATGAAC
Organism: Arenicola marina; assembly: GCA_964019135.1. Taxonomy (NCBI): domain Eukaryota; kingdom Metazoa; phylum Annelida; class Polychaeta; family Arenicolidae; genus Arenicola; species Arenicola marina. The sequence goes on from OZ025264.1 coordinate 8,247,977, forward strand.
TTGTGGTGTTTAAAATACTAAATACTAGGTGTTCTGAACCAACAAGACGCGGATCCAGACCGCAAATAATGGAGCACATATTGCATTAAACTCTGGCCTGCCCGCGCAAAAAGGAAGGGATCCAGCCAGTCTTGACTCCCCTCCCCTCCCCCTCCCTTGCTGTTTCCGCCAGTGCCTGCATGTCGGTCATTTTATTAGCAGGAAGTGAATTAAACTAATTTATAGCGGTGGTAGTCGCTGGCTTTACGCCAAACGTACTGTATCTGTTTACACCCCTTGATCTACGAGATAATGGATTCTGGAGTACACACACTGTGACCCTCCGCTCGCTGACCTGCGCGGTGTCAGGCTGATAGGTCCTCAGTCTGTTTCGTCGGTGGTAGTGTCCATGGTACAACGGTTTCGCTGTCTTTGGGTCACTGAATGCGTGTTCCGCTCCCACAGCAGCCATGTTTTCTGTTCCATTTGATCCTTCGTCGGCAATGATGATACATCCTCAGTTTACAGACAGTCCTAATGTCATACGTGGCCGGCGGTCCGTTTTTTTTTATTCCCGGTAGCGACGTCATAATATGTTGTTCATTTTGTCTTTCGTCCACGTAACTCTCCAAATTTGCTCCATTTTTGTTTGCTCAGTTTTTAGTTCAGTCACGAAGTTACGAGCTCGTAATTTATCTTCTACGAATTTTCACGATTGGTCCTAACTTTTTCAGCAACGACAATAATTATTGGTGTGTTTTAAAGCAATTTGTTTCTGGACAACATTATTGGATGTTTAATTAATAACGATGAACACATATCTCCTGCAGCCATGTACTACTGCTTTAAAAAAAATTAAAATGGTATGACAAGAGCCTTCAATCGTATGCGGTGACCTTCTTCACCTGACTGAACGTCAAACAACACAGTGATCCATTTACTCTAACACAATTCCCACAGAGACTAAAATCCAGTGACGCTTTCGTTTGTATTGCGCAATCCGATCCCACTTTTCGTATTACCGTAAATTAGCGCTACCCCCACTACCCCCCCCCCCCTCCCCCCAAGAGGCGTCACCCCCACTAGCCCCCTCCCTAGGAGCCTCACCCCCACCAGCTCCCCCCCCCTATGGGCCCCACACCCACTAGCTTCCCACCCTAAGGACCCATCCCCCACTAGCCCCCTTCCTAGGCGCCCCTCCCCCACTGACTTTCCCCCCTAGGCGCCTACCATCAAGCTTACATAGCGCGGCACTTTGGTCGACACGAGTGTTGCTTAATGTGTGTGTGTTTGACCTTGTACCGCATGGCTCACTGGGGTGAGTGAGCCATGCAGGTGTTCGCTGTGTACTAGCACACCATCACGGACCGACACTAAAATACAGACCCACTGTTGGCAGTAGTATGGAAACAGACCCAGGACTAGAAAATACAAACCCACCGTCTGCAGTAGGATGGAAAGGGCCCTACGCCGAATACCTAACCACTGTTTGAAGTAGCATGGCTTTGGTTGATATATCCCCGGATGTTCTCTATGGCAGCCATCACTCACGTGGCTGACCATGGAGAGGATACTCGAAGTAGCTGAAACGGTTATATTATATCTTCTGTCTGAGCCGACATGTAGTCAGATACATATGTATCCGATAGTCTTGAATATGACTAACATCTGCACTATAAAGACGGAAACGTAATTCACTGCTGCACATTACCGTTCTAATGCTACACACGCCTGTTAAGAGTGTTATACATCTATGAAATTAAGAAGATGTCTTTGGAAAGATATAGACGCTACAAGAGCTACGTCTCCTCTGTGATGTTTTAGTGTGACATTGTGATTTGGCGGATATTGTGATGTGGCGCTGAAGGTCATAACGATATTGTGACGAGTGGAAATTAGTAGTGAACAGTGGCAAAAGCAAAGTGATGATTTTTCACAAAGGAGGAAGTCTACGTAAAAGCCTCACGTTTTATCACAACGGGGAAGAAATCGACATAGTTAACACTTTCTGATGAGAAAAGATGAGAGAACCTGAATGACGTTCCAGTGTACTATTGTATGAACCGGCCACATGTCATTATGTGTATTGCATCTTTTCAACACGAACGCCTCGGGCTCATTGTTGCTTTGAAATAAACTATTACATCTCCAGGCTATGGGACAGCTGTGTGGCCGAGGTAGCGCGTGTGTCACCACCACGTGACCACGGTCATTACAGGGTGTAAGGTGTTGCACACCTGTAACTGATGTCAATGGTCGTCTACCACTTGGATGAGTTTCTGTTTAATGTATTTGCTACCTGTAATGTATCCCCCGGGGACATGGCTCCACTCTCCCTTCCTTCTCCCATTGACGCGATATGGCCAAAATTGGTTAAAGCGTCCTGAATATACAACCAACCTGTAATGTATTCTCACGCTGCATTATGTTAACACATTCTGTTTCACTTTTTTAACTGCTTTCTTTTAGAATCCCGAGGTCATGAGATCCAGAACGAAGGCACGCACGCCGACCGCAGTCCGGAACGATCCCGACGGCCAGGGAGCGCCGCGGAGTCCACCAGGATCCCGATGCTGAGGAACCGCTCCCCGTCCCTCTCCAGACCCGGAAGCTCGTGCTCGGGACGCCAGCGCCGTTACCATGGCTACTCGCCCACGCCCCACTCGCGGGGTGCGAGCGTGTCGCCAACGCGATGGGCGCGACACCGAGCCCAGTCCGTCTCCCCGACACGAGGGGCCAGGGTGGGTGGGGACCGTCAGCAAGGTGCGGGGGAGCGGCGTGGCACCCCCGGTCGCCATGGTAACGCGGTGTCCGAGGATCATGCTAAGAGCGCCAATCAAGGTCGAACTTTGCCGGTGACGCCGAATAACGAGCGACCCAGAGCGGGTTCGGGATCATCTCGGCATTCCACGCCAGCGGCGGACGAGATCTGTCTGGAGGATATCGAGCGGGATAATCCGGATATCCTGAGCTCAAGGACTCCCCGGGATGTAGATCCATGGGAGGCCGACACATCCCCTGCTAAACCGGAAGTCCGAGACCCGGAAGTGGGCGATGAAACGTCTCTCCTGGCTGATCCGGAAGGAGAGAGGAGGAGTCAGTCTGAAGGGCGGGATACATCCGGGACTCCGGAACGAGGTCAGACAAGAGACGAGGGCTCTCCGACTGAACCAACACAGAACAAGTCTTCCACATCCAGGACCCCGTCGCCCGTACTCCTAAAATTCCCGAGCTCTTCCGGATACTCCAAGAGACGCCCTCTGAAGGCCCCCCAGCCGCTGGTCTTCACGGAGCCGCCGTCCTGCATGTCGCCCCGGCAACACCAGCGCCTGAACAGACAGCAGCAGGACTCTCTGGATCCGCGCAGCTCCACGTCTTGCGACGAGAGCGAGGACCTGAGTCAGTCGTCCGTTCGCTCCAGGGACATCAAGCACCGCTATATCCGGGAGGTGGAGCAGCGGAAGGAGAAGGAACAGACGCTCCAGGAGCTCCACCAGCAGTACAACAACCTCCTGAAGAAGTACGCCGAGGCGGAGAACACCATCGATGAATTGAGGGTCGGGGCCAAGGTCACCTTGTACTCGGACCTCCCCACCCCCGGCCAGGCCCAGACGGGAACCCTAGCGCCCGCTCAACACGCTCAGGTTTTCTCCATCGCCAAGACCGGGTCGGCGTCCCTTGGCACCATGGCAACGGGCGGTTCCGCGCAGCCGCAGAACGCAATACTACATGGTGAGTGTGGATTGAAAGAAGGCTTCAAACTTATTGATTGCTAGTGATCTAAAGCCGAAGACACATAAAGACAGTTCCGGAAACTTTGCATCTGGAAAATACTGCAACCGGCATTGTCATCATAGTAGAATATGGGAAACAAGTTACTACATAATTAGTATTAAAGCCAGTAAACACTTGAGCATGACGTCATATATATTGCGTCACACGGTACTTGCTTCGCAGACACGGACCCTTCCGAGTCCCTAGAAATGTCTTGAAACCTTTCTGGAAATTTCTTCCGGAACAGTTTAGGTGTATCCCGGGGCCTGTGACTGCCTCCACCCACTCCACTGTCACGTGTTTATCATTGCTACAGGTAGCCGACCCGCGTCTCGCGCCAGCTTTACATCCGGGACCCTGGGGCCTCAGAGGCCGGCCTCTGTGACGTCAGGGGCAAGGTCACCCCAGCCAGAGACAGATGCCGGGGAGGCCAGCCTGGCAGAGGAGGGCTCCAAGCTGGCATTGCTGGCCAAGGCGGGCAATGTCCACGAACAGGTAAAGATGGCGGCCCTTGTCGGCAAAGACACTCTTTCTGTTTGCGGCAGTCTGGATTTCTATATTCCTCGCCCAAACCCTTTTACAGTAGGGTAAACCCAAGATATATGTTCCAGAATTCTCTCAAATACGCATTTTTATATAATTATTTGGAAAACAAAAGTATAATATAATATAATTAATGTGACACTATTTTTTGTCCTGTATATATAATATATTTAAGTGATGTTTTTAATCAAAAGTATAATATAGTAATAGGATTATTGTAACAGTTAACTGCAGTTGATGACTGGACGTTTCTCGTTGCAGACACACGCCCTGCAGATCCTGCTGGACGAGAGTTACCTGGAGGTCGGGGAGCAGGAGACCGCCATGAGCAACATCCGCGCGTCCCTGGACCGGCTCCACCAGGACTTCCGTGATGCGCGCGCAGAGCACGACATGCGCAGGCGCCAGGCGCTGGCGGCAGGACTTCCGGCGCCGGAGTCCGAGTCTGAGTTCGACCAGGACAAGGACGTGGAGGGCGAGCTCCACAGACTGGCCATGACCGTGGACGATCTGGATTACCGGGTCCAGGAGAACATCAAGCAGCGGCGTCCGGCTCGAGTCCCCTTCCAGAACCCCGGAACCTCGGCGCCGACTCCCGTTCCGGGCGGCGGACCCGTGAAGGCCGACCACAGCATCGGGATCTACCCCCAGGATCACCAAGGTCAAGGTCAGCGCCAGAAATTGAAGACGACCCCTAGCGCCGCCAACGGCGGTCAAACCACAGCGGATGACGATGATGATTATGATGAGAGTGTTTTCGACCAGAGCGTGGATGACTCTGAGACGCTGTCGCCAAGGCGACCGCCCAGCGTTGGCAGCGTCGCGGGGGGTACGGCGGACATCGACGAGCAGCTTCACCGCCTCAACAAGGATTATAACGGTATGATGGACCGCTACAGGCGACTGAAGCAGCTGAGGCGGACTCCGGAGACTGATAGGGAGGTCCGGCGACAGCTCAGGGTGAGACTTAATCTGGATTCGGGATCACACCGTGGCCTAGTGGGTAGCGCGTTTAGCAGTTTGCTGTCCTAGTCCACTCAGAACGGCCGGTGACCCTTCCCATTGTCGCGATATGATTTCTGAGTGGGGCGTAACGACACTACATTTTCCCATTTTCGCGTGCGATATAACCCACAGAGGTCTTCTTCTTACGTTGTATTTGCCCGTATAAAAGGCCACCTTGGCGCCGGGACCCGGTTTGGTCTTATCTGTGTACAACGGTAACGTAACATACCAACATCTGCCTCACTAACATTATACTACAGGATGAGAAAGACGGTTATAACAAGGTATCCCATCGTTGCGAGTCTGTGACTTAGCAACGCTAACACGGGTGAAATTAACGGATGAAGTATATGACATTGGCTCATAGTTTTTGGTTTTGTTTACAGAATCTGCGTCATATTTATGAGAAGCTCCCGGAGCACAGGAAACCGGCCCTGCCACCGGAGCTGGAAAAACAGTAAGTGTGTCTAAGATCAACCCAGTATGAATGAAAACATATATGTATGTATGCTGCAATAGCAAGAGAAACAATTCAACTCTACGCTCCAGTGAAACCGCCGGTTATAAATGCGAGTGTCTCCTTTGATTTGACCCTTTGTTCGCCTTTGTCATAAATTGTGATTCAAGTTATGATCAGTTATTTGATCAAGTCAATGAAATACTGTAGTTCATCACAAAAATGTTAATATTCGAACTTCATTGAGGAACTCCCATTAAGATCCAGTCAGGTTGCTTTCATGGGAGCAACAGAATTCAAATGTATTTGGCTTTTCAAATGGCAAAAGCTGGTGTGTATAAAATGGCTGTTGTTAACATAAGAAGGAGGGTAGAGCGGTCATCTATGATTTTGAAAATAATAGCAAGGTTCTCTTTTTCTTATTCAGGTAAATATGTAGTTTTGCTGTGAGAGTGCACTAACGTAAACGTGTGGGATATGATACATACACTTTCATTATTTCATTGACGTTTTTTACAATTATTATTTCAATTTCAATATAGATAATCCAATTACATGCAAGTCAATTGCAAACAAGCTATTATAAAAATAAATAAATGTTGTCAATACATGACAGGTACAACGCGGCGGCGGGTTCCTTCGTCCGACCCGACGGACATAGGCGCCACCTGGAGAGGACGCGGCGAGGCTCGCTATCGTCACGTGACGAGGAGAGCTGGAGATCAAGTGAGAGAACGACAGAACCGGTGAGAACATGAGCCTCACAGCCATAGGCGATATCCAGACTAACTGAAGTCGTGCTCTGTGTATCGTGCTTGTGTATATATTCGTTGAATGTCTGTTTTTATGTGTTTCTATGGAAAGGTGAACATAAGTACTAGCTGCCTTGGTAAGCAGGCTGAGGTCCCTAGCTGGTGAGCAGGCTGAGGCCCCTAGCTCCGTTGGTGAGCAGGCTGAGGCCCCTAGCTGGTGAGCAGGCTGAGGCCCCTAGCTCCGTTGCTAACCAGGCTGAGATCCCTAGCTCCGTTGGTAAGCAGGCTGAGGTCCCTAGCTCCTTTGCTAACCAGGCTGAGATCCCTAGCTCCGTTGGTAAGCAGGCTGAGGTCCCTAGCTCCGTTGGTAAGCAGGCTGAGGTCCCTAGCTCCGTTGGTAAGCAGGCTGAGGTCCCTAGCTCCGTTGGTAAGCAGACTGAGGTCCCTAGCTCCTTTGCTAACCAGGCTGAGATCCCTAGCTCCGTTGGTAAGCAGGCTGAGGTCCCTAGCTCCGTTGGTAAGCAGGCTGAGGTCCCTAGCTCCGTTGGTAAGCAGGCTGAGGTCCCTAGCTCCGTTGGTAAGCAGGCTGAGGTCCCTAGCTCTGTTGGTACGCTGGTTGAGATCCCTAGTTTGTTGGTAAGCAGGCTGAGGTCCCTAGCTCCGTTGGTAAGCAGGCTGAGGTCCCTAGCTCCGTTGGTAAGCAGGCTGAGGTCCCTAGCTCCTTTGCTAACCAGGCTGAGATCCCTAGCTCCGTTGGTAAGCAGGCTGAGGTCCCTAGCTCCGTTGGTAAGCAGGCTGAGGTCCCTAGCTCCGTTGGTAAGCAGGCTGAGGTCCCTAGCTGGTGAGCAGGCTGAGGCCCCTAGCTCCGTTGCTAACCAGGCTGAGATCCCTAGCTCCGTTGGTAAGCAGGCTGAGGTCCCTAGCTCCGTTGCTAACCAGGCTGAGATCCCTAGCTCCGTTGGTAAGCAGGCTGAGGTCCCTAGCTCCGTTGGTAAGCAGGCTGAGGTCCCTAGCTCCTTTGCTAACCAGGCTGAGATCCCTAGCTCCGTTGGTAAGCAGGCTGAGGTCCCTAGCTCCGTTGGTAAGCAGGCTGAGGTCCCTAGCTCCGTTGGTAAGCAGGCTGAGGTCCCTAGCTCCGTTGGTAAGCAGGCTGAGGTCCCTAGCTCTGTTGGTACGCTGGTTGAGATCCCTAGTTTGTTGGTAAGCAGGCTGAGGTCCCTAGCTCCGTTGGTGAGCAGGCTGAGGTCTCTAGCTCCGTTGATAAGCAGGCTGAGGTCCCTAGCTCCGTTGGTAAGCAGGCTGAGGTCCCTAGCTCTGTTGGTGCGCTGGTTGAGATCCCTAGTTTGTTGGTAAGCAGGCTGAACTCGCTAGCTCCGTTGCTAAGCAGGCTGAGGTCCCTAGCTCCGTTGGTAAGCAGGCTGAGGTCCCAAGCTCCGTTGGTAAGCAGGCTGACGTCTCTAGCTCCGTTGGTAAGCAGGCTGAGGTCCCTAGCCCCGTTGGTAAGCAGGCTGAGGTCCCTAGCTCCGTTGTTAAGCAGGCTGAGGTCCCTAGCTCCGTTGGTAAGCAGGCTGAGGTCCCAAGCTCCGTTGGTAAGCAGGCTGAGGTCCCTAGCTCCGTTGGTAAGCAGGCTGAGGTCCCTAGCTGGTGAGCAGGCTGAGGCCCCTAGCTCCGTTGGTGAGCAGGCTGAGGCCCCTAGCTGGTGAGCAGGCTGAGGCCCCTAGCTCCGTTGCTAACCAGGCTGAGATCCCTAGCTCCGTTGGTAAGCAGGCTGAGGTCCCTAGCTCCTTTGCTAACCAGGCTGAGATCCCTAGCTCCGTTGGTAAGCAGGCTGAGGTCCCTAGCTCCGTTGGTAAGCAGGCTGAGGTCCCTAGCTCCGTTGGTAAGCAGGCTGAGGTCCCTAGCTCCGTTGGTAAGCAGACTGAGGTCCCTAGCTCCTTTGCTAACCAGGCTGAGATCCCTAGCTCCGTTGGTAAGCAGGCTGAGGTCCCTAGCTCCGTTGGTAAGCAGGCTGAGGTCCCTAGCTCCGTTGGTAAGCAGGCTGAGGTCCCTAGCTCCGTTGGTAAGCAGGCTGAGGTCCCTAGCTCTGTTGGTACGCTGGTTGAGATCCCTAGTTTGTTGGTAAGCAGGCTGAGGTCCCTAGCTCCGTTGGTAAGCAGGCTGAGGTCCCTAGCTCCGTTGGTAAGCAGGCTGAGGTCCCTAGCTCCTTTGCTAACCAGGCTGAGATCCCTAGCTCCGTTGGTAAGCAGGCTGAGGTCCCTAGCTCCGTTGGTAAGCAGGCTGAGGTCCCTAGCTCCGTTGGTAAGCAGGCTGAGGTCCCTAGCTGGTGAGCAGGCTGAGGCCCCTAGCTCCGTTGCTAACCAGGCTGAGATCCCTAGCTCCGTTGGTAAGCAGGCTGAGGTCCCTAGCTCCGTTGCTAACCAGGCTGAGATCCCTAGCTCCGTTGGTAAGCAGGCTGAGGTCCCTAGCTCCGTTGGTAAGCAGGCTGAGGTCCCTAGCTCCTTTGCTAACCAGGCTGAGATCCCTAGCTCCGTTGGTAAGCAGGCTGAGGTCCCTAGCTCCGTTGGTAAGCAGGCTGAGGTCCCTAGCTCCGTTGGTAAGCAGGCTGAGGTCCCTAGCTCCGTTGGTAAGCAGGCTGAGGTCCCTAGCTCTGTTGGTACGCTGGTTGAGATCCCTAGTTTGTTGGTAAGCAGGCTGAGGTCCCTAGCTCCGTTGGTGAGCAGGCTGAGGTCTCTAGCTCCGTTGATAAGCAGGCTGAGGTCCCTAGCTCCGTTGGTAAGCAGGCTGAGGTCCCTAGCTCTGTTGGTGCGCTGGTTGAGATCCCTAGTTTGTTGGTAAGCAGGCTGAACTCGCTAGCTCCGTTGCTAAGCAGGCTGAGGTCCCTAGCTCCGTTGGTAAGCAGGCTGAGGTCCCAAGCTCCGTTGGTAAGCAGGCTGACGTCTCTAGCTCCGTTGGTAAGCAGGCTGAGGTCCCTAGCCCCGTTGGTAAGCAGGCTGAGGTCCCTAGCTCCGTTGTTAAGCAGGCTGAGGTCCCTAGCTCCGTTGGTAAGCAGGCTGAGGTCCCAAGCTCCGTTGGTAAGCAGGCTGAGGTCCCTAGCTCCGTTGGTGAGCAGGCTGAGGTCCCTAGCTCCGTTGGTAAGCAGGCTGAGGCCCCTAGCTCCGTTGGTAAGCAGGCTGAGGTCCCTAGCTTCGTTGGTAAGCAGGCTGAGGTCCCTAGCTCCGTTGGTAAGCAGGCTGAGGTCCCTATCTCCGTTGCTAAGCAGGCTGAGGTCCCTGGCTCTGTTGGTACGCTGGTTGAGATCCCTAGTTTGTTGGTAAGCAGGCGGAGTTCCCTAGCTCCGTTGGTGAGCAAGCTGAGATCACTAGCTCCGTTGGTAAGCAGGTTGAGGTCCCTAGCTCCGTTGGTAAGCAGGCTGAGGTCCCTAGCTCCGTTGGTAAGCAGGCTGAGGTCCCTAGCTCTGTTGGTACGCTGGTTGAGATTCCTAGTCTGTTGGTAAGCAGGCTGAACTCGCTAGCTCCGTTGCTAAGCAGGCTGAGATCGCTAGCTCCGTTGCTAAGCAGGCTGAGATCGCTAGCTCCGTTGCTAAGTAGGCTGAGGTCCCTAGCTCCGTTGGTAAGCAGGCTGAGATCGCTAGCTGCGTTGCTAAGCAGGCTGAGATCGCTAGCTGCGTTGCTAAGCAGGCTGAGATCGCTAGCTGCGTTGCTAAGCACGCTGAGATCGCTAGCTGCGTTGCTAAGCAGGCTGAACTGCAGATCAACTGGTCGTATGATTCCATCGAACCCTGGTGCCTACGTCTCATGCAAGTTTCATCGAACCCCATTTCATTGTCCCCGGAACATTTCGTTGTCTTTTCGTTAGACGTCATGTGCTTAAAGGCGTCGTAAACTATCATTATTTATATGTTTTATGTGTTTCTGTGCAGAGTAATCGCGGATCGACGAGCACAGCCGTGGAGAGTGATCGTTCCACGAGCACAGAGCGAGGTACGGTGTCGACTGGACTCACTAAATCCCCAGATAACATTGAGAACTTTTACCATGCAGTTTAATTGCAGCTGCCATCGTATTTGGTGACCCATCTACGATATTTTCATGGAGAGTCATGATATGCCTTTCTTGGCCCATTAGTGTTAGACCAATTACGTGATAGCAAAGGTCGGTAATTTATACAGACGACTCGCGTAGCTGCATATTAGGATATATATATTTCCAATACTCCTGGGTAACAGTTGTGTTTAGGCGGTTTCAAAGATGGATAAATGAACTTTGGTTTGGACAGATGTTTGTTATAATGCTGTTTAAACTACGTGATTCAATTTTTCTATAGGGTTGCCGCGTTCGAAATCCGACAGACGCGGAAGCCGTCATTCGCCAGGTGGCGCCACCCCTAGTGACGTGGAGTATACGTCGTCCGGCAGTACGAGTGGCCGGCCGCGCGCTGTGCACGGGGAACCAGCCTCTCGCAGGGTACGAGCCGTCCTGTAGTATATATCTCGCTGGCTTTAGGAACCTCAATGCATAAAGTTACTAAATGAGCAAACAGAGAAAAAACAAAGAGAGACTGGCCGTTGGAAAAGGTGTCCTTTGTTTTGTGCAGAGAGATTCTGTACCTTGTATTTAGTGCATGTATGACTGCAAGAACAATTTGTTTTATCTATATATTCCATCAATGAAAATAGAAGAAACAAGCTGACTGGTCTCGTATGGCGCTTGTTGTAGCTTCCGGAGGGGCTCACCCGCGAGACGCCTGGATCCAGATCGAGGCCAAAGTATTCGGCGGACTCGTCGGGAACCTCGGCCCGCAGACTTCCGGTTCCGGGACCCGGCCGTCGCTCCGGCCGCGACCGGAGGCGAGAGGACAAGGACAGCGGCTATGTGGGGTCGGCGTCCAGCAGGAAGATGGCGGAACAGGCCAGTCAGGGCAGACACAGGTGGGTGGTGACCTGGGGGTGGGGGGGGGCGAGAGGGACAGTGGCTATGTGGGGTCAGCTTCCAGCAGGAAAATTATAAAACAGACTTGTGCTAACGTTAATTCCTAATAAGTCGCTGTTTAATTAAGACATACTTTCTCCTTCGTCCCTTGCATTGCCACGGAGACGTATGTTTTTTATGGCGTTGTTTTTCTTGCTTCGTTGCCAGGGGTAACTCGGGGAGTCAAGGCGCCGTGCGGTCCTCCGCCCTCCGCTCCCCCCGGGCCGAGGACTACGACTCGGGCGGCTCGGGAAGCACGGCCAGCACGGTGGAGGAGCGACCGGGGCGGCGGGCGGGACAGGGCGGCCGGGGGCGCTCACCCGCCGGCGGCAGTAGAGGTAAGGGTGACCGGGGTGGGGAGCAGGGCAGGGCGGCCGGGGGCGCTCACCCGCCGGCGGCAGTAGAGGTAAGGGTGACCGGGGTGGGGGGCGGAGCAGGGCGGCCGGGGGCGCTCACCCGCCGGCGGCAGTAGAGGTAAGGGTGACCGGGGTGGGGAGCAGGGCAGGGCGGCCGGGGGCGCTCACCCGCCGGCGGCAGTAGAGGTAAGGGTGACCGGGGTGGGGAGCAGGGCAGGGCGGCCGGGGGCGCTCACCCGCCGGCGGCAGTAGAGGTAAGGGTGACCGGGGTGGGGAACAGGGCAGGGCGGCCGGGGGCGCTCACCCGCCGGCGGCAGTAGAGGTAAGGGTGACCGGGGTGGGGAGCAGGGCAGGGCGGCCGGGGGCGCTCACCCGCCGGCGGCAGTAGAGGTAAGGGTGACCGGGGCGGCGGGCGGGACAGGGCGGCCGGGGGCGCTCACCCGCCGGCGGCTGTAGAGGTAAGGGTGACCGGGGTGGGGAGCAGGGCAGGGCGGCCGGGGGCGCTCACCCGCCGGCGGCAGTAGAGGTAAGGGTGACCGGGGTAAGGGTGACCGGGGTGGGGAGCAGGGCAGGGCGGCTGGGGGCGCTCACCCGCCGGCGGCAGTAGAGGTAAGGGTGACCGGGGTGGGGGGCGGAGCAGGGCGGCCGGGGGCGCTCACCCGCCGGCGGCAGTAGAGGTAAGGGTGACCGGGGTGGGGGGCGGAGCAGGGCGGCCGGGGGCGCTCACCCGCCGGCGGCAGTAGAGGTAAGGGTGACCGGGGTAAGGGTGACCGGGGTGGGGAGCAGGGCAGGGCGGCCGGGGGCGCTCACCCGCCGGCGGCAGTAAAGGTAAGGGTGACCGGGGTGGGGAGCAGGGCAGGGCGGCCGGGGGCGCTCACCCGCCGGCGGCAGTAAAGGTAAGGGTGACCGGGGTGGGGAGCAGGGCAGGGCGGCCGGGGGCGCATACCCGCCGGCGGCAGTAGAGGTAAGGGGACCCGGGGCAGGGGGGGGGGGGGGCAGGGCGGCCGGGGGCGCTCACCCGCCGGCGGCAGTAGAGGTAAGGATGACCGGGGTGGGGAGCAGGGCAGGGCGGCCGGGGGCGCTCACCCGCCGGCGGCAGTAGAGGTAAGGGTGACCGGGGTGGGGAGCAGGGCAGGGCGGCCGGGGGCGCTCACCCGCCGGCGGCAGTAGAGGTAAGGGTGACCGGGGTGGGGAGCAGGGCAGGGCGGCCGGGGGCGCTCACCCGCCGGCGGCAGTAGAGGTAAGGGTGACCGGGGTGGGGAGCAGGGCAGGGCGGCCGGGGGCGCTCACCCGCTGGCGGCAGTAGAGGTAAGGGTGACCGGGGTGGGGAGCAGGGCAGGGCGGCCGGGGGCGCTCACCCGCCGGCGGCAGTAGAGGTAAGGGTGACCGGGGTGGGGAGCAGGGCAGGGCGGCCGGGGGCGCTCACCCGCCGGCGGCAGTAGAGGTAAGGGTGACCGGGGTGGGGGGCGGAGCAGGGCGGCCGGGGACGCTCACCCGCCGGCGGCAGTAGAGGTAAGGGTGACCGGGGTGGGGAGCAGGGCAGGGCGGCCGGGGGCGCTCACCCGCTGGCGGCAGTAGAGGTAAGGGTGACCGGGGTGGGGAGCAGGGCAGGGCGGCCGGGGGCGCTCACCCGCCGGCGGCAGTAGAGGTAAGGGTGACCGGGGTGGGGAGCAGGGCAGGGCGGCCGAGGGCGCTCACCCGCCGGCGGCAGTAGAGGTAAGGGTGACCGGGGTGGGGAGCAGGGCAGGGCGGCCGGGGACGCTCACCCGCCGGCGGCAGTAGAGGTAAGGGTGACCGGGGTGGGGAGCAGGGCAGGGCGGCCGGGGGCGCTCACCCGCCGGCGGCAGTAGAGGTAAGGGTGACCGGGGTGGGGAGCAGGGCAGGGCGGCCGGGGGCGCTCACCCGCCGGCGGCAGTAGAGGTAAGGGTGACCGGGGTGGGGGGCGGAGCAGGGCGGCCGGGGGCGCTCACCCGCCGGCGGCAGTAGAGGTAAGGGTGACCGGGGTGGGGGGCGGAGCAGGGCGGCCGGGGGCGCTCACCCGCCGGCGGCAGTAGAGGTAAGGGTGACCGGGGTGGGGGGCGGAGCAGGGCGGCCGGGGGCGCTCACCCGCCGGCGGCAGTAGAGGTAAGGGTGACCGGGGTGGGGAGCAGGGCAGGGCGGCCGGGGGCGCTCACCCGCCGGCGGCAGTAGAGGTAAGGGTGACCGGGGTGGGGGGCGGAGCAGGGCGGCCGGGGGCGCTCACCCGCCGGCGGCAGTAGAGGTAAGGGTGACCGGGGTGGCAGCAGGGCAGGGCGGCCGGGGGCGCTCACCCGCCGGCGGCAGTAGAGGTAAGGGTGACCGGGGTGGGGAGCAGGGCAGGGCGGCCGGGGGCGCTCACCCGCCGGCGGCAGTAGAGGTAAGGGTGACCGGGGTGGGGAGCAGGGCAGGGCGGCCGGGGGCGCTCACCCGCCGGCGGCAGTAGAGGTAAGGGTGACCGGGGTGGGGAGCAGGGCAGGGCGGCCGGGGGCGCTCACCCGCCGGCGGCAGTAGAGGTAAGGGTGACCGGGGTGGGGAGCAGGGCAGGGCGGCCGGGGGCGCTCACCCGCCGGCGGCAGTAGAGGTAAGGGTGACCGGGGTGGGGGGCGGAGCAGGGCGGCCGGGGGCGCTCACCCGCCGGCGGCAGTAAAGGTAAGGGTGACCGGGGTGGGGAACAGGGCAGGGCGGCCGGGTGCGCTCACCCGCCGGCGGCAGTAGAGGTAAGGGTGACCGGGGTGGGGAGCAGGGCAGGGCGGCCGGGGGCGCTCACCCGCCGGCGGCAGTAGAGGTAAGGGTGACCGGGGTGGGGAGCAGGGCGGCCGGGGGCGCTCACCCGCCGGCGGCAGTAGAGGTAAGGGTGACCGGGGTGGGGAGCAGGGCAGGGCGGCCGGGGGCGCTCACCCGCCGGCGGCAGTAGAGGTAAGGGTGACCGGGGTGGGGAGCAGGGCGGCCGGGGGCGCTCACCCGCCGGCGGCAGTAGAGGTAAAGGTGACCGGGGTGGGGAGCAGGGCAGGGCGGCCGAGGGCGCTCACCCGCCGGCGGCAGTAGAGGTAAGGGTGACCGGGGTGGGGAGCAGGGCAGGGCGGCCGAGGGCGCTCACCCGCCGGCGGCAGTAGAGGTAAGGGTGACCCGGGCGGGGGGCGGGGCAGGGCGGCCGGGGGCGCTCACCCGCCGGCGGCAGTAGAGGTAAGGGTGACCGGGGTGGGGAGCAGGGCAGGGCGGCCGGGTGCGCTCACCCGCCGGCGGCAGTAGAGGTAAAGGTGACCGGGGTGGGGAGCAGGGCAGGGCGGCCGAGGGCGCTCACCCGCCGGCGGCAGTAGAGGTAAGGGTGACCGGGGTGGGGAGCAGGGCAGGGCGGCCGAGGGCGCTCACCCGCCGGCGGCAGTAGAGGTAAGGGTGACCCGGGCGGGGGGCGGGGCAGGGCGGCCGGGGGCGCTCACCCGCCGGCGGCAGTAGAGGTAAGGGTGACCGGGGTGGGGAGCAGGGCAGGGCGGCCGGGTGCGCTCACCCGCCGGCGGCAGTAGAGGTAAGGGTGACCGGGGTGGGGAGCAGGGCAGGGCGGCCGGGGGCGCTCACCCGCCGGCGGCAGTAGAGGTAAGGGTGACCGGGGTGGGGAGCAGGGCAGGGCGGCCGGGGGCGCTCACCCGCCGGCGGCAGTAGAGGTAAGGGTGACCGGGGTGGGGAGCAGGGCGGCCGGGGGCGCTCACCCGCCGGCGGCAGTAGAGGTAAGGGTGACCGGGGTGGGGAGCAGGGCAGGGCGGCCGGGGGCGCTCACCCGCCGGCGGCAGTAGAGGTAAGGGTGACCGGGGTGGGGAGCAGGGCAGGGCGGCCGAGGGCGCTCACCCGCCGGCGGCAGTAGAGGTAAGGGTGACCCGGGCGGGGGGCGGGGCAGGGCGGCCGAGGGCGCTCACCCGCCGGCGGCAGTAGAGGTAAGGGTGACCGGGGTGGGGAGCAGGGCAGGGCGGCCGGGGGCGCTCACCCGCCGGCGGCAGTAGAGGTAAGGGTGACCGGGGTGGGGAGCAGGGCAGGGCGGCCGGGGGCGCTCACCCGCCGGCGGCAGTAGAGGTAAGGGTGACCGGGGTGGGGAGCAGGACAGGGCGGCCGGGGGCGCTCACCCGCCGGCGGCAGTAGAGGTAAGGGTGACCGGGGTGGGGAGCAGGGCGGCCGGGGGCGCTCACCCGCCGGCGGCAGTAGAGGTAAGGGTGACCGGGGTGGGGAGCAGGGCAGGGCGGCCGGGGGCGCTCACCCGCCGGCGGCAGTAGAGGTAAGGGTGACCGGGGTGGGGAGCAGGGCAGGGCGGCCGAGGGCGCTCACCCGCCGGCGGCAGTAGAGGTAAGGGTGACCGGGGTGGGGAGCAGGGCAGGGCGGCCGGGGGCGCTCACCCGCCGGCGGCAGTAGAGGTAAGGGTGACCGGGGTGGGGAGCAGGGCAGGGCGGCCGAGGGCGCTCACCCGCCGGCGGCAGTAGAGGTAAGGGTGACCCGGGCGGGGGGCGGGGCAGGGCGGCCGAGGGCGCTCACCCGCCGGCGGCAGTAGAGGTAAGGGTGACCGGGGTGGGGAGCAGGGCAGGGCGGCCGGGGGCGCTCACCCGCCGGCGGCAGTAGAGGTAAGGGTGACCGGGGTGGGGAGCAGGGCAGGGCGGCCGGGGGCGCTCACCCGCCGGCGGCAGTAGAGGTAAGGGTGACCGGGGTGGGGAGCAGGACAGGGCGGCCGGGGGCGCTCACCCGCCGGCGGCAGTAGAGGTAAGGGTGACCGGGGTGGGGGGCGGAGCAGGGCGGCCGGGGGCGCTCACCCGCCGGCGGCAGTAGAGGTAAGGGTGACCGGGGTGGGGAGCAGGGCAGGGCGGCCGGGGGCGCGCACTCGCCGGCGGCACTAGAGGTAAGGGTGACCGGGGTGGGGAGCAGGGCAGGGCGGCCGGGGGCGCTCACCCGCCGGCGGCAGTAGAGGTAAGGGTGACCGGGGTGGGGAGCAGGGCAGGGCGGCCGGGGGCGCTCACCCGCCGGCGGCAGTAGAGGTAAGGGTGACCGGGGTGGGGAGCAGGGCAGGGCGGCCGGGGGCGCTCACCCGCCGGCGGCAGTAGAGGTAAGGGTGACCCGGGCGGGGGGCGGGGCAGGGCGGCCGGGGGCGCTCACCCGCCGGCGGCAGTAGAGGTAAGGGTGACCGGGGTGGGGAGCAGGGCAGGGCGGCCGGGGGCGCTCACCCGCCGGCGGCAGTAGAGGTAAGGGGACCCGGGGCAGGGGGGGGGGGGGCAAGGCGGCCGCGGCGGTTACCAGCCAGCGACAGCAGAGGCACGGGTGACCCGGGTGGGGGTGTAAAAATTTTAATTTATTGAACTGTGACCTGTTTTTCGATGTGTTTGATTTTAGTTTGTTGTTCTAGCACATGTTATGTGTTTATTCCCTGGTACTTTGACGACGTCCAGGCGTTAAGTGCTAGCGATTGCAAAACTCCGGACCCTGTAAAAAAGCGTACTTGTGATAAGTGTTGAAGTCATTAACGAACGCATTAGTGGTTAAAGGTATTTCCTGTTTACAGGCTTCCTAAAAATTTATCTTTCTTTGGATATCAAACTGCGCATATTATCTGTCCTATATTATCCTAAACACTTGTCAGGAACAAAAAACCTATAAGTCAGTTGCGAAACTTGCCATGAACCTGTCTGGTGTTTTCAATGATTACTCAAAGCATATCTGGGCTGCGTACCGGAGCACGATCGATCGCGATCGCACTCCTTACGGTACGACAAATAAGAAATTGAACTTGGCGGATTGGTCAAGGACGAGTGCAATTTTGAATCGGAAGTGCGGTATGGTTCGATGCTTAATAATTGTCTTTTATTCATCAATATTTTACACTATTTAGATTGTGCTTCTGTTTCCAAAGTAAGGATAATTATTTAGTAGAGTAGGAGAATTAGGAGTTGATATTTTAGTGACTATGAAAGGGAGTCTATGTCTACTAATAAATACTGGGTACAAGGTGTGTATGTTTAATTTATTTATATGGCAAAGATATATGTATATATGAGAGTAAAATAAATGATAAATGAAATCAAATCAGTTTCTAAGAATAAAGCCAGAGAAGAGTCGTAGACCACTCGGTTCAGCCCACTACGCTCCAGTCACCGATTTCTATGTATATAATATATATATATATAAATAAACCCATATTGCTTTTATCAGGCGATGGAAATCGTACTTAATTTGGTAATGGAGACAGCCATGCGTGAAAATCGATCAGTGTCAGTAGTGTACCCCCCATTGCCCCCACCCCCCACCCGCTGCCCCTGTATGAGTTCACCAGTGGGTAATAGGACTCTCTCCTACCGAGTTATCGTCGAGCAGACCTCGGTATTTACACACACTTATCCAGTGTCGACAGTCGGCGACGACCATTGAAAGGGAATCGAATTCACCTTGTTGATTGAATGACATTGATCTGTGTATGGCGAAAATATCTGAATCGGTAATTGATTACGAGATTATGGAGCCCATATAGCCCTATGCCACCCGACCCCGTCACATCTTTCATCCTACATCTTGTCCTGGTATAGCTCTTGTATAATTAGTAGGTACAAGTTAATTCTATAACGTGCCATATAATACGGAAATAACTTTCGGCACAAAAAAAGTGGGTCAAATACTGGTGCACCTAGAGATGATGACCCTGGAGTGGTTTTCCCGGGAAACGGTATCCATAGACTTGTTCCCATAGAAACAGCGTCCATAGAGATCGTTCTCTAGAAACTGTCCATAGAGATCATTCCCCTAGAAACTGTCCATAGAGATGGTTCCCCTAGAAACAGTGTCCATAGAGATCATTCCCCAAGAAACGGTTCCATAGAAACAGTGTCGGTAGAGATCGTTCCCTTAGAGACGGTTCCAAAGATATTGTTCCCCTAGAAACTGTCCATAGGGTTATCTTTCATAGAAACTGTCCATAGACATCATTCCCTGTAGAAACAGTGTCTATATAGATTGTTCCCCTGGAAACTGTCCATTCATATTGTTTCCCTAGAAACAGCGTCCATAGAGATCGTTCCCCTAGAAACGGTTCCATAGAGATCGTTCCCATAGAAACAGTGTCTGTAGAGATCGTTCCCCTAGAAACGGTGTCCATAGAGATCGTTCCCCTAGAAACTGTCCATAGAGATTGTTTCCCTAGAAACAGTGTCCATAGGGATCGTTTCCATAGAAACAGTTCCCCTAGAAACGGTTCTATAGAGATCGTTCCCATAGAAACGGTTCCATAGAGATTGTTTCCCTTGAAACGGTTCCATAGAGATCGTTCCCATAGAAACGGTTTCATAGAGATTGTTTCCCTTAAAACGGTTCCATAGAGATCGTGTCCTTCTGCCACATAACCAACATTTCTCAAACTTATTTATACCAAAATGTCGTTAACCGTGACATATGAGGCCTTTCGCCTCTCGCGCCGACACGGGACAGCTCTCTATTTGCTCGAGCACCCAGACGCCTCGCACTCTCCGGATCCCAGCCATACAGCCACCGCCCTGTGTGTGCTCAAGTGATCGATCCGGCGTATTTGTAAAGAGAGAGCGATAGGGTGTCAGTTTTGCCCAAAGCCTACATAGAGATAAACCAGCAGTATGTATGTGACAGAAGGGTCGCTCACGGTAGGAATCCGACAGTCAAGACTCGGGGACATGATCTCCGACAAGCCACCACATGGTATGTCCGGGCACGTCTCGCGGAGTCCGCCTTTGGCTTAAAGGAGGGGACGACACAAAGAAAATAATCGATGCATTTTGATTTTTGAACCCATGTGACCCTGCTTAGTTATGGAAATGTTATTGGACCGATTCCTGCTGTCATGTTTATGATTTACCTTTGGAGGCTAGTCCGATCAGTCCTTGTACCATTAGTCTGTACTCTGGTGTCGATATATGACGTATTACTGCGTCTATACGGGCGGTTAGGTCTGGTCGCTTAAAGGGAGCGCCGAGAATCGGAACCTCCTGAAGCTTGTATTTGAAAGGTTCTGCGTCGCAGAGGTTTACCACGGAAGGCATTGCTTCCAACGCTTGCTGCTAACTTAACAGCCGGATGCAGACAGCTGTGCAGATTTCATGGCGTCTAGACAGTTGTCGCTGTGTGTCTCGGTGCTTTCAATCTGCTCTGGAACTGATCAATTTTCGCCCAATAGGCATTGGCTATGGCAGGGTCAATGTCGTTGACGCATGACGCGAATAATCGTTCAGGAAGTGTTTGATTAACTCTAATTCAAGGCTCTACTGGCGGGTTAATTATATGACCTTGACCCCTTCAGTTCATTGGCTGACGCATAATGAACGCTTTGCGCCAAGCAACCACGCGGATACGCACCTAGTCGGAGGATCGCCATGGATAGGGATAGAAATGCGATATCGAGTGTGTTGGGGATATTTCTTACCTTGCCACCAGCGGTTTGTTACACGAGTGTGTGGTAAACACGGGCCGCCAAGCCGAAATCCCGTTCTCCTGACCACTGGCAGAGTATGAGGTTCACGTCGAAGTTTTCTTTTCTGACGTCACAATGGTTGGGATGACGTCACCAGTGCTTGGCGTCTATGAGCTGGTAGACCAAGTGTCACTGGCTTTGACCGATGGTTTCGTACACCAGCGTGGGCAGTCCAATGGAGACCCACAGTGTCTGGCCATCTACAGACATATGTTTTCTTTCCAATGTAAGCAGATATTGGAAGGTTGATATAAATAATTCGACACAAGAGATTGTGTCGATGTTATGGGTGAAACAATCTTTCAAGTTTCGGCAAGTTTCAGGTCGACATCTTTTTACTTGATAAAATGAAGTTTCACATCGTTTTTGCGTACATTAAAAAAAGAAAATTGATGTTATTAATTAAATTGTTATAATGTTTTATAATGCTTAGTCAACGGTTTCCAAACTTATTTATAACGCAAATCGTTATTTCCTGTTCCAGCAGTGCATGGTGTCTCTACCGGCCACCAGTCTCCATTCGAGCGCCTAAGGCGTGATAATGATACCCCACCCAGCCGTCTCCATGGCGACAGGCTGGCCCGGGCCGAAGAACAATCAGAAAGTGACGCTGACAGTCTGATCTCCGGCAAACAAGGTCCCAGCAAGTGAGTGGTCCTTACTGCACATTACTTACTAGTGTGTCATTTTAAACCCAGCCCCGGTAATGAGTTAATTCGCGATGTGCTTCTCTCTAATAGTATGAATCTGGAAACAGGGTCCAGTAGTATCCAGGGCCGAATCTTCAAACTTCTACTTGTCCAGTGTCGATTTTTTTTCATATCATTATCTCAGTCGGATTTTCGATAAATAACTGAGTCGGTATCGATTTCTGACGTGTCAGGTGTCGCAGTATGGATGTCAATGTCGGGGGGCGATGAATTACAAGTTACCTCCGTGACATGACTGGCTACATGGCGTCAACAGGGCATGGAACTTTAACATGGGCTCAAGCATTGCCATAGTGCTATTGAGCATATAACTTACACCAATTGCAGTATCTGATTAAAATAGCCTCCATTGTCCACCCACAGGACTGATGTATGTTTCTACTCTGCCCGCAGCTCGCAGAACGCACGCCGCGTGCCCGCTCACAGCGGCAGACTACACGCCGCCCAAGCCACAACCATCCCAGTACAGGTGGCGCCAACAGCCGCCCACCAGGGGGCACTAACAGCCGCCCTCCAGGCGGCGCTAGCAGCCGGCCATCAGGTGGCGCCCCATCTGCTACACACGCGCCCTCTAGCGGCTGATCACCCGGTTGGCGCCGCTTCCGGTCCGAATTCAGGCTTCCTGGCGCAGACGGCGCCACCTGGTGGTCAGTATCAGCACTATCCTGACCAGCCGGGTACATATTATCATCCATACTATCCAGAAGGTCAGCCCGCCATGCAGGGACAGGGACCGGTGTCGGGATACAGCCTTCCGGATCCAAATATCGGCCCAGCGGGATCGATGTACCCCCAACTGGACAATTATCACCCTGAGGATCGAGACACGTTATATAGAGGAGGCGAGCACCATTCAGAGCATCCTGAACACCCATCATCTCATCGTTATAGAAGGAGCCCACATCATCGTGATCCAGATCATAGCCACCAAGGTCGAGATGACCGGGATATCCCGCGGCGGGGCGCTGACGGATCCCGGATGTACTCCAGGTATCCGGAAGTGGACCGACACCAGGACTCGGGAGTGCGTAAGACTGAACGGGAGAGAGTCCGAGGCGGCCGCGCCAGACACCAGAGCTCCGTGGACGGCCCCCCGCGAAGGTCACGTGACGCGACCGGACGCGTGCGAGAATCTCGGGATCACTATGGGAGTCACCGCAGTCTGGAGCATCGAAGGGAGGCTGTCGATCCCGAGAGGGCGGAGTACGTGGATTACGCGGACCACGGGGGGTATTACTCAGACCCGGACGCCAGGGTTAGGTACATGGAGAGCCATGAAAGATCCAGACGAGATTACCGACAACAGGACGCTACAGGGACACATCCCAGAGAATCCATCAGGGCGCCGCCTCGGGAATATCCATACAATATCCCGGTACAATCTGGCGCCGTGCTGGATGAGAAATATTTCCGACAGTCGGTGGGAGGGTATCCAATGGGTGGAACAGCCGCACTGGATTCGGCTGGGGTGTATGGTAACAGCGCCGCTGGAGGTGCGCAACAAAGCACCGGACTACATTACTATGGCGGAGGGAACAACACCGGTGCCGCAGGACCTCATTACAACTACCGTGGCGTAGGAATACAACACGCGCCCCAGATGACGTCACAAGGGAACCAGTACGCGGTCCCTCCGCTTGGCGAGCCAGTTCCCCACGGGCTTTTCGGCGCGATACCTGGGTCCTCCGCCGCGACACCCTATAACCCCGATGGATACTACGGTAACGGGATGGGGGGCGAGGCAGGGGCATCTCTCCCGCCCGGCCAAGCGCTGCCCCAGCCAGCGAACGCCCCTTGTCCACTGTGCGGAGGCTACGGGTATCACTCCCACGGCGAATATGTGCACCAGCCCGGCGCCCAGTATTATTCGGTGGAAGGGCAGCCACAAGGGGGGCCAGCTGCTGTGTCTCTGGATGCCTCTCATATCGCAGCGGGAGTGGCGGCGACTGCTGGAAGGGCCGTTTCTCCCAACGCCACTCTCATCATCCCGGCCGCTACGCAACAAATGCCGGGGGTGGTTCCTGCGACAGCGGCCGAACAAAGGTAAAACGAGAATATTTGTTCATCTAGTCAGAAAAAAAAGTTGTTGGTCAAAATAAATTTACCAATTAAACTACATTTTACTGTACATAGTATGTTTTCAAGATGTCGTGTCTCGTATGGTATCAGTTGGACTGATTATATGATTCATCTATCATTGCAGTGGTCAGCAGACTTACATTCCCGTTCACGTCATTCATGCTTCCGAGGCCGTGTCGTCTGCTGCCGATGACAATCTCAACCGCCTAGCGACGAACAGTCCCGCCGCCAGGGTGCGCTACTACGTGAGGGAATACGGCGCCGTTAGCGATCCGGACGAGGAGGGCCACAAGGAATATGCCCTGAGAAGGTCAGTCCAAGGGCAGATGTGTCCCGAACGCCCGATGTTAGTGAACTACTTCTTAAGGGTATTAATGATTTGAAATTTATATAAGATATGTATATGTGAATTATGATATGATGTGTATGTCGCTCATAATCTGTGCGAAGTACTTAGAATTTATTTGTAGTAAAATAAGAAGTTATGGTTTCCATCTGTAATAGAAACTTTACCAGAGCGGTGGGTAGTTATAAATGCTCCATTTGCTAAGATCTTTTGGGCAGGTGATTATTGTATTCAAAACTCTTAGAATTATATATTTTATGTGAGACTTTGTAGAATATAATGCAGGTTTCATCGATAAAGTTTATATGGAACACTCACATTGTACTGGATCATGAAGTCCCTCTTTAATCTCCAGAACCCAACATAAGAGAGGTTCAAGCAAGGCCAAAGGTCACGTGATCTATGATCACAGCGAACCTGAGGTAAAGCCACTCCTTCAGTTTTCAGTGCATGTATGAGTTTTCTAAATATCTAAATGATATATTGTATACCCCTCATAATAATAATTTGTCATATCTATTAATTGAGGTGAAAACACACGAAACAGTTCTTGTGATATCAATAGTTCTTCAAGTGAACAACACATTTTTGTTCAGCCTATAATGTGTCATTGGAAATGGTTAAAATCTACATTTGCGTCATGTTAATTAGTAATCGCGTCTACAAAAATGCACTATGTCTACAAATATTAAGAGTGCCTCGTGTATTCGTCATTATATTGTGTATTGGTGAGCGGTGTAATAAATGCTATATCCCGTGTTACTAGGTCGACGTGGACGAGTTAAACGACTCCCTTCGCCAAGCCGTAGTGACTGCAAGACGCTTGAAACACATGTCTCATCGCATGAAACATACTCTTCACGAGGAACTGGTATCTACGCATTGACCTTGCCGCGACCATGACTTTGCTGGTCTAGATCTGGATCAAGAGTTGAATGTGGATTCTTTCCAACTGCCCATTTGTTGCAAGATTTATAGAACGTTTGGGAAAAGGAAAAATTTGTTCCGGATTAAAAAGCTGAAGTTAGACATGTGGTTATTATATGATAATACTGAGATTGGATACCTAAGCCTAACAATTTTAAGGTGTAATATTTTTCTTAAAATAATATTAACATAGTTGTCTCAGTTCTAGTTATTCATGTAGGGACGCTTCTCCTTAGGTATAAACAATGATGCATTAACTATGCATTTTGTTTAGGGTTTGTGGCTTAAAGGCAACGATGACTTCAAGTTTACTGGAGGTGCCTTAAACTAACACGTTTAGTCTGTGACTAAGCAATTAACTTGAAGTGAAATATATACGCCAAGTTACTTATATCATGATTATTTCAATTCTTTTTTTTATAAACTAACATGCTTTTATTTATACGTTTAATTGTGCGATGGTTCAACAAATTATACAACGCCACAGCTCCACTGATGCAAAACTGTTATTTGCTTGATACGAAGTCAGTATTAATGAGAAACTGCTGTTGTTTGATCTAGGTTAACTGGGAATATATTGAATCGACTCAGGTGGCTTTTGTGATGGACGTCATAGAATGTTACAGTCACAAATCCGTGCATTATAAATGCTTCTAGGTCTTAGGATGCTGTGTATACTGCTTGGGGCCCAATGTCTCTCTCTTCATGCCGAGTAGCGAGCCTTCCACACCGTAGCACCCCTGCTGATGCGTTGTGGCGGAGTATTTTTGTTTTATAATTACGATTTCTGCAGAATAACTTTGTTATGTCGACCAGTGGCTAGTATATTTCGTGAGTTAAATGACCTCGGTAATGTTCGGGCACGTACAGCGATAATAGGCGGAAATTATGGCTCAAAGTTCCAAACATTTCTGTATCATTCTCTGCAAATATGTGTATCAAGCTATTCGCGTTGCGTGGTGCGCGTGAATTGTTTACTCATTATCTGTTTTCGGCATCTTAACTTAAATTAAATTAAATGTTGTCGTTCCTTAAGCGATGGCTAGCTTGCCATGTTGTCAGTGTCCACTGTTTTCTTTTATAATATTTTGTACGAGTTGTCACCATTTTGTTTTGTTTCCAAGATGCCAAACAGTTAAAACGTCCAACTTGATACGCTTCGTTTCAATTTATTTTAATATTACAATGGTGTTAAATAACCACTAGTTACCAATATAATTATAATCTATTGAACATATTATTTCACTCAGATTTTCACTATTAAGTGACCTGCAATATCTAATTGTGGAAAATTATCGTTGTCTCGTACAGACCAGTTTTCCTGATTTACGTTCCAAGATGCCAAACTCTCAATGTATAATTGTCGATTTACACTGTATATATCTATATACTGTTGGCCTCGGAATTGAGTTCCGGGTATGTGTTGTGCGGTCTGACTGAAGACGGGTGCTAAGGGATGGCGCAGCGCGAGTCCACCCTCTCACATTGTCATCTTATGTTATATTTTACTATTTTACTACTCCAGAGTTATCCCATCTATGTACGCAATGGGGTCCTGCAAAAGATGTACCCATGCAGAAGTCGGTTAGGTCCAAATAAGAATTAGACGACTTTAATACAATTCTGTGGGTTCCAATATTAATTATATACAGCTTATAAAAGCCTTGCAGAGCGTTGATCATCCACCTCTTGAGAATTAACTTTCCACATGGACTGTTGTCTTCCAACTACTCCAGATACGGAATCCGTTCGCTAACTTGTTCCTAGCGGCTGTCTGGCTCTCCGCTCAATGCCTGGATATCGGTAGACATTGTTCGTTAGTCCAGCGTCCGTGGGGATCGATATCCAGGTTCCGTAGTCCCGACCTTATGGGATATTAATTGTCGGAACGGCGCAAATTCTGTCGCGGAGCTGGAAGTTTACATTTCAAGGATTTTATCGATGAACTCAGTCCCTCAAGTTGCCAAATTCCAGTTAGAAATGATGGTTTATGTATATTCGACATGTGTATATAGCTACTGTATATCGAGATATTTTATTGGTATTTCTTTTTGTTATTTTATCTGTTTTGTTTGTCTCTTAATTGAATCCGTCCTCTTTAAGGTACATAGCGGCT
The DNA here is from genome assembly GCA_964019135.1 of Arenicola marina. Lineage (NCBI taxonomy): Eukaryota > Metazoa > Annelida > Polychaeta > Arenicolidae > Arenicola > Arenicola marina. Next base: position 8,274,461 of record OZ025264.1, read on the forward strand.
AATGCTTTCTGGCTGACTGACATATGAACAGATGTACTTTTATATCATTCGTTAATGGTTGATTTGTGCCAAAGGTAGATCTAAACTTTTACTCCATCAGTAAAAAATTGAAGCCCTGGTGGCAACGTTAGCACAGGTTTTATTTGCTTACATTTTATAGTAACATTTGATAATTGTGTTTTCTTGCTGCTCGGGCTAGTTGCAAGGCATAGATGAGAATAATATCCTAAGTATTAACCGGTTTGGTGGACCTCTTGGTCTCTGGTTCGAACCACACATGTGGTGGAACCCTTGTGACACACGCTGTCCCATCCCTGTGAATACAGTTTCTTTGTAGAATTTTGTAGTTTTATCCCTATAGAAAGTTTGTGGAAGATTTCCTGGAAAGTATCGAAGAACGGATCTCCTCGTTGAGATGCAATCATCATAACATTCACACTGGTCTTTTTTTAAATTTAAATGGACAAGGATTGGTGGATGGGTTATTGTCCATGAGCCTGCATATGGTATTTCAAGGTTTACAAGACAAGGTCCCATGATTTCGCTGAAGATTTTTCCGGTTGAAGCGAGATTATCTGTGAAATAAATGTTCTTTTCCAATTTTATTACAGGATTATCTATCCTCATAAATGGAATAAATAAACAAAAGCCATTGAATTGCCGTGTTGCGACTTCATATACACAAACCAAGTAACAGTATATCCATGATAAGAGCCTTCACAAACGGAATCACTGGGAAAAAGTACATTTCAAAACTCAAATCATTAAGGATTTGAAATGACCGATGCATTGTCTGTTCATCGATATCGTTCTTTCCATTGCATTTAGTAAAACTTAAGTCTGTTTTGAGAAAGGAAAACTTAAGTCTGTTTTGAGAAAGGAAACTTAAGTCTGTTTTGAGAAAGGAAAACTTAAAAAAAGTTTAGTCTCTTAGGAAAACTTACTCTGTAATGATTCTTAGTTTGTCTCCCCGGCGGAACGGATCTGTTTATAGACAAGGAAACTTTAATGCACACGAAAACAGCAAAATCTCCCATTGCATAATTACCGTAAACTGCCTATTTGAAGCCGCGGCTTATATTAGGAAGTTGGAAGTTCCACTTTCCGGATTTGAGGCGCAAGTCAGGGTGCGGCTTTAAATAGGGCCTTTTGCCGATTTAAAGTGAGCGTGGCGAGATAAGCCGGGGGGGGGGGGGGGGTTAATACGTAAAATTACCGGTATTGCCAAAATAATGTATTGCATCATAACGTCATACAAGTCGGGAGATAATTCAACTTGAAAGCTGCGTCGTAAGATGTTCTTTTCCCAGGCATTGCGTTACAATGGCAATCAAGACTGACAATGAGCTACTTAAGGTTGTGTTATTTATTACTACTGCCACACGACTCCGCCTACACCTATTGTAGACCAATGAGCAGAGGCCAGGTTTCAGGTGGTGTAAATTGATACGGCTGCCGCCGGTCTCGCACCAAATGCAGTAAGTTAATTGTAACAGACAGAAACTTGATACTGGGTAGGTATGACAGTTATTCATAAACATGCAATAAGAGCCAGGAGAGCCAGCCACTGGTGTGACACTTGATAAGAGCTGCGATCGGAGAGAGAGAGGTTAATGTTGTTAGTAGTCGCGACTGCTTGCATAAACAATTAATTGGCTTGGTAGGGGTCAGGAGAGGCAGCCACTGGTGTGACACCTGAAAAGAGGTGCAATCGGAGAGGGAGAGGGGAATGTTGTTAGTAGTCGCGACTGCTTGTATAAACGATTAATTGGTTTCGTTGGTGGGACTGGATTAAGCAGGGATACAGAGGGGGGGTGGGGGGGGGTTGAGAGACCAAAGTCCGTGTGCGGCTTATAATATGTAGTTTTCCGGAAATGGTTCTGGGTGCCTGCCAACCCGGTTGGGGTGCGGCTTCTAATATGTATGCGGCTTCAAATAGGCAGTTTACGGTACTCAACGACTTGTGCCACGATGCAAAACAAAACTACCCGTAGCCAACGCACTCACCTAGCGCAGTATAACTTCAAAAAGGTCCTTCATTAAGCTAAAAAACATCATTAGACCAGAGAATTATTTGTCATCACGTGATATCATCCTCTGCATCAGAAAATTGTTCAGAAGAGTGATCGATCACTTCAACTTCTCTCGGAACCCGCGTTGAACCTACAGCGCGCGGTTGCCATGACAACGCCGACAAACCGTTGGAGCGTGAGTTCAAAATGGTGCATTTAGACCTGAAGTCCTTGCTTTGTTGAGTCTCTGAAAACCAGAGCGCGTGATCAGAACCCTGAGACCTGAGGCCAGCTGTATCTACACCAGTGTCCGTTGAATGATGAGGTAGGTCATGGGTGGAGGAACTCCCGCGAGAATGGACGGCCTCTCGAGAATCAGTTCCCGAGATGAGATCTTGCTGCGCTTCGCCGCAGCTACTCATATGCGTGATATCCACCGCCTGAGAACTTAAATCTCCCATCTTTGGATGTAATCGACATTCTTGAAGCTCCTCCGCAGTCGCAGGCGCCCTCTGTTGGGATATCCCACTCTTCTGTATGTGTGATTCACTATTACCATGGATACCTTCCGGACGCGGTGCCCAGTTTTCGGATTCACCGCATTCGACAAATCCATGGCCCTTTTGACTAGCGCAACAATCTTGAATAGATTCCACCGCTATACAGTCATCATCCCAACTGCACTCGTGTCCCACCGCTGACAAAGAATCCCGGTTATTCGAGTCTGTAACCTCCTCAGACGTCACCGTGGGTTCTGCAGCGTCCCAACTACATTCGTTATCAAGGTTTCCTGGTACAGCAGCGTCCCGCCAGGGGGACTCACATTGGGAGCTGCCGATACCGCCAAGGAAGGACTCCCCTTCCACCTCGTCACAGTCCCAGTCGTATGCATCCTCGGTTACTTCGTCACTGTTGTCTGAGGAGTTGTCCAATGGATACCGCACGGCGGTCTTCTCAGTGTTGAGTGTGTATACCCCGGTCTGCTCCAGCACGTCCCTGCAAAGACACGCCCAATAATACAAACATAGGCGAAAATTCGGTTTAGAACACAGGATGAAAAGGAAGTGCTAATTGTGATCTGGCCTCCACTAAAATTATACTAAATATGATGATATATTCATAATATAAAAGGGCTTAATATATTAAGAGTAAGTTCTTGATATTCTTGTTTATCGCTGATTCAAATTAAAGTAAACTTCATCTTCAAGTCGAAACTGTTTTTACCAGTTCTGTTCATGGTTATGGTCCAATGTACTGTTACTATTGATTGAGCCCATAACAAAACGGGCTTCTAACACAGACCCGGCCTTGTCGGTGAGATAACATAAGGCGTATCACTTACACAAGAGCACGTTCGTCGCCGCACAACTTGCTGAGCTCGGGGAACGCTAGCAGAGATGTGAGTGAGATCTCGACTGTGTCGCTGTCTCGGTCCAGCCATTGCTCAGTGCACGTGTACCCAGCACCCCCCTCCCCCTCCTCCAGAGCTCTGCTGAGGAGCCGCAGGTAGTACGTGACCTGCAGCATAACCCGGTCGTCCTGGCTCAGCGTCTGGTCCTGACACGGAAACGTGCACTCCGCGACCTGCAATGACGTCACAAACATTCAAACGCATCTATTATGACGTCATAATGGAACATTGAACATTATTTCAGGCGCCTGTCATGACGTCACCATGCAGTGATGGACATAACTGGGCATCTCTTATGACATCATGTCGAGATGTGTGGCCCCCCCAAATGAGACCTGTCGCGGTCAAAGGGGCAACTAACTCAACACAATTTCTTGCCTTGGCTTTTTGTTCTTAGACCGGAGAGTTATCACATGCCTTATTTACTTCATAACTACTCAAGTGCTAAGTATTTAATTAATTCATTAATACTCAATGAATACAATTATTCTCAATTATTTATCAATTACGTAACCAATATAGTTTCATGGTTAACACGATTCCCATGCATAGTGACGATTAGACGGTCTGGCGCGAAAGGGAACGTACCAACTTATACGTGGATGTGGGAACTCCCCCTGGATCCTCAGCTACATCACCGGGATCAAGCTCCGGACTGCCTTCGGTCCTGGTGAAGACGGCCACCTGGGAGCAGTGGCCTAGGTGGGCGCGGTCAGTGGGCGCGTCACCTACACCGCTGTACGTCACGGTGTAGGCGTAGCGCCGGCACACCCCAGAACACCTGTAAGTCACCAGGAGGCACTTATCACCCAGGCGGCACACATTGTGCAGCCACGTTAATACCAAATATTGCGAAACCCTCATTCGTAACCTTTTTAAATGTCATTTTACTACATGCATAAAACTGTGGTATAAAGTTAATTAAAGGTTCATAGACTTACACTTATGTTTAAAATCCCATTTCACATGCGATATTCTGCTGGTAATAATGAAAATATCATCTCTAAACATATATACTGTGGATTATTCAGTAAAACTAAGTAACATGGATGATAGTGATTAAAATACAATAAATTAAAGAATTTCCGAGGGGCTTACAAATAATTTTTACGTAACGCAGAATGACGAATCTGAACACCGATGCGACTGCATCCATTATGACCGGATGAAGTAGTAATGATTTGGTAAATATAATCAGTTACCAGCGCTGAAATTCCTCCCGCGTCCATTCAAATTTGTGATCCCAGTGCCTGAAGCCAGTGAGGTTTGGGAAGAGGACATTGAATTCGGCGTTGGGGGTGGTCAGCACAGCGAGTCTTGGTTTCAAGTAACCGAACACAACTCTGGGAAACATGTCCAGCTCATCCGGCTGCAAGTGTTCAATCCTGCAATTAGACATAATTTAACAAGTTTTTAACAAGTGTTTTTTTTTACATTAATAAAACGGTACAGTTTATTGGCATTAATCGCCAAGGCGAAAAACTTCTAATGTTAAAGATATGAGCTCTTTGTATGTCACATTCCGTGTAGTCACATTATTACTGTGAAGTCTGATTTCATTTAGCAAGAGCCAGCAGGCATCTATTCACAATACATACTAAATGCAAAAAGATAAGAACATTTTATCTTTTTCTTTTGCTTGGTGTCTTGCAAAGAATCTTTTGTCTATAATCAATATTCTGTAATATAGAAATTACACGATTCAATTATGTCCAATGACCACCCTCAAATACTTACACTTCGATCATGGTGACTGCCTCCATCTGGAGAAGGTTCGCATCAACTTCCGACACACTGCCGCAGTACAGCCTAAAACGCAGCGGATTACTCCGCTTCAGCAGATAGTCCGAGGTCATAGGTCGAATCTGGACGGATGACCGGTTCAAAGTATCCTCATCAATGTCGACTCCCACTATTTCTTCTAGGCTGTTCACCATCTTATAGAAGGGCATCACTTTGCACTCCGCACAACCAAAGTCAACCACCTGTAATATAGCAAAACAAATTGTATTACGGTGCTAGAAATAAATCTTAATTAGCGGTAATCATCCAACAGACGCTAGGACATTCATAAAAGTTGTGGAACAAGAATCATGAATAAAGCATTAGCTGCAGCCAGCCTTTGCACCTAAAACATGCACTTTTAACTATGTGACTCCAGCTAGATAGAGGCCCATATATAAGAGTTACATATATACACCACTGACTACACACATACATGCAATAGGTTCTCCAAACAAACTAGAAGCCAGCTGTCACCAACAACACTGTTTTCTATCAACAGAGCTGTTGTAGATTGAATTCACCACACAAAATGCTTAGAGCCAGGCCTGGTAAAATGACTATGATGTTACTGGTACATCAACTTTTTTTTATTATCAGCTGCTCATAACATACTTACACTTTTTATATTATGTTCTCTTAGAATTTTCCCAACATGACTGTATCTTTGCCTATAAAGTGGTGGATCGAAACCAATCACTTCAATATCCTTTTCACAGTTGGCCTTCTCCTCTTCTTCATCTGTCGGGACTTCTTGCACTGCAGCCATTGCTTAACTTGTTTCAGCAAGAAAAATACAAATAAATAAATGAGATGGGGAGATGGAAAAAGGTAGTTAATTGTTGATGAACGATTGTTGATTGCAGAGGTTTGCTAACAATCAAGTAACGATTGAAGCAATACTGGAACAGCATATCCATGCATGTCAGCCTGTATCAGATGCCAACAATAGTAAACAAATATAATTTTGTGATTTGAGTGATGAATCACCATATTATGGCTTCATGGCTTTCCCTAGAAGTTGTGTCCTTCTGCATTATTTGAGATCGTTTTATGTATTTCCATATATCTTCACTATAATAAAAGGACAGCCCCCATTATGCGCCAGTCAACAAGCGTCCGGTATCCAGTAGCCCAGAACTCTAGGCTGTGTATGGGATGACCCACATCATTCTTCAACCCAGAGTCTGTAGCTAAGCTAGCAGCCCTAGATCCCTTCTGTCAGTCAATTTACTGTGCCTGTGCAAGTCGTGGGCAATCCCAGACACTGGTCTAGTTGCGGTTGCTATATAAACCAAGTTTACATATTTGCATTGAGCAGGAGAGAGACTTTGGCCCCAACCTTGTGGCGTTGTTTGAGGGAACAACTTGTTATCTGTAACAAGGCTTTGTGACAGAGCTACCCCCAGGCTAGTTCCATCTCTGAAACCTAGTAGCTCCACCCCACCCCTTGTAGGGAGTGGTGAAATCATGCGGCCCTCATGCTGTGCTGCCTTTACGGATGGACATCGCTGGAACTACCCCCAGGCAACCCAGCTTCTCTAGAAAGCAGGCTTGCCTTGGGGCACTTGCGCCAAACTGATATACAGCCCTATAAATGGCTATAAGCTTATACAGATACACAGGCACAGTAAATCAACTGACACAGGGGGGGAGGGGGGTGTCCTCTCTGTTAGTCAATTTACTGTGCCTGTGACAGTATACTGTACAGATATAAACTTAAAGTCAAAGTCATAATTGGCATAGACTCACGTTTCTGCCCATATTTTTTCCGCTAATTTTCCACTATCACTTTGAAAATCACTCACGTGAAAAAGCAACACTTCCACCCCGTCCCCTTCATCTTGCCCCCTCCACCCGACAGCAGCTAAAACGTTCTGTGGTCGAAACATGCCGCGATCAACTTGGGCCTACACCTTGCAAACCTACTAAAGCACACATCATAAGATGATATTTAGTTGCCATGGCGCCAAACATGCTCTGAACAATACATGCTCTATATTTGCACCAGCCACACGCGCCATGGCAACTTTCATTTCATTCAGAGCCTTACAAGTTACATTGTCTTGTCTTGGAGTGTCAGCATGGAGAAATATTATATGTCTTAAAACAGGATAACATTGCAGTACAAACGTAAGTTTAGAATCGTTAAAATGGTCTATAGTCGGCGTGTTTAATATCTGCCGCCTTGCTTTCATAAATATTTTTGTCTGTGCAAAATTTAGAGCCACGATTTATGTACTTATTTGCTCCATTACACGAGACCCTTGTGATTTTAACTTACTTGAAAGTGTATCTTGTTTAATAACAGCAAAACTCGATAGTCTCTAGCATAAAGTCTAGCAGACGAAAGTGTGTTGACAGCCGCCTATTCATGACATCGTAAGGTAAAGGTTATATTACTACATTTTCATTGGTTAAAAGAAGTAAGCCCACTGAAGAGTCTAATATCAGGCACTAGAAAAGGGGATAGAGCATTATGTGCCTATGCAAAGTTTCTATAATAACAGTAATTTTAGCGTCTCAAAGCAAAAGTAATGCAAAAGGAATGAGTTTTTAGCTTCAATGTTCATATATATGGGAGGAACTATAAACGCATGTAAGCTTAATTTCAAGTTACGGCTTGACATTGACACAACCTAACCCCCCTGCCCAAAATACCAGCAACACTAGATCTATCACCCACAGACATGGCAGATGACAAGGTAAACAGAGCGACGGCCATAGCGAAACTTGTCTGCTTCGTTTGCGTGAAACTCGTAATGTTGGCATCATGTGAATTCTTTTGACAACAGGACTGTGAGTACGCCAAATTCTGTTGGGTCTTTGGTTCAAGTTGACAAATATAAACTGATTTTAGGCTTGTCAATGAAACATTTCGCGTCAAATTAGAAAACGAGGCGGCAAATAGTTTCCGTGCCGACTATAGAGTCAGACAGTATAGTGTTGCTTTCTCACGTGAGAGATTTTCAAAGCGATTGCGGCAAATATGGGCGATAAATAGGGAAGGTAAAAAAATACACAATTATCAAATTGTTTGTGTTTCGTTCACCCAAATTTCACCTGTTGCATAGCCTGCCTGTGTATCGGTGTGAACTGGCATCAGTTGGTAACACTGTCAAAGCTAAGTTTATTACGGGGCACAGTGGACAGGTGGAGAAGCAAACGAAATGCAGTCGTCTGGCGTCTGCACGGAAACCCCGGAAACAAAGAAATTTTCAAAGGCCTCACATTTCGGAAGTTAGTAGTCGGAATGACTTCAGACTGGTTCCTTGTCTGGTTGGGTTTCCGCTAGTCTCTACACAGGCCGCTGCGTGGCGTGGTACGCTCTCTCCGCCACACACGAAATGGCATGAAGTACGTAGTGTTATATGCCGTTTTGTCCCGGCTAAATTGGGTCCAGAAATTTCTCGATCAAAAGGAAAGGGGTTGGAGGCAAATTTCCCCAGGTGCCACCGTTGAAACCCACGACCTGTTGAAGCACAGCCTACTTAAAGTTGCATATCAAGCTCTTTCCCGCCAAAACTAAAAGAGGTCAAAATACAAATAAGAATCGGTCCTTGAATCATTCAAGATTTATTTTGTCTATATGGCACCCATGCCAGACGGCCAATTGGTGTCTCTTAGGGCGTGATCGATTTGCCTTTTCCAAAGACTACCTCGTCCGGAAGAGTGCATGCAGTGCGATCGTTTTGCCTCTTCGATTCCGAGAAGACCTCTTCTGCTCTTCCGCCCAGGTAGGTGGAAGAGAGAAGAGGTAGAGGCTATTCCAAGATGGGGGAAGCTAACTATGCACTATTTGCTCAGTGTAATCAATTAGGCTAAATGGGGAAATACAGGAATGAAACAACGAATAAAGTTATGTGAAACCTATATGTAAGACCGTATCTCGTTATTTGGAAGGCATGTGCGGGGTACATGAGGGCCCACATATGTAGTTAACCATGTATCTGACTGTTAATGTTGGGCGATAACATATGGAAGTGGGCGATAAGTTGTGAGCAACTGTTACAGTCGGCTTCTCCGAGCACCCTGCGCCCCCCCCCCCCCCCAGGTCGCAAGTTTTTCAGAGAGCACACCCCACACCCCCGGTCGGAATTTTTCAGAGAGCAACCCTCCCCTCGGCAAATTCCTAGATCTGTCCCTGCCCACCCCCCCACCCCCTCTATAGTCTGAATCCGCCCCGGAGCGATAATACGAAACACACATAATTATACGGAGACATGCAGTCCCATGACTGCGTAGTCCTATATATTGCCTCAATCATTTCTTAGGGCAACAAAATATCCAGATCTTATAAATTGGCCATAAAAAGTCAACCTACACACCGCATGGTAAGTTGTTGGCATCCGTCCGTCTGCGAAAGACAATGGATTTGCAGCTTTTGCTTTGGTTTAAGCAGTAAGATTTGTTTCGCGGCATTTGCGCCTACTAGGACTGACTCAGTAAGCCTATATGTGACCGACCGCAGTCGTCGCATCGATGACCTGCCGTCAGATCTAGGTTTATACTCACTGAACAGCGGAAAGCCTAGATTGGCGTTTTCAAATCCAGTTTCTCAAACCAGCGCCGTCGTAGTGGGTCGATCATTCCCTGTCGCACGAGACGTCTCCATCCCCTGAAGAACGAGCGACCTCTTTTGGGAGTTAAGGGTTGGGAGTATAGTTTGCGTTGGCGTAAGTAGTGCCGTCTGGTGGCAAACATTAGAAGTCCGACTTTTAAATTGTTGTTTAGCTTACATTGGTAACGAAGTCGAAGAGGCTATCCTGTCAGCCTCGGTGTCTTTGCCGCATTATGGGCAAACTCTTCAGCAAAACGAAACGATCGTCATCAAAGCTAACGTAAATAGTTCACTGCTCAAAATGCCAGCAAAAGGGATGGATATATATGATGATCACTGTAATTAATCCATAGTGTGGTTGGTAATCACCCATTATCGCTCGGTTATTTCGCCCCGGTGTCACATCATGCGGAAATGCCGACCGAGCAAGACTCGACATTAACGCTTGTCCGCTTGTCCGGGACAAGTGATTTCGCCTGTCGGACAAGTAAATACCTCCCTGTACTTGTCCGACAGGATAAGCGCTTGCCTGACAAGTGCAAAGGACTGTCACACAGTTATTTTGTTAACTCGTCACAGCTCTGTTTGGTACTACTGGTGGTGAAGACTGGCATGAAGCTGGTTAGCCCTGTTGCATGCCCCTCCCTGGCTTATCAGCTCTGGGGAGCAGGCCGGAGGGCCATGAAGTAAACATTCAAATTTAGCGTTGATTAAAAAATGTGCCTTCTTACATTACAGAAAAGTATACATATAAACGGTCCTTATCGATGTGTCAAGTTGTTCTTCATACCTTTATAGTTTCGTTGGCAAAGTGATTGAATACACACAAATGTGATCACTTTTCGTACTGGCAAAACTTTCCTCCAACTTCCAACTTCTCCTCACGGCTATGTTGCTGTTACGTCACAGTTCTCGTCGATCTCCCGGCAGAGGGCGTTACGCTTACGCCATAGTCCTAGGAAAAATTGTGATGCGAGGAACGAGCTCCGTCTGCCGGGAGATCGGCGAGAACTGTGATGTAACAGCAACATAGCCGCGAGGTGAAGTTGTAAAAAATTGTTGTTGGAAAGTTTTGCTAGTACGAAAAGTGATCACATTTGTGTGTATTCAATCACTTTGCCGACGGAACTATAAAGGTATGAAGAACAACTTGACACATCGATAAGGACCGTTTATGTGTGTACTTTTCTGTAATCACTGCCCGAAGAGGGCACATTTTTTAATCAACGCTAAATTTGAATGTTTACTTCATGGCCCTCTGGCCAGCTATCCAGAGCGGATAAGCCAGGGAGGGGCATGCATCAGGGCTAGAAGCTGGTAACCTGGTAACGGAGGGCCGCGGGAGTCCATGTGGTGGCCCTAGACGGGGGCTTGCATTGTGTGGAGGGGCAGCAAGGCGGTCTCACTTTAAAGCGAAAAGACACTAATCTTGCGAAAAGACAGCCTAAATGCCAATTAACTTCGATTTGAAGCTGTTGAACCGGCTGATTCGGTTTGTGATGTCTTTACTGCGGGAATATGTATGAAAAAATGTATTGTTTAATCGAGATTGGGGTTTCCATTCGGTTTTTCAATTTGAGTACATGATTGATACTCTCGCAGTTGTTGTTTGTCCAAGAAGGGGAGATGCCGTGTCTTGATGAGGTGGCATACTTTACCTTCCTTAACTGATTAGCCCTGCACAAAACCGGCGCCCAGAAACCGGGTGTCTTCCGACTTCTACCTCAACTAATTGTTGTCACATAACTGCGGCATGTGTATCTTCTACCCCAATAACCCTAACATTTTATTTTGCAGAAAATGGCAACCCAATGTTGATGAATTAAAAAAAAAAAGTTGCAGGCGATACATGTCCCATTTATGATTAGAAAGTTGCATTATCATCTTTTTCGCGAAAAGATTTCATAGCATAAACATGTATACGATACTGTCCCGACTGTACGGGGGATATGGGGCATGCATGGGGGACATATGCGGTCTGACTGTCTGCATTTCCACACCCCAAGCTGTACGGTTACCAGATACTTCGGCCCACCCATATCGCGCCTGGCCACTAACATGCACAACATTAAGAAAGATGATTTATTGAATGAAAAAATGGGCTGAACTGTCTATAAACCAAGTTGTACTGCCCAAGCCAGTGTGGCATACCAAAGTGTCTGTTCATGAAATTCTGTCCGGCCAGACACCCATAGTGCCTATAAGGACTATTTGTGGCATGTTATAAACGTTAATATAGCATACCCTGATAATCATGGCATTATATAATTAATTGACAGTTAGGGGATTGCATAGTATAGGGAGTGATTGCTCAGGTACCAGTGATCACATGATTGTGCGCTTGCAGAAATGCACTTACGTTATTCTATTGAATTATATCTGTACGTGCCTACAATTTTACAAGACAAATGCTTTCATATGTAACAGCTATACCTTAACCTTAATTAGGTAAGATTCCAAGCAATCTATATATTTATATTCTTCTTACCATCTTTTGCTTTATGAGCAATCACTGGTCTGGTTACTAGATCTATATATAAACTGGTCCAAAAGTCTTTTCAGCCAGGCCATATGTCATATAGCTTGCTCTGTACATGTTAAAAATATACATGGTAAAGAGTCTTATAGTAAAGGGTTTATGTAATGCAAAGAACAGTATATGCTACATTTTATTGCCTAGTAAATATTGGTATATATACTGCCTTTTATTTCATTACATGCGGAAAGACTGCTTTCAGCATTCTCCTTTTTTACTGCTTACTTCATTATTTTAATACAATAAATATTATAGATATATTAATTACTTTATATGTAAAATATCAAATATGATTATCTATATTAAAGGGTATCTGAGGGCCCAGGACACAAGTACCAAGCTTTAGGTGGACTGGGACATCCTGACATGGTTAGACAGTATCAGCCTGTTCACACTGAGGCAGTCACCAGTGTGTGTGCTGTCGCTCCAGGTCTGTGCTTCTCTGGTAGCAAGGATCAGGTATGCACTACACATCCACAACTCTCTCCTGTTACATTTCCTTTCATTTAAATCTGCAAAAGTATTATAATTAAGGCTAAGGAAAAAGACAATTTGATGAACTGACTGGTAGTTAATTTAGTGACAATAATTAAGAAAGGATATAAACAAAAGCAAGTTTACCTTAACAGAAAAAAATCATACAGGACCAGTAAAACTAACTTTTAGTGAGTAGGCTGTACATAAATATACCAGGGTTAGTACTGGTACCGGTATAGTAGCTCTACCCATTCTGAGCAACTGAGTTGGTTCTTGCTGCAGTCAAGCATGGTGCAATACAGTAAATTACAACTGCTGTATTCTGTTTTCGAGCTTTAGTGTGCAATTGTAGTTCAGCTGGTGCATTGACTTGTATATGATACCAGAAATAATAAATGTTCTTTGGTGCATGTGGGTGGTGGGGGGAAAGGGGGGGGGGGAGGGGTGGCAGCCTGGTAGCCGTCTCCCATCTCCCTCCTTCCCTCCTTTTGTTTGCCCAACACACAGTACAGCGACTGCTTATATACCAAGCGTTGTAATGCAGTCCATTCTGACACTTTAACTGTAAAATTGGCGTCATTTTATCGCTCATAGTGCAACAAGTTTGTCTTTAGATTCCTCATATATATTGGGAGAAAAAGAGAAACGAAATGCGAGATCCGCTCGTGATCTATGTATTTTATGTAATGACCTTCTCAACAAGTTAAATTCATGCACCGGGCATGTGAATATTGTTATTTCTTCTCACTGCGTGTAGAGTGCTGTGCTTTTCAACTTTGTGACTGGCACAGCTGAGCAGAGATGGTCTGGCCATGACAAAGAAGTCTCTAAGGTTAGTCAAAGTATGCATTAATTAATTGCTAGATGCGAATGGATTATTTATTATTGGATTATGGAATATTTGATGGATTACAGTAACCCTCAGAACCTCTTATACAGCATGTAGCATCCGACTTGCACATTATCTGTATCTCATCGATTAAATTCAACCCCATCTTAGTGTCCCAGGGGGTTTCTTGACCCAGCTAAGGCTTCATATGCATACGTCATTGGATTTCACAATTTCCACAGGTGGCGTATGGTGAGATTGTGCAATCCTACTTCACCGCCTCCAGGGACAAAACCGTTAACATGTGGCAGCGAACGTCACAGGAGCCAACCTTGACCTTTACTGGACATGATCTTATTGTAACTGGCTTGTCTCTTAGTCCAGGTTTGTTCGATCACCTCATGCAATAGTTATCATAGAAAGGTCTTTAGATAGCTGACACAGCAGAGAGACATAGTATGTAATTATGTATTTCAAATATTGCTTAAGACAGAAACTAATTTAAGTCTTATATGTCATTGCTCTTCGCATTTAAGAAGAGACACTTCTTAAGTCTATTGTCAGAGAGATTTAATACTGGTTTAATATAAAAATGCGTGGATATACATGTGTCATTCTTCATGCATCTAGGCCATCATTAGCGGGCTGAAGGTATCCACATGGAAGTAAACCGATTTCTACTTGATTAGATTTTGTACAAGGACTTTTATGAGGATACTTGATATGTGAAATAATTGCAGACAATCGTCAACTGTGTACTGGATCCAGAGATAATTCCATCAGGACTTGGGACGTCAGCACGGGTCAAACAAAGCTAACCAACAGTCTATCCAGAAACCTGGTATGTGTCCCACTAATGGTCAGCGTTTGCTTCATCATAGATTAAATGCTTGCCATTTAGGCCATATCTCACAGAATACATTTAAGTACGCAAAAATAAGGTAACACACCGGGCTTCAGCGCAACATACCCGACTTCGCCAGGAATTTTAATGTAGATGTTGTGTCACATGTCGATCTGCTCATTATACCTGGAAGAGTCTGGGCTCGGTTGAGCCCTTGTATGCATAAAAGTGGTCTAAAGAAACCTGATCATGCTGTTAATTAAGACGAAAGTGTGTACAGTAGAGAGATTTGTGTTAAGCCTTCCTCGACGATGAAAGGGGGTTTTAGGAGACTTGCCCCAGGTACATGTATTCGAACCAATGCACCTCTTGGTCTCCACTCCAACTGAGATAGGTGTGCTAGCTCGATTCCTAGCGGCCGCTGTCATTCCAAAGTCTAACTATATCAGGTTAACTTACTTGTATATCTAGTGTTTTTCTCCGCCAGGTGACTCACGTGACGTGGGCGAAGAGCACCAACCTGATCGCCCAGACTGGCGAGGACAAGGAAGTAAGGTCAGTGACCCCGGCGAAGCTTCTTTTCGCCTGGAGAGTTCACTCACCTTATTTACAACTCGAGTTAGATAGAGCCAATGGCTCCATTCGCCACAGAACGAGTTCACTTATGAATTTTTGTGTCATATATCACTTATGTTATTTTCTCATAATGTAAGGAATCATTGCTTTATGTTTCATTGAGGCCATCTTCCCATGAAGAAGACTTGTGATATATATCACTCTGGTCCTTTGCGATTAGGAATCGTCGTCTTATATACATTTAAATTATTCTCCGATTAGGAATTTTTGGGATGTATATTACTTGTCATTTTCCCTCTATCGATTTTGTCTTATATGGCATATCGCTCAAGTAATAATTCTTATTCCGAGTCGTTATGCTGCTGCATGTCAGAAAAGTAATTTTCCCATTGGGAGTATTTGTCTTGTATATCATCAAGTCATTTTCCCATAATGAATATGTGTACATCATTTGAAAGTCATAATAAATCTTTGTATATCATTAAAGTTATGCTTCTATTAGTATCTTTGTCTGGCATAAATCCATAGTTATCTCCCATGGAGAATTGTTGTCTTGTATTTTATCATTCAAATAATTTTCCATCAGAAATCTTTGATCATGCAGGATCCTTTTATATAAACAACTAGGTGCCATGGAGCAACAGCCGCCCCACACGTCTATCCCTGTATCTTTGCAGGCTGTGGGACGCCTCCAGTCTACAAGTCGCCCACGTGTTCCCCAAGAAGCTTCACATTCAGACCTGGTGCGACATCGACCACAGCGACACCTACCTCGTCACCTGTAGTAACGGTTTCCAGGGCAACGGGTGTGAGTCGACGGTAAGTGTGGATATACACAGAAGAGATTTCCGTGAAACTTTTACTGTCAGTTCTCTTCTCCTCAACGCGCACACTCATTGGTCGATGTCTTATTGCGTACCATTTAAAGCCTTGGCTCAGTTAGTTTATAAGGCCGCCCCGATAGCTCAGTGGGTTAGAACGCTCGCATTGAGCGCTCTGGCCACCTGAGAGCCTAACGGCACGTGGATCGGTGGTTCGAGCCCCGCTGTGGCCATGTCTGTGTGGTCGCAGGATAAAGATCCCATTTCCTTCTTCGCAAAGAGTAGGGGGTTACTCTGGGGACATGGCTCCGCTCTTCCCTTCTCTTTCCCATTAACGCGATTTGACCAGAATGGGTTAATGAATAAACAATCATGAATACACAATCAGTTAGTTTATATTGTTTTCTGAGATGAATTATCGTATGGTGAAACACCTCGACGGGTTGAAGATTTAGCGCTTACGTTTACCCTGGTTGACATTCTTCAAACTCAAATTACTCAGAACCAAGCAACGCAGCTGAACTCACAAATATTAAGCACAAATATTACATTAGCACAAGCTTGTATTGTTTTAGTTTGCCAATATTACCCACGTGATATGTTTTACCGTTTATCGTCATTCTGTCTTTCTGACTTTAGCTTTGGGACCTTCGCATGCGGAATGCGGTCCACGAGTTCAAAGGTCACGAGGAGACCGTATGTTGTTGTGTCTTCCTTCCCGTCTCGGTTGCTAGGGGCAGGCCTCTCATAGCAACGAGTTCTAACGACTGTACTGTGAGGATTTGGGACCGTGACATGCAAGGTAAGCAATGCACTGTCACTATATATCAATCCCGGCTAAATGGTCCATGATCGTAGTTATCACTGAGGTAATTCATAATTCACCACTTTGTCTAATCTAGTTTATGTTGATCTGCTTTATTAATTCTCTACTTGAATCCATAACATCACGGTTTTCATCACTTAAGTGAATATTCAATGGCTAACTTCACTATAATTGTAATCTTTTAATAATGCAAGGCATAACCTCCTACTAGCCCTTTAGGTATGCGCACGTTCGCCGTAATGTCCCTATTATTGGATTTGGCTGTTGTAATGAAAAAAACCCACAGTCTACGTAGAGATCTCGCGGTTTAATGAGGTTTTATGGATTAAAATAGAGAATTGATAGAGTAAAGTAGAGCTTTTATGGACTAAAATAGATATTTTATGGAGTGAAGTAGACATTGTTGAGTAAAATAAAAGAAATACAATAACGTTGACGTGATATTGCATGACAATTTATACCAAATATCAAACAAGAAAATGCGAAGCATATCACAGTCAAAGTCAAAGCACGGTGTCTAAAGAAGAGTCGGAGTTCCGCTTATGTATATAAATCAGTAATGTACACCGTGTTACAATCTTTACCGCCGCATAAAGCGTTTATACCAAAAGTTGTTACGTTGGACTTTATATGATATGTACCTCTTATCGCACTGTTACTGTTCGACGCCACAGTGTGTCTAGCTGTGTGCTCCATTCCGGGTTCGGGCCCCTTGACGTCAGTGGCTGCCTTTGAGGACGGCAGGTAAGCTAGGCATTAACCTCTGGATATCGATGATGGCTGTAACACCAGCGATCGCAATTGGCTATAAAGCAAGAGGTGAATGAGATAAAGCGAGGGGTGAATGAGATATAAAGCGATACGTGAATGAGATAAAGCGAGGAGTGAATGAGATATAAAGCGATAGGTGAATGAGATATAAAGCGAGGGGTGAATGCAATATATAGCGAGGGGTGAATGGGATATAAAGCGAGGGGTGAATGAAATATAAAGCGATAGCTGAATGAGATATAAAGCGAGGGGGCCAATGAGATATAAAGCAAGGGGTGAATGAGATATAGAGCGAAGGTGAATGAGATATAGAGCGAGGAGTGAATGAGATATTGAGCGAGGCGTGAATGAGATATAAAGCAAGGAGTCAATGAGATATAAAGCGAGGGGGTCAATGAGATATAGAGCGAGAAATATAGAGATATAGAACCAGGTATATTGTACATGATGACACCCAGAAGGGAGATGGACCACCCAATGGGGTCATCTTACCCGCAGGAAACCTATGTTTATTGGTGGATAATCAAACCAATAAAGCTGCGGCCGCAAAATGATTATAGAAGTTCATTTTATCCGAAAGGGAAGATCTATTTGCACTTTTTATTACTATTTCAGTCTTTGCGTGTCCAGTTTCAACACGGGTGTCCATGTCCTTCAAACGACCTTCGCTGACGATGGATCCATATCTCTGAAAGAAACTGCACAGTTTTAGCGCTTTCTGCCACCGGTATGTTCTGTATTCGCCTGGTCACCGCTATTATCATGTCACATGTGTATGTATATGCCAGTCACGTGTCCTCGCGCGGCCAGACCGTATGGACATGTTAGGAAATGTATCTGTGGATGTAATTCCGATATGTATTAATGTATCTCGATACGGATCGTTGTGTCATGGGGGATAAATCATTGTGTCACGATATGTAACGCTTGGTCATTTGGGATGAATCATTATGTCACGATATGTAACGCTGGGTCACGGGGGTGAATCATTTGTGTCACGATATGTTGTGTCATGGAGGATGAATCATTGTGTCACGATATCTATTGCTGTGTCACGGGGGATGACTCATTGTGTCATGCTATGTTGTGTCATGGAGGATGAATCATTGTGTCACGATATGTAACGCTTGGTCATTTGGGATGAATCATTATGTCACGATATGTAACGCTGGGTCACGGGGGTGAATCATTGTGTCACGATATGTTGTGTCATGGAGGATGAATCATTGTGTCACGATATCTATTGCTGTGTCACGGGGGATGACTCATTGTGTCATGCTATGTTGTGTCATGGGGGATAAATCATTGTGTCACGATATGTAACGCTTGGTCATTTGGGATGAATCATTATGTCACGATATGTAACGCTTGGTCACGGGGGTGAATTATTGTGTCACGATATGTTGTGTCATGGAGAATGAATCATTGTGTCACGATATCTATTGCTGTGTCACGGGGGATGACTCATTGTATCATGCTATGTTGTGTCATGGGGGATGAATCATTGTGTCACGGTATGTATCGCTGTGTCACGGGGGATGACTCATTGTGTTACGATATGTATTTAGGTGTCATGGGGGATGAATTATGGTGTCACCATATGTATCGCTATATCATGATATGTATCCACGCGTCGTGAACTTGCAGCTAGAAGTCATCGTGCGACAAGCATGTGTTTGTCACGTTATATATATGTCGCAATATTTTACTATGATGAATTTAAACGTGTAACTGTGCCATATCTGTATCAGATTCCACTGGCGTACACACTTTAGGGGGACCATACCTTATGAATATTCAGTCACTGAATATTCATAAGGTATGAATTTCAGTGTGACTGATCTCTTTATATACACAAATAATATGGATAGGTGCTACCTAAAATGCGAGCGTATATTTATTTCGTGCGGAGACATCTTGATCAATATTCAAAATAAATTTGTTGAAACCGGCAAGTTTCATTGATATAGGGCTATAAAGTCTCGTTCGCCTAGACTTCCGGTTTACTCATTTTGGGGACAAACAAACGAAGCACGTGTTCGGAACGAGTTTAGAATATCTGCGCACACTGGTATCCTGACTATCTGTGACGTAGGCGTGACGTGTATGTTACGCAAAGAGAGAGACTGGGAACCAGACTACCTGCGCAAAAGCCAGGCGCCGAGGGGTGGGTCCATGGCGGAAGGCCTAGCGATATGATTAACAATATTTAAGAAATATAGCTTCTGAAAACGGATAGACGACATATTTTTTGTTCGTCTGCGCTATCGCAAGGACGAATATTTGTTACGAAGGGACAATACGACTCAGAAACTAACGTTTTTTTGCATTTAGTACGAACTCGAGGCCTTATGACGTCACACGGATTCTCCCCGGTGACAACGTTGGCGCAACGCTTCAAACAGAAAACTTACAAAAATGAAGAAACTTGGTCTTTTCGTGATCCAAAAGCGATACGAAAACATCCGATTGGTCTTATTTTATGTTTACAATGTGGTTTAATGACGCATCCGTGTGCTGTTACTCAATCACTGCACATTTTGACAGCGGAATGGTTAAGTCGATCACTTGTCCTCGCCATTTTTGTTACCGCGGAGGCACGCGAAACTCTGTGACGTCATTCACTTTTTGAGGAACTTGCGAAAGCCCGGGCGCAGGGCTAAATTTTGAACGTTATTTTTAGCTTTCGAGTGTTTTTAAGACTGATTTTTCCTTGTATATTCCCAAAGTTCTGCGCTTCCTCGCCTCCAAATATTTTAACGTATATCTCCCATAGCCATGTTTAGTGAAATGGTACTCATAGTCTTTAGAATAGACCTGGAAAGAAATTGGCTTATAGCTGCTTATACTTCAACATGGAGCACGTGTGTTTGTTTGTCCCCAAAACTGAAGTCTCGCGGCCCGATCGCAAGAACTGTATAGCCCTATATCACCATACATATGAGTGGCCGATCCAGCGGGGGGGGGGGGGGGGTGCTACTACGGCTATAGTCCCCCACCCTCTGGTTAAGCCGCAGAAGCCCCCCCCCCCACCGACAGGTTTAGCCCCCGAGAATAAAGCAACCTATCGCTACCCACGAGCACCAACCTAATGCTGGAGAAGGACCAGTGCCCCCCCCCCCCGCTTCCGCCGCCTATGCACTGAAATCTCGAAATTCAAGCCCCCCGGGGGCGGATCTAGGGGGGGGGGAGGTTACGGGGGTTGCAATCCCCCCCTTGGGAACCTGAACATGCACTGTTCGAGTCGGCTTCACCCAGCCCCACCCCCTCCCCCCAATTGGAAACATGAACATACAATGTTAAAGTCGGCTTCTCCGAGCACCCCCGCCCCCCCGCCCCCGCCCCCTAAAAAGCTCGCTACGCTCGCTATCATGCTGTAATTTATTGTTATCACTAATATCCGTCCACTTGTAGCCTCACATACAATACATTGTGCATCATGTACGTACTCATGGCGATCGTGGAGTGTGAATTCGTATTATAGTGGCATCATTGGTTCATGTCTAGTTGCTCAGATATGTGTGCACGTTTCTCATCCGTCCAATGCCGTATAAATGTGGACTTTTCAGACTTTGATAAGGTTTTGCATCGATGGTTTCATCGCATTGATTGGTCTTTGATTGGCCTTTCAGTCTCATGTCCCCGTGAGCTTCAAGGATCTCTCCTCAATGTTTACTTAGTTTGATGGAGTTAATCATAAAACTGAAAGGGCACGAGCACCAATTTAGGTGTTTGTTTTGTGGCCCGGGCAGCTACTCTGGAGCATGTTTCATCTATTCGTCATTCCGGGAGGGTCCTTGAACCCGTTCATATGTGTGCGCAAATACGGCCTAACGTACAAACTCCTGTCATTGTTTTGTGTCAAATAACTTTTATATGCTGGGTATAATTGTCACTAATTGTTATGTCTGGCGTTTTCCTTGTCAGTTTTTTTACGTGTATATCAATCTCCCATGTAAATTTCATGTCTGTAGGTTTCTGCTTTGATGAAAATAAAAACGGTGTCGAGTGTCAATATGCGAACACGTTTTGCTATGTTAGCTTCTGAATCATTGTTTATAAGCAAAGATGTGGCTTTGGCTTGATTAAAGGATAATGGAGGGGTATTGCAATGTTCATATCGGTGCCGAATGCCGGAGATACCAAGGTACAGCGGTTCCATCTGGTCGAGGGAGCTTTACTGTAATTATTACTCGGTGGGAGTAATACGTGAGCCACTGCAAAATAAGGGTATTCGTTAACATGGAAGAATGACAGATTTGGGGTTTCCATAGTACCTACGTAACCAAATCTAAGATCAGCCTTTATAAGTTATAAATTTAAAATGATATAACTAACTAGGGGATTGAATGAATGAATAACGCGAGGCTGTGTCCCTAGCTGAGTGGCGCTCCGAACAGCCCGGGCCCAACCAGCTACTGTAGGAGACCTGTAACCGGATTCCCAGGCTGCGAGGCTTAGCCCCCCTTCCCCCTCCCCCTCCACATGACTCCCCATCCGCTATGTCTAAAAACCGGAGTGACTGCGAGCCACTTTTGGGGAGGCGTGGGAGAGCCGAGGGGGGTGGGGGGACTTGCAACCATGAGGCCACCGAACGAATGTCACCGTTTTATTAAGTGCTAATTGTAATGCTAATATTTAATATGCGGTTGCGTTTTGAGTAAATGTCAGCGATGAACCATCGCACAACCTTGGCCGTCAGTCTTGAATTGCTGCTATTTTGATTGCTCTATAATTGATGTCCAACCCTTTGACGAGAGCATTCACCATGGTATGGTCGGACATTGACCAAGCGACCGTAACAAAGCTGTATCCATATAGAGCCGTTCAAATGTATAGACCCGCTTAGTTTGTGTAAGTTTGTAACAAAATAACAGAATTGCTGTGTCAGTGTTAAAAGTGTTGGTGCTACGATTTTGTTTAACTCAAAGTTAACTTTGTTTATGGAAGATAAACAATAAGAATGTTTCAACAGGACTTTACAGTTTTGATTCCACTAAATCACTCTACACACGTTCGTTGAAGTAGCAAAACTGAGGTCAGGCGGGTTTATTTGTTGGAGCGTTGTCTATGAGTGTAATGTAAGTCATTCTCCAATGATTTTACAAGGACCTCGTTCGCAAGCGACATCTAGTCGACTATTTTTTCACCTAGATTTCGCCATTGCGCCTGCGCTTTACAGCTTTATGCCGAACGCGGGATAGTCGAAAATGGTTGACAATCTGTCTCATGGCGGAAATAAAAACTTATTTGGCAGTGAAGGCGATGCGGCGGCTGCTCAAATAAGAATTGTATTACAGAGAACATTTTACCCCGTGTTCTTTGACTAGAGCCCCACTCTGTATAAGACCCCCCGCCCCACCCCCACCGACACACACACACACTCCAAAAAAGAATCTGCGCCGTAACAAATAATACAAACATATTGTGGGGTAGTCTCAATACTCAAGTCACATTAGCCTACCCCCCCCCCCTACCCCCCTCTCCGCTGCCCTAAACACGCTTTGCTCACTCGTCAGGCCGCCGTTCACCCCGTTCTCCCTCCAACCCCCCTCCCACCCTGACTCCTAGCCCTGACCCATCTGACTTTGCTATCTCGCCCTGATACCCCCCCCCCCACCCCCACACACGCACACACCCGGATCTCTCACCCTGACCCCTGCCCCCTTCGCATCCACTTACCTCTCACCCCGATGCCTCGCCTCACCTCACCTCACCTCGCCCTGACCTGCGGGTGTCTGTGTAAAGCATCCTACCCTCGTACGACAATTGATCCAACCTGGATCTTCGCAGACTAGATCCGGAATTATGATATGTCATGCACGCCACCTGATAAGGTGGGTCACGGCTACAGATTGATCCCCAATCCGATGCCACTCAGATCCCGGTCCGCCCACGGAGCTTGAAACCCAGACCGCAGGAGTACTTATCTGGCGCTGTGACCCGACAAGCGCAGGCCATCTCTGGGGTCACAGAGCGTCCTCGTAATGAAAGTCGGGTGAAGGTTGCTCCTATTACAGATTGACAACATGCACTCCTACACTAACACATCATCTGCTCTGATCTAGAATTTAGGAGATAAATGTGGGAAGTTGATATATTATGCACGAAATGCTAGAATTTATATTAACGTTAGTTGCTCCATCTATTAATTCTTGCATGAAAACTGAAGACTTCGCTTCCAATGCACACACCCTACTACCCTGTTTGCCCCTCTCCCGTCCAGTCACCCCCCCCCCGCCCGGGCCATAACCTCTAGTTTAACCATGTCATAAATTTGGTTGATGTGCAACTTAGCTAACGTGTGGAGGGTTAACAATTGGTGTTAAAACGGTTAAACTTTGTGAAACGGTTAAACTTTGTGAATTGTGAAACGGTTAAACTTTGTGAAACGGTTAAACTTCGTATATATATAGGCATCAGGTGGAGAGGAGGTTAATGCAGACGTGTCGTATATATATAGACATCTGGTGGAGGGAAGGCTAATGGAGACGTGTCGTATAGATATAGACATCTGGTGGAGAGGAGGTTAATAGAGACGTGTCGTATATATATAGACATCTGGTGGAGAGGAGGTTAATGGAGACGTGTCGTATATATATAGACATCTGGTGGAGGAGAGGCTAATGGAGACGTGTCGTATATATATAGACATCTGGTGGAGAGGAGGTTAAGGGAGACGTGTCGTATATATATCGACATCTGGTGGAGGGGAGGTTAATGGAGACGTGTCGTATATATATATAGACATCTGGTGGAGAGGAGGTTAATGGAGACGTGTCGTATATATATTGACATCTTGTGAAGGGGAGGCTAATGGAGACGTGTCGTATATATATTGACATCTTGAGAAGGGGAGGCTAATAGAGACGTGTCGTATATATATTGACATCTTGTGAAGGGGAGGCTAATGGAGACGTGTCGTATATATATTGACATCTGTTAGAGGGGAGGCTAATGGAGACGTGTCGTATATATATAGACATCTGGTGTAGAGGAGGTTAACGGAGACGTGTCGTATATATATTGACATCTGGTGGATAGGAGGTTAATGGAGACGTGTCGTATATATATATCGACATCTGGTGGAGAGGAGGTTAATGGAGACGTGTCGTATATATATAGACATCTGGTGGAGAGGAGGTTAATGGAGACGTGTCGTATATATATAGACATCTGGTAGAGAGGAGGTTAATGAAGACGTGTCGTATATATATAGACATCTGGTGGAGGGGAGGCTAACGGAGACGTGTCGTATATATATTGAAATATTGTGGAAGGGAGGCTATTGTAGACGTGTCGTATATATATATACATCTGGTGGATGGGAGGTTAATGGAAACGTGTCGTATATATAGACATCTGGTGGAGGGGAGGCTAATGGAGACGTGTCGTATGTATATAGACATCTGGTGGAGGGGAGGCTAATGGAGACGTGTCGTATATATAGACATCTGGTGGAGAGGACGCTAATGGAAACGTGTCGTATAGATATAGACATCTGGTGGAGAGGAGGTTAATGGAGACGTGTCGTATATTTGGACATATGGTGGAGAGGAGGCTAACGGAGACGTGTCGTATATATATAGACATCTGGTGGAGAGGAGGCTAATGGAGACGTGTCGTATATATATATAGACATATGGTGGAGAGGAGGCTAATGGAGACGTGTCGTATAAATATAGACATCTGGTGGAGGGGAGGTTAATGGAGACGTGTCGTATATATATTGACATCTGGTAGAGGGGAGGCTACTGGAGACGTGTCGTATATATATAGACATTAGGTGGAGAGGACGCTAATGGAGACGTGTCGTATGTATATAGACATCTGGTGGAGGGGAGGTTAATGGAGACGTGTCGTATATTTGGACATCTGGTGGAGAGGAGGCTAACGGAGACGTGTCGTATATATATAGACATCTGGTGGAGAGGAGGCTAATGGAGACGTGTCGTATATATATATAGAAATATGGTGGAGGGGAGGCTAATGGAGACGTGTCGTATATATATAGACATCTGGTGGAGAGGAGGTTAATGGAGACGTGTCGTATATATATAGACATCTGGTGGAGGAGAGGCTAATGGAGACGTGTCGTATATATATAGACATCTGGTGGAGAGGAGGTTAATGGAGACGTGTCGTATATATATAAACATATGGTGGATAGGAGGTTAATGGAGACGTGTCGTATATATATATATAGACATATGGTGGAGAGGAGGCTAACGGAGACGTGTCGTATATATATAGACATCTGGTGGAGGGGAGGCTAATGGAGACGTGTCGTATAGATATAGACATCTGGTGGAGGGGAGGTTAATGGAGACGTGTCGTATATTTGGACATATGGTGGAGAGGAGGCTAACGGAGACGTGTCGTATATATATTGACATCTGTTAGAGGGGAGGCTAATGGAGACGTGTCGTATATATATAGACATCTGGTGGAGAGGAGGTTAATGGAGACGTGTCGTATATATATAGACATCTGGTGGAGGAGGGGCTAATGGAGACGTGTCGTATATATATAGACATCTGGTGGAGAGGAGGTTAATGGAGACGTGTCGTATATATATAGACATATGGTGGATAGGAGGTTAATGGAGACGTGTCGTATATATATATAGACATATGGTGGAGAGGAGGCTAATGAAGACGTGTCGTATATATATATAGACATATGGTGGAGGGGAGGCTAATGGAGACGTGTCGTATATATAGACATCTGGTGGAGAGGACGCTAATGGAGACGTGTCGTATAGATATAGACATCTGGTGGAGGGGAGGTTAATGGAGACGTGTCGTATATTTGGACATATGGTGGAGAGGAGGCTAACGGAGACGTGTCGTATATATATTGACATCTGTTAGAGGGGAGGCTAATGGAGACGTGTCGTATATATATATAGACATATGGTGGAGAGGAGGCTAATGGAGACGTGTCGTATAGATATAGACATCTGGTGGAGGGGAGGTTAATGGAGACGTGTCGTATATATATTGACATCTGGTAGAGGGGAGGCTACTGGAGACGTGTCGTATATATATAGACATTAGGTGGAGAGGACGCTAATGGAGACGTGTCGTATAGATATAGACATCTGGTGGAGGGGAGGTTAATGGAGACGTGTCGTATATTTGGACATATGGTGGAGAGGAGGCTAACGGAGACGTGTCGTATGTAAATAGACATCTGGTGGAGGGGAGGTTAATGGAGACGTGTCGTATATTTGGACATCTGGTGGAGAGGAGGCTAACGGAGACGTGTCGTATATATATAGACATCTGGTGGAGAGGAGGCTAATGGAGACGTGTCGTATATATATATAGACATATGGTGGAGGGGAGGCTAATGGAGACGTGTCGTATATATATAGACATCTGGTGGAGAGGAGGTTAATGGAGACGTGTCGTATATATATAGACATCTGGTGGAGGAGAGGCTAATGGAGACGTGTCGTATATATATATAGACATATGGTGGAGGGGAGGCTAATGGAGACGTGTCGTATATATATAGACATCTGGTGGAGAGGAGGTTAATGGAGACGTGTCGTATATATATAGACATCTGGTGGAGGAGAGGCTAATGGAGACGTGTCGTATATATATAGACATCTGGTGGAGAGGAGGTTAATGGAGACGTGTCGTATATATATAGACATATGGTGGATAGGAGGTTAATGGAGACGTGTCGTATATATATATTGACATATGGTGGAGAGGAGGCTAACGGAGACGTGTCGTATATATATAGACATCTGGTGGAGGGGAGGCTAACGGAGACGTGTCGTATATATATAGATATCTGGTGGAGAGGAGGCTAATGAAGACGTGTCGTATATATATATAGACATATGGTGGAGGGGAGGCTAATGGAGACGTGTCGTATATATAGACATCTGGTGGAGAGGACGCTAATGGAGACGTGTCGTATAGATATAGACATCTGGTGGAGGGGAGGTTAATGGAGACGTGTCGTATATTTGGACATATGGTGGAGAGGAGGCTAACGGAGACGTGTCGTATATATATAGACATCTGGTGGAGAGGAGGTTAATGGAGACGTGTCGTATATATAGACATCTGGTGGAGAGGAGGCTAATGGAGACGTGTCGTATATATATAGACATATGGTGGAGAGGAGGCTAATGGAGACGTGTCGTATATATATAGACATCTGGTGGAGGGGAGGCTAATGGAGACGTGTCGTATATATAGACATCTGGTGGAGAGGAGGCTAATGGAGACGTGTCGTATATATATAGACATCTGGTGGAGTGGAGGGTAATCGTTAACAAAAGTAGCACACACGCGAGATGTCGCACCATTAGACCTCCTGTAACATGATTTTTTTTTTTTTTTTTTTTTTATATATGTGACATTTGATACACGGGAATATACTGCCGAGTGTGTGTCGCCCACGTGTCTGGGTAAGACCGTTTGCGATCAGTGCATCCGGGACATTGCACTAATGGTAGGTACCGGGTCTAAATCGGAAGGGAATTAAAAAAACTACACTGGTCTGTGATTTGTCCGTTTTGCCGCCAGCCGCACAAGTAGAACGTTTAACGACTCATTTGAATTGGGGGAGCGTGCTCAAAACGCCGAGGTCCAAAGCAATTGCGGCTGGCTTCAAATGTAGATACATGGTTAAATAACAGTGACATTAGATCAACATGCCACGCTTGCAAAAATATAAATATGCCAACTGCAAGTGCACGAATATATATATATATATATATGTATATATCCCCTCTCTCCCCTCTCTCTCCCTTTCTCTATACATATACACACATATATATATATGGGTTAAATATCAGCATATTTTGTGCGAAAAGTGCAAAAGTTAACATTATTGCTGCCACTACCGCAGCTTACTAATACAGCAACATGCCACTACCACAACATAATACTACCACTAGCACAACATACCCTACCACTACCACAACATATTAGTCTATACTGCTACCACTACCACGACATAATACTACCACTAGCACAACATACCCTACCACTACCACAACATACTAGTCTATATGGCTACCACTACCACGACATAATACTACCACTAGCACAACATACCCTACCACTACCACAACATACTAGTCTATATGGCTACCACTACCACGAAATAATACTACCACTAGCACAACATACCTTACCACTACCACAACATACTAGTCTATATGGCTACCACTACCACGACATAATACTACCACTACCAAAACATACTAGTCTGCTGCTACCACCACCACCATATAATACTACCACTACCACAACATATCACTAGCTACCACTAACACAACATATCGCTAGCTACCAATACCACAACATACCACTAGCTACCACTACCACAGCATACCACTAACTACCACTACCACAACATATCACTAGCTACCACTACCACAACATATCACTAGCTACCACTACAACAACATACCACTAGCCACCACTACAACAACATACCACTAGCTACCACTACCATAACATATCACTAGCTACCACTACAACAACATACCACTAGCTACCACTACCATAACATATCACTAGCTACCACTACCACAACATATCACTAGCTACCACTACCACAACATATCACTAGCTACCACTACCACAACATATCACTAGCTACCACTACCACAACATATCGCTAGCTACCAATACCACAACATACCTCTAGCTACCACTACCACAGCATACCACTAACTACCACTACCACAACATATCACTAGCTACCACTACCACAACATATCACTAGCTACCACTACAACAACATACCACTAGCCACCACTACCACAACATACTACTAGCTACCACTACCACAGCATACCACTAGCTACCACTACAACAACATACCACTAGCCACCACTACCACAACATACTACTAGCTACCACTACCACAGCATACCACTAGCTACCACTACAACAACATACCACTAGCTACCACTACCACAACATATCACTAGCTACCACTACCACAACATATCACTAGCTACCACTACCACAACATATCACTAGCTACCACTACCACAACATATCACTAGCTACCACTACCACAACATACTACTAGCTACCACTACCACAACCTACTACTAGCTACCACTACCACAGCATACCACTAGCTACCACTACCACAACATACCACTAGCTATCACTACCACAACATACCACTAACTACCACTACCACAACATATCACTAGCTACCACTACCACAACATATCACTAGCTACCACTACCACAACATACCACTAGCTACCACTACCACAACATACTGCTAGCTACCACTACCACAGCATACCACTAGCTACCACTACCACAACATACCACTAGCTACCACTACCACAACATACCGCTAGCTACCACTACCACAGCATACCACTAGCTACCACTACCACCACACACCACTAGCTACCACTGCCACAGCATACCACTAGCTACCACTATCACAACATACCACTAGCTATCACTACCACAACATACCACTAGCTACCACTACCACAACATATCGCTAGCTACCACTACCGCAACATGTCACTAGCTATCACTACCACCACACACCACTAGCTACCACTACCATAACATGCCACTAGCTACCACTATCACAACACACCACTAGCTACCATTGCCACAACATGACACTAGCTACCACTACCACAACATACCACTAGCTACCACTACCACAACATATCACTAGCTACCACTACCACAACACACCGCTAGCTACCACTACCACAACATGCCACTAGCTACCACTTCCACAACATGCCACTGCCACATCTCGGTTCCCTTACTACTGCCATTTCAGTGATATATAAAATCACTAGCATGCACGGATGTGACGTAATTGGCAGGCGATAATGGGGCTTGGAGACGGCTCGTCTGGACATGGTGACCGGATTTGTGTTTAATGCTGTAATTTCCCTTAGTTTTGTCGCTTGTTGGGTGATGCAAAAGACCGATGCTCCAAAAACAGGCGCGCGGCTTCCGGTAGTTAAGGGAAGGTCATGAGTAAGGACAAGGAGGGGGTGGCTGTAACTTTGTATTTTATAAATATAATGTTGTATTGTTTTAGACAAAATCATTCTTTTCGTGGAACATAAATGAATAATAATACCAAGCACATGCGGATTATCCATTCGGATGTCTTCGCTTGGGATAATTTTGTCTTCGGCTTCTTCTGCCCCCCCCCCCCTCCGCCTCCCGCTACGTCATTCCCCGACTCCAACAAGTCTATTGGACTTGTTTATGCACGAGCAGACATCATAACTTTACCGCACTAGACCACGGACCAGGCATCAGGATGAACATGGCATTTGTCTTGTCTTGGGTTATGTTCATTCTGGTGATAGAGGGCGCTACTGCCAGCCTCAGAGTCTACAACCGTGAGTTTATCGTAATCAGTCTCTAAATCCTCAAAACAACGAATATATGACAATGGCAATATATACAACCGAGGTTAATGAATCTGTTCTTGTTCTGAATCTTCCATGTGGGCCGGTCATGTTAGCCAGTCTAGTAGTCCTGTCATGTTGACGTTTCATGTTTACCTGTCATGTTGACCTGTCATGTTGACCTGTCCTGTTGACCTGTTCTGTTGACCTGTCATGTTGACTTGTCAAGTTGACCTGTCCTGTAGACCTGTCATGTTGACCTGTCTTGTTGACCTGTCCTGTTGACCTGCCATGTTGACATGTCATGTTAACTTGTCAAGTTGATTTGTCATGTTGCCCTGTCATGTTGACCTGTCATGTTGACCTGTCATGTTGACCTGTCATGTTGACCTGTCATGTTGACCTCTCATGACAGCCAGTCATGTGGTCTTGTCATTTTTACCTATCACGCTAACCTGACACAATGTCCAGTCATATGTTCACCTAGTCATGTCTGACCACGTGTCCTGTTCACCCATCGAGCACCACTCTTATACACTCCCCTCGTTCACTAATCCCCATGGCCTTCTTCCCCTCCCGGCCGTGCTCCCGGCCGCCGACAGCTGTCTGCGCTTGGGATGAATTCACGTGTACCCAGACCCAGTTCTGTATCCCGACCACGTGGCAGTGCGACGGGGTGACCGACTGCTCGGACGGGTCTGACGAGGTGGACTGCCTGGCGTGTCCGGAAGGCAAGTTCCTGTGCGAGGCGGACCGACTGTGCATCCGGAGCAGATGGCAGTGCGATGGCTACCGCCACTGTTCCGACGGAAGTGACGAAATCAACTGCGTCGCGCCGGAAGTAGTGCGCTGCGGAACTTATGAATTTGAGTGCGCATACACCCACAGCTGCGTCCCGTCCACGTGGCGCTGTGACGGCGAGAGGGACTGCATGGACGGCAGCGACGAGACGGGATGTGACGTCACAGGCAGGCGAAGCATCCGCGCGAACTAGCCACGTTGGAAATGGAGCTCAAGCTGCTGTTGATATCCTTCTTCTACTTGTATCTTTTTCTAAACGTAATTTATTTTCTGAAGTTTCCAACATCGTTTACACATATGAATTGTTACCTCCGTATCTTCTTGATATCATCTATCTCCTGCTCTTCTGTCTTCTTCTTTCGTTCGGTAACTGTCGATCAGAATAAATACATTTGTTGAGATCTATGTCGATATTGAATCTTTATTGTGTCGCTAAGACATTCTGTATGAGTTCTGTAAAGATGCGTTGCCTCTACATGAGACCTCTGGGATATACTCCTGACAACAGAGTAATACTAATAATAATAGGACTTTCATAGATAAGTTACTTTATTCTATAGCTGTGAGCGCCTTTCTGATCTAGGTACGAATGATATAACAATAGCGCGAGTCAGGTAGTTTCATTGGCCCGACATCAAGCAGCCAATTTTCGGCCGATGGCGGATAACGAAAATAAAGGGCTGCTACAGCTTGATGAAGGAACAATAAAATGTCGAACACCATGCAGAACTCGCGTTATTACTATTATTAAGATTTGAATTTAAATTCAAGTTTGCCTCACACATGTTTCCTTCGTTTAGCGCTAGCAAGCCTTCCCACATGTTGAGCCGGTCGCCTTCTTTATTGCACCGTATCAGTATACACAAGGTAGCTGGGACGTGCAGCTGATCAACTAGGCGCCGTTTCAATGTATAAACAATGGATCATTCTCTAATAGGTGTCGCTGCTTCCGGCTGACCTGCACTAACCCGCAAAGTGACGCTGTAAAATATGAACGGTTCATGGGCTGCTATCTGACGGCCTTGAGGGATAATATATTTCACGATCGGCCCTGTACTAGGCCTTTACTATTCTGCAGTACGGGCCTGTACCCTGCCTTTAATATTCTGTAGTACTGGGCCTGCGCCGGGGCCTTTACAATTTTGTAGTACTGGGCCTGCACCAGGCCTTTACTATTTTGTAGTTACTGTACTGGGCCTGTACTAGGCCTTTAAAATCATGTAGTACTGGGCCTGTTCTGGGCCTTTACTATCATGTAGTACTGGGCCTGTCCCGGGCCTTTGCCATCCTGTAGTACTGGGCCTGTACCGGGCCTTTACTATCCTGTAGTACTGCACCGGTACAGACGAGCCAGTAGATAAGTGTACCGTAATGTTAATGGCAGAGTTCTGGAGAAACGGTATAAACACTGCTGCCGGTACTGCCGGTATCAGCCGCCAAATTGCCGGTACCGGGCCATTACCGTCATATTAGTTGGGCACAGAACAAACACACAAGATGTCTCTATGAACTTCCCTGTAATTATGATATTAGATGTTAGAAGTACAGCTTATATTTCACTAAATTTAACCGTTTAACAGTCCTATCTGTTAGGATCCCGGTTCGACATTCCAGGCTGCTACGCAACAAGGCCAGAGCCACTTGGGTGGTCAGATTCGCATTGAAAAGACACTGACAGCGACCCTTCATATCATCGCTTTCTAACACATCGGGTACCAAGTTATGTATGCTGTACAATATATATTCTTGAATTAGATCTTTAATATATCGCGGTATATAATATATCTATTTGACAAGATAGACGCCAGAACGATCACTATTTCCGCATTGATGTCAGCTGTTTTCTCGTCTTATATGCCCCCATCTCCATGATAGTCTATATGATATATGATATATATGATAGTCAAGATATTTATCTGTTCAAAATGGGTTTTTGTTTTCAGAAAACACCCTGTTAACCTATTGATAAACTGTTGCAAATTATGAAGCTATAAGTCAGTACTCGCCTTAACATGCTATGCAGCGCAGGGCGATCTAGTGTTCACCAGAAACATGCGCCTGCCAGAATTTGCCCTGGAACGGTCTATTGTACTAGTTAGCACGTAATAATTCCGGTTTTCGGCATAGCTTACTCTTCAATATTAGACAAAAATACATACTATAGCAGTTTATATTACATCAAATACGTAAATGTATGTAACAATCAAACTAACTCCGTTATCAAAGCCGTGATGTTATATTAAATTGGTTGCTAATTGACTAGATACTAATATCAACAAGCGATACAACTTTGGGGTAGCGCCCACCGCCCGCATTGCGAGCCGTGAGGTTCAAGAGCTGGAACCGGACGCGAGGTTCCAGGGTCAACATTCCGTCTAATGACCAAGCTGGGCGGGGGACGGTGGTATGCTGTTTGATGTCATCCAATGACATAGCCCAGCGTCGGTTGTCGAGTATGAACATAGCATGGGGACGTCCTAGTCGGGATGTACCTATTATTATTGATGCATTTAAACGTCGTTATTAGGTTGATGATTGTGTGTCTAGCGAAATTCGTGGCAGTTGATAACGATAAACAATTCCGACTAGCAATTGGTAGGCCTATCTCTCAGATAGATGCAGCAAAACTACAATAATTCCAGCTGACATTTAAAATCATTAACCAATTACAAGTTTCCCGCTGATTTCGCGCATGCGTCGCCCGCATTACATCCGGGTATTAAGTTCGTCGCTGCAACGTCCCAACAGGACACCAGGAGCGTCAGTTCCACACCAAACACCGAAGATGATGGTCGGACTTTTTTCCGCTCTCGCCCTGAGTCTCCTGGTGACAGGGGGCGCTGTAGCCAAGTCCAGAGTCGCCAAAGGTAAGCGGTGTCAACGTGAACAAGGTCATAAGATATATGTGTGAAGATACATCTATGTTTATGCAGGTAAAAAGTTGTTACTTATATAAGCTGCATGTTAGCATTTTGCGACGACCAGTGACTCGTAATGCGTAATTAAAAATGCTATGAAATCTTAATGTTATGAATTGAATAACCAATACCAAAAAGAATGCACTTATAAATCAATAGATTGATGCTGGGCAAAACAAATAAAAAAATAACGCCCTGCCAAATGCTTGATATTAACTTTAAGTTCATATATGCTGGGTGTTAAGACAGTGTACTTGCTTCTTTGGATTAACTTCTGTATACAACTTTGGAGAAAACAATCTAGGGACTGTCTGATTAAGTCTGGAAATGCCTTGCATCTTACTATTGGAGGCACTTCTATGGTAGACTTGTGTATTCTATTTGATGCTATATTCTGTGGCACTGTATGTCAGACTAGCAGTGTCAACAGTCAAAATTCGCGAAGGATTTTGAATCAGCTTACACGATTTTAGCCGCGTTTACTTCAGGTTTAACGTTAAATTTCTAGTTGACACATCAACACGCAATTGTACAATATATCGGGTATATATAGTACATATCTGACAATTGTTGTGGATATGAATGTAAAACATCAGTATACCTTTCCTCATGTAAATCCAAATATTATTCTCCAGCTTTAAATATACAATCGGGTTCGACCTTGATATGGCAGCTCGTGAATTGTCGTACAGAAACACACCACATTCACCGATATGTGCAGACCATTATGTAGGAGGTTGATGATGGGCATTGAATATATCACATAATGTGATGCAAGTCATTGTCAATTTTATTATTAAATAACTTACTGCAAATATTACATTTGATATTATGATATTATTATTGATAAAATCTTAACATGATCAGCAATACCTTTATAATTTTATCGCGGATGAAACCGATATACTTTACGCTTTAATAATATTTGGTCTATGAACATGTAACGACAGTAATTAAAGGAGAATATTAAAAGATTGATTTCTTATAAAACATGTACATTACATTTTTAGCATCGCAAACTGAGCAGAAGCATACCGTTATAACAAAATCCCTCCCACTAACTCACGCAACTTGTTACGAAAGGCTTCCTTATTTTTTTAGTTGTTTGTTTGTTTTTTTACTACAAACCTATATATACTTTAATATGTAAAGACACATAAAATATAGGAAACTGATTCGTGTTGTCAGTATAGACCTACGTAATACCCTAAAAAGACTGAATATCCCTCTCAGTTTAAATATATTTTCTATACGTCAGTTTTACTTGTGACTCTCACAAGTCAGCAGTAGGTCTATATCTTGAATTATTTAAAAGATTACCGTTGAAATCTCCAGCTAGATTGATGTTTTCATCGTCACAGAGTAATGTATGTAGCAAACCTGTCAGTCACTCGTGAAATGACTCAATATGCATGTCGGGTGTTCGATATATCAATCCAATAATAACGTCTTTATCATTAGCAGTCATCATAGCATTACATTTATCAAATTAAGTCCAGACCACATGCGCTGTTTCATTGTCCCTAGAGCGTGTTCTTAAAGTAATATTCATGTAGAATAATTTAAAGCCAAAATCTGTATTACACAAGGCACAAGAAATAGGAACATGCATTCTGGTTGAACTGTGGTACTGGAAACTGAATGTGTATTGATGAAACTATAATCCGTCTTTATTCAATGGAACGAACTCGCCGTTACGAAAGGTGTAATATATCACAAAGTAGCTACCATGATAGGAGCGCATGTGTATCAGTTATCATTATAATCGTTTCAGCCATGACCGGCGTGGAGTGCGGGGAGGATTTTCAGTGTTTGGACGGCTCGTGCGTTCCATCTGACTGGCTGTGTGACCGATACGGAGACTGCTCGCAAGGCGAAGATGAGGACCAGTGTCAATGTAAGACTAATTTTTTGTTGCTTATTGGGTTCATTTCATCAATAAATAGGACCCTCCCGCCACTCAAAGTGTGGGGAAGGCCTTATAGTAGTTGCCGCCTTGTCTTAGTGCCAATATTTTGTAATTATATCATTTTTAGCTTAATGATGAGCATTGAATCTTAAGTGATGAGTATCAGACCACCTTGCAATGCCATCGCAAAGAACCTGTGGATCCAGATGGTATCTCTATATGTACAATTCAATCAGGCTCTCCTTCTGTTCATTGATAACATTAAGAGGTGTGATAATCGGGGTGTGCATGTATTCTTTTATTTCATTATCAGATGCATGCAGTGATGACGAGTTCAGTTGCGGTCACGTGGCCGGCAAACGATGCGTTCCGGGTCATTGGAAATGTGACGGGATGCCGGACTGTCATGGCGGCCTGGACGAGGCTGACTGTGGCGCCCCCCCCGGGACTGGCCCCGAGGAGTGCCCGGCCCAATGGACGCCATGTCCCGCTGCAGGTTTCTGTATCCCAATAGCGTTGACCTGCGACAACTACAACGACTGCCCTGACGGAAGTGACGAGGTGGGCTGCCAGACCGGATGTGACGAAGGGCAATTCCGATGCAGCACATCCGGTAACTGTGTTCCAGGCAACTGGCAGTGCGACGGCGCACCCGACTGCGCAGACGCGTCGGACGAGGCCGGCTGTAGTTGCGATGCGGGTCAGTTCCGCTGTGAAAGTGACGGGAGGTGTGTTCCAGGCAACTGGCAGTGCGACGGCGCACCCGACTGCGCAGACGCGTCGGACGAGGCCGGCTGTAGTTGCGATGCGGGTCAGTTCCGCTGTGAAAGTGACGGGAGGTGTGTTCCAGGCAACTGGCAGTGCGACGGCGCACCCGATTGCTCAGACGCGTCGGACGAGGCCGGCTGTAGTTGCGATGCGGGTCAGTTCCGCTGTGAAAGTGACGGGAGGTGTGTTCCGGGCTACTGGCAGTGCGACGGCGCACCCGACTGCTCAGACGGAAGTGACGAAGCTCACTGCCAGGAGCCGGAAAATGATGCATGCGAAGAGGACCAATTCGCGTGTGGCGATTCCTCCTGCGTTCCAGAAACCTGGGAATGTGATGGCTATCCAGATTGCTCCGATGGGTCCGACGAGGCGGACTGCTCGACGTGCCCGGAACACAAGTTCCAGTGCGTAGATTCCGGGCGCTGTATCCGAGACTATTGGGAATGCGACGGGGATCGCGACTGTGATGACGGAAGTGATGAAGCTAACTGCGGGGCGCCGGAAGTGGATTGCGGTCCAGGGGGCTTCGCGTGCTCTGATA
This sequence comes from Arenicola marina, assembly GCA_964019135.1. Classification (NCBI taxonomy): domain Eukaryota; kingdom Metazoa; phylum Annelida; class Polychaeta; family Arenicolidae; genus Arenicola; species Arenicola marina. Next base: position 8,312,240 of record OZ025264.1, read on the forward strand.
CCAACAGCTGTATTCCCGCCTCGTGGCGCTGTGATGGAGACCGTGACTGCGGGAATGGCAGCGACGAGGACGGATGTGACAAGAAGCGCCGCCTTAGTGGAAAGAAACATTAGGAATGTAATAGAAATTCCTAACAAAGATTTCTACCTAAATGTTAAGAGAATGGAATGAATAAAATTGTCTCATCAACTACTTTCTTTTTTGTATTATTATTTCTTGTTTTAACACCTTTCTTCGATTTCGTCGGATGTTGACAGCTTTTTGCATGGCATAGAATACACAGAAATAGTTTTTTTCTTATCACAATGAACCAAACAGATTTTATGAAGATGGCTTCACCGAAATGATGCTCTAATATCGATCCACCACTCACTTCCGAAGCAAAAGAAATGCACGTCACCGCACTAGAATCGAGGCAAAACAAAATAACATTCCGAGAATGTTCGCAAAATGTTGTCGCTAGGTTTCCGGAACATTCCCCGCGAACATTCCCAGAATGTTTTTCAAGAAAGTTTTCTTGACGTCCGCCGAATGTTTGCACGGAATGTTACGCGGCAACATTCCCCGAACGTTTCTCAGAAAAGTTTTCTGACGTCCGCCGAATGTTTGCAGGGAATGTTACGCGGGAACATTCCGCAAATATTTTTCAGGAAAGTTTTCTTGACGTCCCCCGAATGTTTGCACGGAATGTTACGCGGGAACGTTCGGCGAATGTTTTTCTGATATCTTATGGATCAACAGAGAAATAATATCACAGTCAACATGTTTATTAACAATAGACACATTAATTAATCAAAACTAATTATTAGCTATAAACGTCTGTAGCAGCCGACGTCCGTACATGTCATCCCTTGATGCCATGACATCTTCAGGCTGCTCCTGAAAAAGGAAACAGTGCTAAAACTATCTCAGGCAAAGTATACTGCAATTTGTTCAAATATAGTCCATTACGCTCTCATGGCTTCGTCAGGATCAGTAGAAAATTCACATAGTCTCGTCAAGAGGCACATCTAAATCGTTAGCAAGTTGATTCAATCATTGAAGGAAATGTATACGAAGAGAAACCATTTTTCAACTCACCTCGACTTTCCCCAAGGCGGGGCATATCGAAGTGTGTTACCGATCATGGCGTCCACGTCACTTTTGCACTATTGGTACCTGCTTGGGTCTACTTTGGGGGGTAGTTGGTACGCCAACTGGTCCACTCAATTTTCAAACTGAAGGGGGGCCGATCCTACGATTTGCGTCGCAGTATATTTTGCCATAGTCTTTCAACTTTCTCGGCTGATAGAGCTGATGACAGTCCCTACCTGAGTTATTCAACACTAGAACGTACAAAGAGGCCGGGGTGACCAAGTTTCAGTGGTGGATTCAGGTGTGAGTTGTGTTATGCTTCACATGTTAGTGCATATTTTTCCGTCGTTCCAACTTAGAAAAAAGATGCCGGTTCAATTTGTAGACTGAAAAAGGTAATTAAGGAGGAGTCATGGAGAATGAAGTTATTCCCAAGTCCCAATAAATTAAATGGAGAACTCCCAGCTTACAATGGAAGTGGTGAATACCGGCGGCTGATGCATGATATATTGGCGACTTCACAATTCACGGTTATTTAATGTTAAAATTCACGATGATCAGCTAATATCTACGGTACCCGGCTTAGGACATCGCGATATTTTTTTTTACAAACAAAATTAAGTTATTTTGTTTTCCAAAAAAAACAACTCAAGCTCAGTTTCGATTCCCGAGTTATTATTTTTCCGAAGGCCCCGTTGTCGTAGCGCTATCGACTGTATAAAAGTACGTTGCATGTGCAACCTCCATCTCTCTCTGGGGTTGTTTGGCACGGTTTATCACATGTGTGCACTAAGGTGGCCTAAAGAACAAATCATATATATAAAAAAAACTCGTTCCAAACTTGTTCGCGAAACGAAGTCGTTCCAAATTCTTTTGGAGCTCGACTTATTTTTTTCCAAAAAAATTAACTCGTTTCAAATTCTCTTGGAGCACGAACAGCATTTATTGGACTTAATCACTTTACTTTTATTGATTGCTACTTCTTCAATTCAGCCAGCTTTTGTTCGATTTTTTCTTGGGTCTTTGCCAGTACCCGGTCCAGTTTGAAATCAAGTACTTTTCATAGTAACTGCCCTATTTTCAAGCAAATTCAAGTACATTGGATTGACCTCAAGGCCCATTTCTTGTTTTATGACCTTTTCAAGGCATCAGTCATAATTCAAGCACTGTTCAAGCCTGTGCGCACCCTGGGTTGGATTTCGCGTATTTTTTGCGTCTTACATCTAATAAAGTGATGAGATCGTCATTCAACGGTAATTGGTCGGATTTCGCGTATTCTTGCCCTCATATTACCCAATAAAAATAATATTGCTCCCATTGCAGCGCAGATATTTGTGGCCCAAGCTAGAAATGATAGCCAAGAAATAGTCCTGCTCCCACCCCCAGCGTGGATACAGAAATTAGCAAAAGGGGACGGGGGGAAGTCCAATAAAAGCTTGCGACCGAGGGGGAGGGGGAAGCACTACAAAAGGGCGGGGGGTCCACACCTCAGTTGGCCTAACTTTTGCATTGAAAAACAGCATTCCTCCTCAAAAAGGGAGGGGAGGTCTCCCCCCCTGGATCCGCCTATGCCCATCCCTTGTTTCGTCTTGCATATTGTGGTTGGAGCAACCCCAGACCTTGCACTGCTTCGGCATGATTTTATTTGCATAGGTAGAGCTATATATATAGGGAAAGTACGGCGTCCGATATGGGGAGAATCAGAGGGGAACGCATGCAAATGGCTGGGCCACGTGCGTTTGTTTTCACCTGCGCTCGGTGCGCCGCCTAGTGAGTATAGTGCGCATGACCGGAAGTCCATTTCTATGAATCATAGTGTTTATATACCTTGTTCTATCTTCTGACATCAAGAAAGTGTGTCAACACTTAGTTGTTTGTGTAATATATTCGCGAACAAATGTTTCAGCAAAGTCTTTTTCGCGCCATCTGGCGAGTCCCGTCACCATTTGAACCATTTGCAGCCTGGGTTCTAAACTTTGTAACCGTGAATTACCAGTGGCAGAGGGCGCTGCTGTTGTCCTTCAGTTCAAAGTGTGCGACTGAAAACGCCCTCTAGCGGAGAGTCATATGCTAACGAAGCGGGGAACCAAGTTGCATTCACAGGTACCGACATCCGCCAAAAACAAATATGGCGGACGGTTGGTCGGGAAAAGACTTGTGCTCCAACATTTATTTTATGAGATGTAAGACGCAAATAATACGCGAAATCCGACCAATTACTGTTGAATGGTGATCTCATCACTTTATGAGATGTAAGACGCACAAAATACGCGAAATCCGACCAATTAACCCCTACCCCACCCCTATCCCAAGAAATGAACAATTAAGGGAAATTTTTCTCTATCCGGTCAAGGGCTTAATTATTTCGTTGCCAAATTTATGGCAATCATTATTATTAGCTGGGGGTAAAAAATCTGTTGATCTATAGAGCATTATATAGCCCGTTTTTAGCCACCCCCCTGGCACTAGCCTCACCAGACAGGCATTCCAAAAAATCGTAGGACATCGTTAAATAAATAAAAACGGGCGCGAAACCACGGACAAATTCGACAGAAAACACTGAGAAAGACGCTATGCTTACGTATCCGCGGGAAAGTTTTCAAGGGCGCGATAACGAGGCTCAGTGCGCTTAGTCTGCATGCGCACAAAAATTGTGACGTCAGTGCATTACCATGAGCAAATAAAAGCCCCTACTCCCCCCATCCCACCAAAAAAATAAATAAGTATGAATTAATTTTCACCAAAAGGTTATAAGATTGAGGGGAAGTAATTTTTTCTTTCAATTTCAAGGCAACTTCTTCAATAAATGCAAGGAATATTCTGTCAAGTTCAATGCAAGCTTTTTTTTTGGGTGGGGGGTGGGGGGAGTAGAAAACAATGTAAAATCAAGAAAATGGGCCTACAAACATCAGAGATCTCAGATCAGACCTTGGGAAAAATCAAATATCAGAGATCAGAAACAAATCTGAAAAATTAAAGATACTGCCTAAGATCAGAGAACATGCCAACCACAAATCAGAGATCAGAGAACATGCCAACCCCCCAAAAAAGAGATCAGAGAACCGAACCACCCTGTTCCACCCCCCATTTTGTTAAGAAGAGAATTTTCTGTCCAGTTCAACAAGAATATTTTTTATCCGCAAATTGAGGGCAAGAGAAAATGTCTTTCCCCCAAATTCAGGGTATGCATTTGTTTTGGGCCTTATTAATTAGGACCACTTAATTAGGTACGTTTCCAATTAGGTGTCAGCAAGTAGGAGGTATGAACTTGGCAGCAACAAATGAGGGATGGGGATATCCACTGAATTAATGGAAATTATGATGTTTCAATATGCATTCTGACTTACATAAATGTGTTTCTGCATTAAGTTTTTGCATGGGTCTACTCATAACAACAGGCTTCATCCCAAGAAGACGGTCAACCACTTCTCTGTTGCTTCGTTGGGCTTTAGGTCAGCTACTTTTAATTTTCTGGGTACCTGACGCTAACTACAGCAGGTAGGGTTTCTAAATAGTTCCTGGACATAGCACAACGAAAGAAAAACAGACGCAAACCCACGGAACAAAACTAGTACAAAAGACACCAAAACACGAGGTTTGTATGCAGATTTAGAACCACGTGGCAATGTTTACACCTGCGCGATAACGAGGCTCCGTATTTTCACCTACTACGCATGCGCACCAAAATTGTGACGTCAGGTCTATGAAGGTCTATGAATTGTAATTGAAATTGAAACTGAAATCATTTATTAGGTCAAATTCACAAATACATAAACATCACAAAATAAACCGAGTTATGGCTTATGTCAGTTAGCTTATGTCAGCTTATGTCAGTTAGCCTACTTTGTCCTTGTTCCACTAGAGGATTCAGTCTTCTGTCCACGCATAAAACCGCCAATCGTACTCGCCGAGCGAGCGAGCGACGTTGTAGCCGCGGAACCAGGCTATCCTTGGTGGCGCGTGATCGATGACGTATGCACAATGACAGCTGGTACATCTGCTCTAAGAGCGAGGTTGGGCCGCGGAACCAGGCTACACTCGCAGCCACTTCCTAACGGCCCTTCCTAACATTACAGGCTTCGCACGGGCGGTTCTGAAAATGTGTTTTGATAGAGCGGGTTTGCCAGGCAAAGGAAACTAAAGCGAGCGGGTTTGCTGTGAAAAAAACACATAAACCGAACGGGTCTGCATGGAACTGCGACATAGAGTGGTCAACACCCCTTCCGAGCGAATTTTGGCGATGTGCGATTTTCGATTTATCTACGACATCTGGTCAGATACACTTGGTAACGTTATAACTGATCTATTAATATGTAACTTTAGTGTGACTCAATGACATATATCACTTTTTTCTGTCTCCGGAACATTTGGAGGACGTTCTCCGAACGTTACTAACTAATGTTCCGTAAGCAACCAAATAAGAACCTAACAAATATTACGGGAATGTTCCCTGTTTGCCGGGACATTGAAACGAGACTTACCTGTAAGTCAAGGGTTTTCTTGAATTCTGTCGATCCATGAAGACACATGTTTTAACATAGCAGATTAATACTGATTGGAACTGAAAACCAACGTCTTGTAATTTGTTATCTCTAATTGCATACTCGTCTAGATCAGGGAATAACTCGGCAAGACCCACTAATAACCAACTGGAGCTCGGTATACTGTTTAATGTCATCCGTTGCGACAGCCCATCGCATGTAAGAAGCCCAACGCCATAAGAAGTGGACGAGAGCTTCAACAACTGACGAGTTGTAATACGTATATATTAATGAGATGGTGTGCTGTATTTGTACTTTGGGCTTGATGCCTGAAGTTACCGTTGGCTGGTGGATAGAAGATGAGCTTCACTTTGTACTTTCGGCTTGATGCCTGAAGTTATCAAAAAGCTATCTATTTATCTATGTGGCGAGATTCGCCTGACTTCCTAAAGATTCGTACCGGTGGACATTGTGGCTGGTGGAAAGAAGGTCAGCTTCACTTTGTATTTGAATGTTGAATGTAACTTTTCTAACGAAAATCGGAATGACTGGCTGTGTAATGTACATAGTCGATACCCCTTGTAGTTTCACTAGAGATCAAAAACGAATGTATATGTTTCACCAGGAAAATACACTAGGCCCTGTTTAGAAAAGACTTTGATATTGTGCGACAGGAGTCTCTGGCAATGACATTGGAATGTATATTCTGGTGGGGAACCGGTTTATTTAATAGACAGTGTGTCAAGTTAACAAGGCTCTATTTCCTAACAATTATACAATGGCTTATCTGCTTCTGGTAGTTCCCGTTTGTGATTCTGCCTTGAGATATCCGAAACATTCCTTCAGTAGTGTCATCGTGCAAAGACTGGCTGAATGGAAGATAGTTACAGCCTACTTTTCCTCCGTTCATTGCCGCAGATAGATTTAAATATTATACCAATTAAAAGATGTTCTACATGCCACTAGCTACCACTACCACAACATGCCACTAGTTACCACTGCCACAATATGCCACTAGCTACCAATACCACAACACACCACTAGCTCACACTACCACAACATGCCACTAGCTACCACTACCACAATATGCCACTAGCTACCACTACTACAACATGCCACTAGCTACCACTACCACAACATACTAGTCTATACTGCTACCACTACCACGACATAATACTACCACTAGCACAACATACCCTACCACTGCCACAACATACTAGTCTGCTGCTACCACCACCACAACATACTAGTCTATACTGCTACCACTACCACAACATAATACTACCACTAGCACAACATACCCTACCACTACCACAACATATTAGTCTATACTGCTACCACTACCACGACATAATACTACCACTAGCATAACATACCCTACCACTACCACAACATACTAGTCTGCTGCTACCACCACCACAACATAATACTACCACTAGCACAACATACCCTACCACTACCACAACATACTAGTCTATACTGCTACCACTACCACGACATAATACTACCACTAGCACAACATACCTTACCACTACCACAACATACTAGTCTATATGGCTACCACTACCACGACATAATACTACCACTAGCACAACATACCTGACCACTACCACAACATACTAGTCTGCTGCTACCACCACCACCATATAACACTACCATTACCACAACATATCACTAGCTACCACTAACACAACATATCGCTAGCTACCAATACCACAACATACCACTAGCTACCACTACCACAGCATACCACTAACTACCACTACCACAACATATCACTAGCTACCACTACCACAACATATAACTAGCTACCACTACAACAACATACCACTAGCTACCACTACCACGACATACTACTAGCTACCACTACCACAGCATACCACTAGCTACCACTACCACAACATATCACTAGCTACCACTATCACAACACACCACTAGCTACCACTACCACAGCATACCACTAGCTACCACTACCACAACATACCACTAGCTACCACTACCACAACATACCACTAGCTACCACTACCACAGCATACCACTAGCTACCACTACCACAACATACCACTAGCTACCACTACCACAACATACCACTAGCTACCACTGCCACAGCATACCACTAGCTACCACTATCACAACATACCACTAGCTACCACTACCACAACATACCACTAGCTACCACTACCACAACATAACGCTAGCTACCACTACCGCAACATGTCACTAGCTACCACTACCACCACACACCACTAGCTACCACTACCATAACATGCCACTAGCTACCACTATCACAACACACCACTAGCTACCATTGCCACAACATGACACTAGCTACCACTACCACAACATGCCACTAGCTACCACTACCACAACATACCACTAACTACCACTACCACAACATATCACTAGCTACCACTACCACAACATATCACTAGCTACCACTACCACAACATACCATTAGCTACCACTGCCACAGCATACCACTAGCTACCACTACCACCACACAGCACTAGCTACCACTACCATAACATGCCACTAGCTACCACTATCACACCACACCACTAGCTACCATTGCCACAACATGACACTAGCTACCACTACCACAACATACTACTATCTACCACTACCACAACATATCACTAGCTACCACTACCACAACACACCGCTAGCTACCACTACCACAACATGCCACTAGCTACCACTTCCACAACATGCCACTGCCACATCTCGGTTCCCTTACTACTGCCATTTCAGTGATATATAAAATCACTAGCATGCACGGATGTGACGTAATTTGCAGGCGATAATGGGGCTTGGAGACGGCTCGTCTGGACATGGTGACCGGATTTGTGTTTAATGCTGTAATTTCCCTTAGTTTTGTCGCTTGTTGGGTGATGCAAAAGACCGATGCTCCAAAAACAGGCGCGCGGCTTCCGGTAGTTAAGGGAAGGTCATGAGTAAGGACAAGGAGGGGGTGGCTGTAACTTTGTATTTTATAAATATAATGTTGTATTGTTTTAGACAAAATCATTCTTTTCGTGGAACATAAATGAATAACAATACCACGCACATGCGGATTATCCATTCGGATGTCTTCGCTTGGGATAATTTTGTCTTCGGCTTCTTCTGCCCCCCCCCCCTTCCTCCGCCTCCCGCTACGTCATTCCCCGACTCCAACAAGTCTATTGGACTTGTTTATGCACGAGCAGACATCATAACTTTACCGCACTAGACCACGGACCACACATCAGGATGAACATGGCATTTGTCTTGTCTTGGGTTATGTTCATTCTGGTGATAGAGGGCGCTACTGCCAGCCTCAGAGTCTACAAACGTGAGTTTATCGTAATCAGTCTCTAAATCCTCAAAACAACGAATATATGACAATGGCAATATATACAACCGAGGTTAATGAATCTGTTCTTGTTCTGAATCTTCCATGTGGGCCGGTCATGTTAGCCAGTCTAGTAGTCCTGTCATGTTGACGTTTCATGTTTACCTGTCATGTTGACCTGTCATATTGACCTGTCCTGTTGACCTGTTCTGTTGACCTGTCATGTTGACTTGTCAAGTTGACCTGTCCTGTAGACCTGTCATGTTGACCTGTTTTGTTGACCTGTCCTGTTGACCTGCCATGTTGACATGTCATGTTAACTTGTCAAGTTGACTTGTCATGTTGCCCTGTCATGTTGACCTGTCATGTTGACCTGTCATGTTGACCTGTCATGTTGACCTGTCATGTTGACCTCTCATGACAGCCAGTCATGTGGTCTTGTCATTTTTACCTATCACGCTAACCTGACACAATGTCCAGTCATATGTTCACCTAGTCATGTCTGTCCACGTGTCCTGTTCACCCATCGAGAACCACTCTTATACACTCCCCTCGTTCACTAATCCCCATGGCCTTCTTCCCCTCCCGGCCGTGCTCCCGGCCGCCGACAGCTGTCTGCGCTTGGGATGAATTCACGTGTACCCAGACCCAGTTCTGTATCCCGACCACGTGGCAGTGCGACGGGGTGACCGACTGCTCGGACGGGTCTGACGAGGTGGACTGCCTGGCGTGTCCGGAAGGCAAGTTCCTGTGCGAGGCGGACCGATTGTGCATCCGGAGCAGATGGCAGTGCGATGGCTACCGCCACTGTTCCGACGGAAGTGACGAAATCAACTGCGTCGCGCCGGAAGTAGTGCGCTGCGGAAGTTATGAATTTGAGTGCGCATACACCCACAGCTGCGTCCCGTCCACGTGGCGCTGTGACGGCGAGAGGGACTGCATGGACGGCAGCGACGAGACGGGATGTGACGTCACAGGCAGGCGAAGCATCCGCGCGAACTAGCCACGTTGGAAATGGAGCTCAAGCTGCTGTTGATATCCTTCTTCTACTTGTATCTTTTTTGATTTTTTATAAACGTAATTTATTTTCTGAAGTTTCCAACATCGTTTACACATATGAATTGTTACCTCCGTATCTTCTTGATATCATCTATCTCCTGCTCTTCTGTCTTCTTTTTTCGTTCGGTAACTGTCGATCAGAATAAATACATTTGTTGAGATCTATGTCGATATTTAATCTTTATTGTGTCGCTAAGACATGCTGTATGAGTTCTGTAAAGATGCGTTGCCTCTACATGAGACCTCTGGGATATACTCCTGACAACAGAGTAATACTAATAATAATAGGACTTTCATAGATAAGTTACTTTATTCTATAGCTGTGAGCGCCTTTCTGATCTAGATACGAATGATATAGCAATAGCGCGAGTCAGGTAGTTTCATTGGCCCGACATCAAGCAGCCAATTTTCAGCCGATGGCGGATAACGAAAATAAAGGGCTGCTACAGCTTGATGAAGGAACAATAAAATGTCCAACACCATGCAGAACTCGCGTTATTACTATTATTAAGATTTGAATTTAAATTCAAGTTTACCTCACACATGTTTCCTTCGTTTAGCGCTAGCAAGCCTTCCCACATGTTGAGCCGGTCGCCTTCTTTATTACACAGTATCAGTATACACAAGGAAGCTGGGACGTGCAGCTGATCAACTAGGCGCCGTTTCAATGTATAAACAATGGATCATTCTCTAATAGGTGTCGCTGCTTCCGGCTGACCTGCTCACTAACCCGCAACGTGACGCTGTAAAATATGAACGGTTCATGGGCTGCTATCTGACGGCCTTGAGGTATAATATATTTCGCAATCGGCCCTGTACTAGGCCTTTACTATTCTGCAGTACTGGGCCTGTACCCTGCCTTTAATATTCTGTAGTACTGGGCCTGCGCCGGGGCCTTTACAATTTTGTAGTACTGGGCCTGTACCAGGCCTTTACTATTTTGTAGTTACTGTACTGGGCCTGTACTAGGCCTTTACTATCATGTAGTACTGGGCCTGTACTGGGCCTTTACTATCATGTAGTAGGGGCCTGTACCGGGCCTTTACTATCCTGTAGTACTGGGCCGGTACAGACGAGCCAGTAGATAAGTGTACCGTAATGGTAATGGCAGAGTTCTGGAAAAACGGTATAAACACTGCTGCCGGTACTGCCGGTATCAGCCGCCAAATTGCCGGTACCGGGCCATTACCGTCATATTAGTTGGGCACAGAACAAACACACAAGATGTCTCTATGAACTTCCCTGTAATTATGATATTAGATGTTAGAAGTACAGCTTATATTTCACTAGATTTAACCGTTTAACAGTCCTATCTGTTAGGATCCCGGTTCGACATTCCAGGCTGCTACGCAACAAGGCCAGAGCCACTTGGGTGGTCAGATTCGCATTGAAAAGACACTGACAGCGACCCTTCATATCATCGCTTTCTAACACATCGGGTACCAAGTTATGTATTCTGTACAATATATATTCTTGAATTAGATCTTTAATATATCGCGGTATATAATATATCTATTTGGCAAGATAGACGCCAGAACGATCACTATTTCCGCATTGATGTCAGCTGTTTTCTCGTCTTATATGCCCCCATCTCCATGATAGTCTATATGATATATGATATATATGATAGTCAAGATATTTATCTGTTCAAAATGGGGTTTTTGTTTTCAGAAAACACCTTGTTAACCTATGATAAACTGTTGCAAATTATGAAGCTATAAGTCAGTACTTGCCTTAACATGCTATGCAGCGCAGGGCGATCTAGTGTTCACCAGAAACATGCGCCTGCCAGAATTTGCCCTGGAACGGTCTATTGTACTAGTTAGCACGTAATAATTCCGGTTTTCGGCATAGCTTACTCTTCAATATTAGGCAAAAATACATACTATAGCAGTTTATATTACATCAAATACGTAAATGTATGTAACAATCAAACTAACTCCGCTATCAAAGCCGTGATGTTATATTAAATTGGTTGCTAATTGACTATAATAGATACTAATATCAACAAGCGATACAACTTTGGGGTAGCGCCCACCGCCCGCATTGCGAGCCGTGAGGTTCAAGAGCTGGAACCGGACGCGAGGTTCCAGGGTCAACATTCCGTCTAATGACCAAGCTGGGCGGGGGACGGTGGTATGCTGTTTGATGTCATCCAATGACATAGCCCAGCGTCGGTTGTCGAGTATGAACATAGCATGGGGACGTCCTAGTCGGGATGTACCTATTATTATTGATGCATTTAAACGTCGTTATTAGGTTGATGATTGATTGTGTGTCTAGCGAAATTCGTGGCAGTTGATAACGATAAACAATTCCGACTAGCAATTGGTAGGCCTATCTCTCAGATAGATGCAGCAAAACTACAATAATTCCAGCTGACATTTAAAATCATTAACCAATTACAAGTTTCCCGCTGATTTCGCGCATGCGTCGCCCGCATTACATCCGGGTATGAAGTTCGTCGCTGCAACGTCCCAACAGGACACTAGGAGCGTCAGTTCCACACCAAACACCGAAGATGATGGTCGGACTTTTTTCCGCTCTCGCCCTGAGTCTCCTGGTGACAGGGGGCGCTGTAGCCAAGTCCAGAGTCGCCAAAGGTAAGCGGTGTCAACGTGAACAAGGTCATAAGATATATGTGTGAAGATACATCTATGTTTATGCAGGTATAAGTTGTTACTTATATAAGCTGCATTTTGCGAAAACTAGTGACTCGTAATGCGGGAATTAAAAATGCTATGAAATCTTAATGTTATGAATTGAATAACCAATACCAAAATGAATGCACTTATAAATCAATAGATTGATGCAGGGCAAAAAACATAAAAAAATAACGCCCTGCCAAATGCTTGGTATTAATTTTAAGTTCATATATGCTGGGTGTTAAGACAGTGTACTTGCTTCGTTGGTTTAACTTCTGTATACAACTTTGGAGAAAAAAATCTAGGGACTGTCTGATTAAGTCTGGAAATGCCTTGCATCTTACTATTGGAGGCACTTCTATGGTAGACTTGTGTATTCTATTTGATGCTATATTCTGTGGCACTGTATGTCAGACTGGCGGTGTCAACAGTCAAACTTCGCGAAGGATTTTCAATCAGCTTACACGATTTTAGCCGCGTTTACTTCAGGTTTAACGTTAAATTTCTAGTTGACACATCAACACGCAATTGTACAATATATCGGGTACATATAATACATATCTGACAATTGTTGTGGATATGAATGTAAAACATCGGTATACCTTTCCTCATGTAAATCAATATATTATTCTCCAGCTTTAAATATACAATCAGGTTCGACCTTGATATGGCAGCTCGTGAATTGTCGTACAGAAAGACACCACATTCACCGATATGTGCAGACCATTATGTAGGAGGTTGATGATGGACATTGAATATATCACATAATGTGATGCAAGTCATTGTCAATTTTATTATTAAATAGCTGACTGCAAATATTACATTTGATATTATGATATTATTATTGATAAAATCTTAACATGATCAGCAATACCTTTATAATTTTATCGCGGATGAAACCGATATACTTTACGCTTTAATAATATTTGGTCTATGAACATGTAACGACGGTAATTAAAGGAGAATATTAAAAGATTGATTTCTTATAAAACATGTACATTACATTGTTAGCATCGCAAACTGAGCAGAAGCATACCGTTATAACAAAATCCCTCCCACTAACTCACGCAACCTGTTACGAAAGGCTTCCTTGTTTTTTTAGTTGTTTTTTTGTTTTTTTACTACAAACCTATATATACTTTAATATGTAAAGACACATAAAATATAGGAAACTGATTCGTGTTGTCAGTATAGACTTACGTAATACCCTAAAAAGACTGAATATCCCTCTCAGTTTAAATATATTTTCTATACGTCAGTTTTACTTGTGACTCTCACAAGTCAGCTGTAGGTCTATATCTTGAATTATTTAAAAGATTACCGTTGAAATCTCCAGCTAGATTGATGTTTTCATCGTCACAGAGTAATGTATGTAGCAAACCCGTCAGTCACTCGTGAAATGACTCAATATGCATGTCGGGTGTTCGATATATCAATCCAATAATAACGTCTTTATCATTAGCGGTCATCATAGCATTACATTTATCAAATTAAGTCCAGACCACATGCGCTGTTTCATTGTCCCTAGAGCGTGTTCTTAAAGTAATATTCATGTAGAATAATTTAAAGCCAAAATCTGTATTACACAAGGCACAAGAAATAGAAACATGCATTCTGGTTGAACTGTGGTACTGGAAACTGAATGTGTATTGATGAAACTATAATCCGTCTTTATTCAATGGAACGAACTCGCCGTTACGAAAGGTGTAATATATCACAAAGTAGCTACCATGATAGGAGCGCATGTGTATCAATTATCATTATAATCGTTTCAGCCATGACCGGCGTGGAGTGCGGGGAGGATTTTCAGTGTTTGGACGGCTCGTGCGTTCCATCCGACTGGCTGTGTGACCGATACGGAGACTGCTCGCAAGGCGAAGACGAGGACCAGTGTCAATGTAAGACTAATTTTGTGTTGCTTATTGGGTTCATTTCATCAATAAATAGGACCCTCCCGCCACTCAAAGTGTGGGGAAGGCCTTATAGTAGTTGCCGCCTTGTCTTAGTGCCAATATTTTGTAATTATATCATTTTTGGCTTAATGATGAGCATTGAATCTTATATGATGAGTATCAGACCACCGTGCAATGCCATCGCAAAGAACCTGTTGATCCAGATGGTATCTCTATATGTACAATTCAATCAGGCTCTCCTTCTGATCATTGATACCATTAAGAGGTGTGATAATCGGGGTGTGCATGTATTCTTTTGTTTCATTATCAGATGCATGCAGTGATGTCGAGTTCAGTTGCGGTCACGTGGCCGGCAAACGATGCGTTCCGGTTCATTGGAAATGTGACGGGATGCCGGACTGTCATGGCGGCCTGGACGAGGCTGACTGTGGCGCCCCCCCCGGGACTGGCCCCGAGGAGTGCCCGGCCCAATGGACGCCATGTCCCGGTGCAGGTTTCTGTATCCCAATAGCGTTGATCTGCGACACCTACAACGACTGCCCTGACGGAAGTGACGAGGTGGGCTGCCAGACCGGATGTGACGAAGGGCAATTCCGATGCAGCACATCCGGTAACTGTGTTCCAGGCAACTGGCAGTGCGACGGCGCACCCGACTGCTCAGACGCGTCGGACGAGGCCGGCTGTAGTTGCGATGCGGGTCAGTTCCGCTGTGAAAGTGACGGGAGGTGTGTTCCAGGCAACTGGCAGTGCGACGGCGCACCCGATTGCTCAGACGCGTCGGACGAGGCCGGCTGTAGTTGCGATGGGGGTCAGTTCCGCTGTGAAAGTGACGGGAGGTGTGTTCCGGGCTACTGGCAGTGCGACGGCGCACCCGACTGCTCAGACGGAAGTGACGAAGCTCACTGCCAGGAGCCGGAAAATGATGCATGCGAAGAGGACCAATTCGCGTGTGGCGATTCCTCCTGCGTTCCAGAAACCTGGGAATGTGATGGCTATCCAGATTGCTCCGATGGGTCCGACGAGGCGGACTGCTCGACGTGCCCGGAACACAAGTTCCAGTGCGTAGATTCCGGGCGCTGTATCCGAGACTATTGGGAATGCGACGGGGATCGCGACTGTGATGACGGAAGTGATGAAGCTAACTGCGGGGCGCCGGAAGTGGATTGCGGTCCAGGGGGCTTCGCGTGCTCTGATACCAACAGCTGTATTCCCGCCTCGTGGCGCTGTGATGGAGACCGTGACTGCGGGAATGGCAGCGACGAGGACGGATGTGACAAGAAGCGCCGCCTTAGTGGAAAGAAACATTAGGAATGTAATAGAAATTCCTAACAAAGATTTCTACCTAAATGTTAAGAGAATGGAATAAATAAAATTATCTCATCAACTACTTTCTTTTTTGTATTATTATTTCTTGTTTTAACACCCTTCTTCGATTTCGTCGGATGTTGACAGCTATTTGCATGGCATAGAATACACAGAAATAGTTTTTTTCTTATCACAATGAACCAAACAGATTTTATGAAGATGGCTTCACCGAAATGATGCTCTAATATCGATCCACCACTCACTTCCGAAGCAAAAAAAATGCACGTCACCGCACTAGAATCGAGGCAAAACAAAATAACATTCCGAGAATGTTCGCAAAATGTTGTCGCTAGGTTTCCGGAACATTTCCCGAGAACATTCCCCGAATGTTTTTCAAGAAAGTTGTCTTGACGTCCGCCGAATGTTTGCACGGAATGTTACGCGGCAACATTCCCCGAATGTTTCTCAGAAAAGTTTTCTGACGTCCGCCGAATGTTTGCAGGGAATGTTACGCGGCAACATTCCGCAAATATTTTTCAGGAAAGTTTTCTTGACGTCCTCCGAATGTTTGCACGGAATGTTACGCGGGAACGTTCGGCGAATGTTTTTCTGATATCTTATGGATCAACAGAGAAATAATATCACCGTCAACATGTTTATTAACAATAGACACATTAATTAATCAAAACTAATTATTAACTATAAACGTCTGTAGCAGCCGAAGTCCGTACATGTCATCCCTTGATGCCATGACATCTTCAGGCTGCTCCTGAAAAAGGAAACAGTGCTAAAAGTATCTCAGGCAAAGTATACTGCAATTTGTTCAAACATAATCCATTACGCTCTCATGGCTTCGTCAGGATCAGTAGAAAATTCACATAGTCTCGTCAAGAGGCACATCTAAATCGTTAGCAAGTTGATTCAATCATTGAAGGAAATGTATACGAAGAGTAACAAGTTTTCAACTCACCTCGACTTTCCCCAAGGCGGGGCATATCGAAGTGTGTCACCGATCATGGCGTCCACGTCACAAGCTTTTGCTCCGCGCTGCCCTCAACTGCTTGCTTCTGCACATAAAAAGACCGACTTTCAAGATTCACGTTGCTTTTTCAAATCAACATACATTGATTTTGTGTAGAGGTTATGTCACCAGACATTGATGCGCCGTTTCATTGAGCCATGTCTTACTTTTCCCGCTTCAATCCCTCATACCTATATGAAGGAAACCCTGATTGCTTTATGGGTCGCATATGGTTTGCCCCCCCCCCCCTCTCAATAAAATTTGGGGAAGTGCCACTGGAAAAGGTGTATTTTGGTACGCTAATGGGTCCTAACTTTTGCACTATTGGTACCTGCTTGGGTCTACTTTGGGGGGTAGTTGGTACGCCAACTGGTCCACTCAATTTTCAAACTGGAGGGGGGCCGATCCTACGATTTTCGTCGCAGTATATTTTGCCATAGTCTTGCAACTTTCTCGGCTGATAGAGCTGATGACAGTCCCTACCTGAGATATTCAACACTAGAACGTACAAAGAGGCCGGGGTGACCAAGTTTCAGTGGTGGATTCAGGTGTGAGTTGTATTATGCTTCACATGTTAGTGCATATTTTTCCGTCGTTCCAATTTAGAAAAATAATGCCGGTACAATTTGTAGACTGAAAAAGATAATTAAGGAGGAGTCATGGAGAAAAACTTGTTTCAAGCTCAGTTTCGATTCCCGAGTTATTATTTTTCCGAAGGCCCCGTTGTCGTAGCGCTATCGACTGTATAAAAGTACGTTGCATGTGCAACCCCCATCTCTCTCTGGGGTTGTTTGGCACGGTTTATCACATGTGTGCACTAAGGTGGCCTAAAGAACAAATCATATATATAATTTTTTCTAAAAAAATTAACTCGTTTCAAATTCTCTTGGAGCACGAACAGCATTTATTGGACTTAATCACTTTACTTTTATTAATTGCTACTTCTTCAATTCACTCAGCTTTTGTTCGATTTTTTCTTGGGTCTTTGCCAGTGCCCGGTCCAGTTTGAAATCAAGTACTTTTCATAGTAACTGCCCTATTTTCAAGCAAATTCAAGTACATTGGATTGACCTCAAGGCCCATTTCTTGTTTTATGACCTTTTCAAGGCATCAGTCAAAATTCAAGCACTTTTCAAGCCTGTGCGCACCCTGGGTCGGATTTCGCGTATTTTTTGCGTCTTACATCTAATAAAGTGATGAGATCGTCATTCAACGGTAATTGGTCGGATTTCGCGTATTCTTGCTCTCATATTACCCAATAAAAATAATATTGCTCCCATTGCAGCGCAGATATTTGTGGCCCAAGCTAGAAATAATAGCCAAGAAATAGTCCTGCCCCCACCCCCAGCGTGGATACAGAAATTAGCAAAAGGAGACGGGGGGAAGTCCAATAAAAGCTTGCGACCGAGGGGGAGGGGGGAGCACTACAAAAGGGCGGGGGGTCCATACCTCAGTTGGCCTAACTTTTGCATTGAAAAACAGCATTCCTCCTCAAAAATGGAGGGGAGGTCTCCCCCCCCCCCTGGATCCGCCCATGCCGCCCCCCCCCTTGTTTCGTCTTGCATATTGTGGTTGGAGCAACCCCAAACCTTGCACTGCTTCGGCATGATTTTATTTGCATAGGTAGAGCTATATATAGGGAATGTACGGCGTCCGATATGGGGAGAATCAGAGGGGAACGCATGCAAATGGCTGGGCCACGTGCGTTTGTTTTCACCTGCGCTCGGTGCGCCGCCTGGTGAGTATAGTGCGCATGACCGGAAGTCCATTTCTATGAATCATAGTGTTTATATACCTTGTTCTATCTTCTGACATCCAGAAAGTGTGTCAACACTTAGTTGTTTGTGTAATATATTCGCCAATAAATGTTGGAGCAAAGTCTTTTTCGCGCCATCTGGCGAGTCCCGTCACCATTTGAACCATTTGCAGCCTGGGTTCTAAACTTTGTAACCGTGAATTACCAGTGGCAGAGGGCGCTGCTGTTGTCTTTCAGTTCAAAGTGTGCGACTGAAAACGCCCTCTAGCGGAGAGTCATATGCTAACGAAGCGGGGAACCAAGTTGCATTCACAGGTATCGACATCCGCCAAAAACAAATATGGCGGACGGTTGGTCGGGAAAAGACTTGTGCTCCAACATTTATTTTATGAGGTGTAATACGCAAATAATACGCGAAATCCGACCAATTTCTGTTGAATGGTGATCTCATCACTTTATGAGATGTAAGACGCACAAAATACGCGAAATCCGACCAATTAACCCCTACCCCACCCCTATCCCAAGAAATGAACAATTAAGGGAAGTTTTTTTCTATCCGGTCAAGGGCTTAATTATTTTGTTGCCAAATTTATGGCAGTCATTATTATTAGCTAGGGGTAAAAAATCTGTTGATCTATAGAGCATTATATAGCCCGTTTTTAGCCACCCCCTTGGCACTAGCCTCACCAGACAGGCATTCCAAAAAATCGTAGGACATCGTTAAATAAATAAAAACGGGCGCGAAACCACGGACAAATTCGACAGAAAACACTGAGAAAGACGCTATGCTTACGTATCCGCGGGAAAGTTTTCAAGCGATAACGAGGCTCAGTGCGCTTAGTCTGCATGCGCACAAAAATTGTGACGTCAGTGCATTACCATGAGCAAATAAAAGCCCCTACTCCCCCCATCCCCCCCCAAAAAATTAATAAATATGAATTATTTTCACCGAAAGGTTATAACATTGAGGGGAAGTAATTTTTTCCTTCAATTTCAAGGCAACTTCTTCAATAAATGCAAGGAATATTCTGTCAAGTTCAATGCAAGCTTTTTTTTGGGTGGGGGGGGGGGGGTGGAAAACAATGTAAAATCAAGAAAGTGGGCCTACAAACATCAGAGATCTCAGATCAGACCTTGGGAAAAATCAAATATCAGAGATCAGAGACAAATCTGAAAAATTAAAGATACTGCCTAAGATCAGAGAACATGCCAAGCACAAATCAGAGATCAGAGAACATGCCAACCCCCCAAAAAAGAGATCAGAGAACCAAGCCACCCTGTTCCACCCCCCATTTTGTTAAGGAGAGAATTTTCTGTCAAGTTCAACAAGAATATTTTTTATCCGCAAATTGAGGGCAAGAGAAAATGTCTTTCCCCCAAATTCAGGGTATGCATTTGTTTTGGGCCTTATTAATTAGGACCACTTAATTAGGTACGTTTCCAATTAGGTGTCAGCAAGTAGGAGGTAAGAACTTGGCAGCAACAAATGAGGGATGGGGATATCCACTGAATTAATGGAAATTATGATGTTTCAATATGCATTCTGACTTACATAAATGTGTTTCTGCATTAAGTTTTTGGGTCTACTCATAACAACAGGCTTCATCCCAAGAAGACGGTCAACCACTTCTCTGTTGCTTCGTTGGGCTTTAGGTCAGCTACTTTTAGTTTTCTGGGTACCTGACGCTAACTACAGCAGGTAGGGTTTCTAAATAGTTCCAGGACATAGCACAACGAAAGAAAAACAGACGCAAACGCACGGAACAAAACTAGTACAAAAGACACCAAAACGCGAGGTTTGTATGCAGATTTAGAACCACGTGGCAATGTTTACACCTGCGCGATAACGAGGCTCCGTATTTTCACCTACTACGCATGCGCACCAAAATTGTGACGTCAGGCCTATGAAGGTCTATGAATTGTAATTGAAATTGAAACTGAAATCATTTATTAGGTCAAATTCACAAATACATACACATCACAAAATAAACCGAGGCGCGTATACGCAATACATGGCGCTAACATTCACCGCCAGATGGCGTCACCTCAGATACATTCGCAAATAAGCTAACCGCCATATTTGTTTTTCATTGCGCACAGCGTGAAAGTTCAAGCAGCGGGCTAAATCGCCTCGGATACCTTTATAATATGAGTAAAGACGTCAACTAAAAGGTTAAGTAATAGATTAAGTTGCATAGAATAAGGAAATATTAAGATATACGCATGATACTCCCAGAAAGTAATTAAAATTTATTTATTTTTAATAATCTGCTTGATTTTGTCGGCAGCGTCAATGCGCTGCTTCGGGACCCTAGGGAGGACCCGGTGACTCCTGGATCCCCCGGCGCTACAGTCGATTCCCTACTAACGTCGAAGGATTTTAACATTGCTACCGTTGTGCCCCTAGAGAAGCAGGCTTGCCTGGGGGCACTTGCGCCAAGAAATATCATATGAAGTTATGGCTTATGTCAGCCTACTTTGTCCTTGTTCCACTAGAGGATTCAGTCTTCTGTCCACGCATAAAACCGCCAATCGTACTCGACGAGCGAGCAAGCGACGTTGTAGTCGCGGAACCAGGCTATCCTTGGTGGCGCGTGATCGATGACGTATGCACAATAAAAGCTGGTACCTCTGCTCTAAGAGCGAGGTTGGGCCGCGGAACCAGGCTACACCCGCAGCCACTTCCTAACTTTATGGGCTTCGCACAGGGGGCGGGGGGACGGGGGTGGGTGGCACTATTATACAAATATGGTTGGGCGCGGGGGGGGGGGACCGCGGCTGCCCCTTGATACCTGAGAGAGCAGGCATTTGTAATTAAACAGAAACCCCTATAAATCGGATATTTTCAAACGACCGGATGGGGGTGGGGGGTGGGGAGGGGGGTGGGGGGCTCTGAAAATGTGTTTTGATAGAGCGGGTTTGCCAGGAAAGGAAACTAAAGCGAGCGGGTTTGCTGTGAAAAAAAACAACATAAACCGAGCGGGTCTGCATGGAACTGCGACATAGAGTCAACACCCCTTCCGAGCGAATTTTGGCGATGTGCGATTTTCGATTTATCTACGACATCTGGTCAGATACACTTGGTAACGTTATAACTGATCTATCAATATGTAACTTTAGTGTGACTCAATGACATATATCACTTTTTTCTGTCTCCGGAACATTTGGAGGACGTTTTCCGAACGTTACTCACTAATGTTCCGTAAGCAACCAAATAAGAACCTCTAGCGAAAGTTACGACACACCTAGCTTAAATTGAGACGATTATTGCGGAAAAGTGGCCAAGTATACTTGATAACGTTATAACTGATCTATATATGTATTATTTTTCAATGACAAATATCACTCTTTTTTCTGTACGGAACTTTCAAAGAACGTTCTCCGAACGTTACTAACTAATGTTCCGTAAGCAACCAAATAAGAACCTAACAAATATTACGGGAATGTTCCCTGTTTGCCGGGACATTGAAACGAGACTTACCTGTAAGTCAAGGGTTCTCTTGAATTCTGTCGATCCTGGTAGTTCCCGTTTGTGATTCTGCTTTGAGATACCTGAAACATCCGTTCAGTAGTGTCATCGTGCAAAGACTGGCTGAATGGAAGATAGTTACAGCCTACTTTTCCTCCATAGAGTTAAATAATATACCAATTAAAAGATGTTCTACATGCCACTGGCTACCACTACCACAACATGCCACTGGTTACCACTACCACAATATGCCACTAGTTACCACTACCACAATATGCCACTAGCTACCATGACCACAACACACCACTAGCTAGCTCTACCACAACATGCCACTAGCTACCACTACCATAACATGCCACTAGCTACCATGACCACAACATGCCACTCTCTACCACTACCACAACATGCCTCTAGCTACCACTACCACAACACACCACTAGCTACCATGACCACAAGACACTACTAGCTAGCTCCACCACAACATGCCACTAGCTACCACTACCACAACATGCCACTAACTACCACTAGCACAACATGCCACTAGCTACCACTACCACAATATGCCACTATCTACCCCTACCACAACATGCCTCTAGCTACCACTACCTAAACATGCCACTAGCTACCACCACCACAATGTGCCACTAGCTAGCTCTACCACAACATGCCACTAGCTACCACTACCACAACATGCCACTAGCTACCACAACCACAATATGCCACTAGCTACCCTGACCACAACACACCACTAGCTAGCTCTACCACAACATGCCACTAGCTACCATTACCACAACATACCACTAGCTACCATGACCACAACACACCCCTAGCTAGCTCTACCACAACTTGCCACTAGCTACCACTCTAACAACATGCCTCTAGCTACCACTACCACAACACACCACTAGCTACCATGACCACAACATGCCACTAGCTACCACTACCACAACATACCACTAGCTACCACTACCACAATATGCCACTATCTACCCCTACCACAACATGCCTCTAGCTACCACTACCACAACATGCCACTAGCTACCACTACCACAATATGCCACTAGCTAGCTCTACCACAACATGCCACTAGCTACCACTACCACAAGATGCCACTAGCTACCACTACCACAATATGCCACTAGATACCACTACCACAACATGCCACTAGCTACCACTACCACAACATACCACTAGCTACCACTACCACAACATACCAGTAGCTACCACTACCCCAACATGCCTCTAGCTACCACTACCACAACCCACCATTAGCTACCATGACTACAACACACCACTAGCGAGCTCTACCACAATTTGCCACTATCTACCACTACCACAACATGCCACTAGCTATCACTACCACAACATGCCACTATCTACCACTACCACAACATGCCACTAGCTACCATGACCACAACATGCCACCAGCTACCACTACAACAATATGCCACTATCTACCACTACCACAACATGCCACTAGCTACCATGACCACAACATGCCTCCAGCTCCCACTGCCACAACATACCACTAGCGAGCTCTACCACAACATGCCACTAGCTACCACTACAACAATATGCCACTATCTACCACTACCACAACATGCCACTAGCTACCATGACCACAACATGCCTCTAGCTCCCACTGCCACAACATATCCCTAGCTAGCTCTACCACAACATGCCACTAGCTACCACTACCATAACATGCCACTATCTACCACTACAACAACATGCCTCTAGCTACCACTACCACAACACACCCCTAGCTACCATGACCACAACACACCACTAGCTAGCTCTACCACAACATGCCTCTAGCTACCACTCCCACAACATGCCACTAGCTACCACTACCACAACATGCCACTAGCTATCACTACCACAATATGCCTCTATCTATCCCTACCACAACATGCCTCTAGCTACCACTACCACGATATGCCACTAGCTAGCTCTACCACAACATGCCACTAGCTACCACTACTACAATACACCACTAGCTAGCTCTACCACAACATGCCACTAGCTACCTCTACCACAACATGCCACTGCCACAGTTCGGTTCCCTTAATACTGCCATTTTTTAGTTTTCTAGCATGCGGGGATGTCTGGACGCTCGTCTGGACATGGTGACCGGATTTCTGTTTAATGCTGTAATTTCCCTTAGTTTTGTGGCTTGTTTGATGATGCAAAAGACCGATGCTCCAAAAACAGGCGCGCAGCGTCCGGTAGTTAAGAGAAGTGTCATGAGTAAGTACAAGGATGGGGTGGCTGTAACTTTGTATTTTATAAATATAATTTTGGACAAAATTCTTCTTTTCGTGGAACATAAATGAATAATACATGTAATGCCAAGCAACAAGATATTTTCTTCTGCCCCTCCACCCCCCACCCCGCCTCCCGCTACCTCATTCCCTGACTCCAACAGGTCTATTGGACTTGTTTATGCACGAGCAGACATCATAACTTTACCGCACTAGACCACGGACCAGGCATCAGAATGAACATGGCATTTGTCTTGCCTCGGCTTATGTTCATTCTGGTGATAGATGGCGCTACTGCCAGTCTCAGAGTGTCCAACCGTGAGTTTATCGTAATCAGTCTCTGGGTCATCAAAACATAGAATATATGAAAATGGCAATACATACAACCGAGGTTAATGAATCTCTTCTTTCATCGCAAGTTTTTAGTTTGTTTTATAATAGCTGAATAATAGCAACACAGACTGAAAGTTTGCTAAAGATTTTGTGTGTGTTCTATGCAATAAGCACTTGATAGGAATTACCGGGCCTTTAGTATTGTGTAGTACTGGGCCTGTACCGGGCCTTTACTATTGTGTAGTACTGGGCCTGTACCGGGCCGTTACTATTCTGTAGTACTGGGCCTGTACCAGGCCTTTACTATTCTGTAGTACTGGGCCTGTACCGGGCCTTTACTATTCTGTAGTACTGGGCCTGTACCGGGCCTTTGCTATTCTGTAGTACTGGGCCTATACAGGGCCTTTACTATCATGTAGTACTGGGCCTGTACCGGGCCTTTACTATCATGTCATACTGGGCCTGTACCGATCCTTTACTATCATGTAGTACTGAGCCTGTACCGGGCCTTTACTATTCTGTAGTACTGGGCCTGTACAGACGAGCCAGTAGATAAGTGTACCGTAATGTTAATGGCAGAGTTCTGGAAAAACGGTCACGGTACTGCCGGTATCAGCCGCAAATTTGCCGGTACCGGGCCATTACCGTCATATTAGTTGGGCACAGAACAAACACACAAGATGTCTCAATAAACGTCCATGTAAGTATGATATTAGATGTTAGAAGTACAGTTTATATTTCACTAGATTTAACCGTTTAACAGTCCTATCTGTTAGGATCCAGGTGCGACATTTCAGGCTGCTACGCAACAAGGCCAGAGCCTCTTGAGTGGTCAGATTCGCATCGAAAAGACAGTGACAGGGACTGTCCATATCATCGCTTTATAACAAGTTATAATCGGTTCACATCGGGTACCAATATATGTGTTCTGTACAATATATATTCCTGAATTCGATTTTTAATATATCTAAACAAAATAGATGCCAGAACGATTACTATTTCCGCATTGATATGAGCTGTTTTCTCGGCTTATAGGCCCCCATCTCCATGATATTATTATGATAGTCAAGATATTTATCTGTTCAAAATGGGTTTTTGTTTTTAGAAACACGCTGATAAACTGTTGAAAATTATGCAGCTATAAGTCAGTACTCGCCTTTACATGCTATGCAGCGCAGGGCGAGCTAGTGTTCACCAGAAACATGCATCTGCCAGAATTTCACCTGGAACGGGCTATTGTACTAGTTAACACGTAATAATTTCGGTTTTCGGCATAGCTTACTCTTCAATATTAGACAAAAAATACATACTATAGCAGTATATATTACATCAAATACGTAAATGTATGTAACAGTCAAAGTAGCTCCGCTATCAAAGCCATGATGTTGTATTAAATTGGTGGCTCATCATCCGATGACATAGCCCAGCGTCGGTTGTCGAGTATAAACCTAGCGTGGTCTGATTTCCTACCCTGGATGTACCAATTATTATTATGCATTTACACGTCGTTATTAGGTTGATGATTGATAAACACTGCTGATTATTCTAGCAAATGGTCGGCCAATCTCTCGTATAGATGATTTTACGCGCAGGCGTCGCTCGCATTACATCCGGGTATTCAGATCGCCGCTGCAACCTCCCGACAGGACACCCGGAGCGTCAGTTCCACACCAAACACCGAGGATGATGGTCGGATTCTTCACCGCTCTCGCCGTGAGTCTCCTGGTGACAGGGGGCGCTGTGGCCAAGTCCACAGTCGCCAAAGGTAAGCGGTGCCAACATGAACAAGGTCATAAGATATATATGTGAAGATACATCTATGTGTATGCAGGTATACGTTATTACTTACATAAGCTGCATGTTAGTATTTTGCGACAACTAGTGACAACTAGTAATGCGGGAATTAAAAATGATATGAAATCTTAATTAATGTTATGGATTGAATAACCAATGCAGAAATTAATGCACTTATCAATAAATAGATTGATGTAGGGCCTCCAACTAAATCAGGTAACCTGTTACGAAAGGCTCCCTCATTGTTTAGCTCAAAGGTTAAAAACCTTTATATATGTAGATGCTTCAATATTCTTTGACACATAAAATATAGGAAAGTGATTCGTGATGTCAGTATAGGCCTAGGTAATACCCTAAAAAGACTGAATATCACTCTCATTTTAAATATATTATCTATAAGGGTCGCAGTTTTACTTGTGACTGGTTGGCTTACTAATGATTGGCCATAAAGAATGACTAAACATGGTATTAACGAAGTCAGCGGTAGGTCTATGTCTTGAATTATTTAAAAGATTACCTTTGAAATCTCCAGTTAGGTAGTAGCTTTTTTCGTCAGAGACTAATGAATGTAGCAAACCCGTCAGGAACTCGTTAAATGACTCAATATGCATGTCGGGTGTACGATATATCACTCCAATAATAACTTCTTTATCGTAAGCGATCATCATGGCATTAAATTAAGTCCAGCCCACATGCGCTGTTTCATTGTCCCTAGAGCGTGTTCTTAAAGTAATATTCATGTAGAATAATTTAAAGCCAAAATCTGTATTACACAAGGCACAAGAAATAGAAACATGCATTATGGGTGAACTGTGGCACTGGAAACTGAATGTGTATTGATGAAACTATAATTCGTCTTTATTCAATGGAACGAATTCGCCGTTACGAACGGTGTAACATATTACAAAGTAGCTACCATGATAGGAGCGCATGTGTATCAGTTATACTTGTAATCGTTTCAGCCATGACCGGCGTGGAGTGCGGGGAGGATTTTCAGTGTTTGGACGGCTCGTTCGTTCCATCCGACTGGCTGTGTGACCGATACGGAGACTGCTCTCAAGGCGAAGACGAGGACCAGTGTCAATGTAAGACTCGAACACCGACATGATCTATGGCGATTTTTTTGTCGCTAATTAAGTTCATTTTATCAATAAATCGGACACTCACACCACTCACAGTTTGAGGAAAGCCTAATAGTAGTTGCCGGCTTGTTATATATTTAGCAATTTTATCCTTTTTAGCTTAATGCCTTTACACTGTATATGTATATTTCATAGCAAAAATTTCATAACCCGTAGATCCAGATGGTATCTCTATATGTACAATTCAATCAGGCTCTCCTTCTGATCATTGATAACATTAAGAGGTGTGATAATCGGGGTGTGCATGTATTCTTTTGTTTCATTATCAGATGCATGCAGTGATGTCGAGTTCAGTTGCGGTCACGTGGCCGGCAAACGATGCGTTCCGGTTCATTGGAAATGTGACGGGATGCCGGACTGTCATGGCGGCCTGGACGAGGCTGAGTGTGGCGCCTCCCCCGGGACTGGCCCCGAGGAGTGCCCGGCCCAAATGACGCCATGTCCCGGTGCAGGTTTCTGTATCCCAATAGCGTTTATCTGCGACAACGACAACGACTGCCCTGACGGAAGTGACGAGGTGGGCTGCCAGACCGGATGTGACGAAGGGCAATTCCGATGCAGCACATCCGGTAACTGTGTTCCAGGCAACTGGCAGTGCGACGGCGCACCCGACTGCTCAGACGCGTCGGACGAGGCCGGCTGTAGTTGCGATGCGGGTCAGTTCCGCTGTGAAAGTGACGGGAGGTGTGTTCCAGGCAACTGGCAGTGCGACGGCGCACCCGATTGCTCAGACGCGTCGGACGAAGCCGGCTGTAGTTGCGATGCGGGTCAGTTCCGCTGTGAAAGTGACGGGAGGTGTGTTCCGGGCTACTGGCAGTGCGACGGCGCACCCGACTGCTCAGACGGAAGTGACGAAGCTCACTGCCAGGAGCCGGAAAATGATGCATGCGAAGAGGACCAATTCGCGTGTGGCGATTCCTCCTGCGTTCCAGAAACCTGGGAATGTGATGGCTATCCAGATTGCTCCGATGGGTCCGACGAGGCGGACTGCTCGACGTGCCCGGAACACAAGTTCCAGTGCGTAGATTCCGGGCGCTGTATCCGAGACTATTGGGAATGCGACGGGGATCGCGACTGTGATGACGGAAGTGATGAAGCTAACTGCAGGGCGCCGGAAGTGGATTGCGGTCCAGGGGGCTTCGCGTGCTCTGTTACCAACAGCTGTATTCCCGCCTCGTGGCGCTGTGATGGAGACCGTGACTGCGGGAATGGCAGCGACGAGGACGGATGTGACAAGAAGCGCCGCCTTAGTGGAAAGAAACATTAGGAATGTAATAGAAATTCCTAACAAAAATTTCTACCTAAATGTTAAGAGAATCGAATAAATAAAATTATCTCATCAACTACTTTCTTTTTTGTATTATTATTTCTTGTTTTAACACCCTTCTTCGATTTCGTCGGATGTTGACAGCTTTTTGCATGGCATAGAATACACAGAAATAGTTTTTTTCTTATCACAATGAACCAAACAGATTTTATGAAGATGGCTTCACCGACATGATGCTCTAATATCGATCCACCACTCACTTCCGAAGCAAAAGAAATGCACGTCACCGCACTAGAATCGAGGCAAAACAAAATAACATTCCGAGAATGTTCGCAAAATGTTGTCGCTAGGTTTCCGGAACATTCCCCGTGAACATTCCCAGAATGTTTTTCAAGAAAGTTTTCTTGACGTCCGCCGAATGTTTACACGGAATGTTACGCGGCAACATTCCCCGAATGTTTCTCAGAAAAGTTTTCTGACGTCCGCCGAATGTTTGCAGGGAATGTTACGCGGGAACATTCCGCAAATATTTTTCAGGAAAGTTTTCTTGACGTCCCCCGAATGTTTGCACGGAATGTTACGCGGGAACGTTCGGCGAATATTTTTCTGATATCTTATGGATCAACAGAGAAATAATATCACCGTCAACATGTTTATTAACAATAGACACATTAATTAATCAAAACTAATTATTAACTATAAACGTCTGTAGCAGCCGACGTCCGTACATGTCATCCCTTGAAGCCATGACATCTTCAGGCTGCTCCTGAAAAAGGAAACAGTGCTAAAACTATCTAAGTATACTTAGTATACTGCAATTTGTTTAAATATAATCCATTACGCTCTCATGGCTTCGTCAGGATCAGTAGAAAATTCACATAGTCTCGTCAAGAGGCACATCTAAATCGTTAGCAAGTTGATTCAATCATTGAAGGAAATGTATACGAAGAGAAACAAGTTTTCAAGTCACCTCGACTTTTCCCAAGGCGGGGCATATCGAAGTGTGTCACCGATCATGGCGTCCACGTCACTTTTGCACTATTGGTACCTGCTTGGGTCTACTTTGGGGGGTAGTTGGTACGCCAACTGGTCCACTCAATTTTCAAACTGGAGGGGGGCCGATCCTACGATTTTCGTCGCAGTATATTTTGCCATAGTCTTGCAACTTTCTCGGCTGATAGAGCTGATGACAGTCCCTACCTGAGTTATTCAACACAAGAACGTACAAAGAGGCCGGGGTGACCAAGTTTCAGTGGTGGATTCAGGTGTGAGTTGTATTATGCTTCACATGTTAGTGCATATTTTTCCGTCGTTCCAACTTAGAAAAAAGATGCCGGTACAATTTGTAGACTGAAAAAGGTAATTAAGGAGGAGTCATGGAGAATGAAGTTATTCCCAAGTCCCAATAAATTAAATGGAGAACTCCCAGCTTACAATGGAAGTGGTGAATACCGGCGGCTGATGCATGATATATTGGCGACTTCACAATTCACGGTTATTTAATGTTAAAATTCACGATGATCAGCTAATATCTACGGTACCCGGCTTAGGACATCGCAATATTTTTTTTTACAAACAAAAATAAGTTATTTTGTTTTCCAAAAAAAAAACTCGTTTCAAGCTCAGTTTCGATTCCCAAGTTATTATTTTTCCGAAGGCCCCGTTGTCGTAGCGCTATCGACTGTATAAAAGTACGTCGCATGTGCAACCTCCATCTCTCTCTGGGGTTGTTTGGCACGGTTTATCACATGTGTGCACTAAGGTGGCCTAAAGAACAAATCATTTATATAAAAAAAACTCGTTCCAAACTTGTTCGCGAAACGAAGTCGTTCCAAATTCTTTTGGAGCTCGACTTATTTTTTTCAAAAAAATTAACTCGTTTCAAATTCTCTTGGAGCACAAACAGCATTTATTGGACTTAATCACTTTACTTTTATTAATTGCTACTTCTTCAATTCAGCCAGCTTTTGTTCGATTTTTTCTTGGGTTTTTGCCAGTGCCCGGTCCAGTTTGACATCAAGTACTTTTCATAGTAACTGCCCTATTTTCAAGCAAATTCAAGTACATTGGATTGACCTCAAGGCCCATTTCTTGTTTTATGAGTTTTTCAAGGTATCAGTCAAAATTCAAGCACTTTTCAAGCCTGTGCACACCCTGGGTTGGATTTCGCGTATTTTTTGCGTCTTACATCTCGTAAAGTGATGAGATCACCATTCAACAGTAATTGGTCGGATTTCGCGTATTATTTGCGTCTTACATCTCATAAAATAAATGTTGGAGCACAAGTCTTTTCCCGACCAACCGTCCGCCATATTTGTTTTTGGCGGATGTCGGTACCTGTGAATGCAACTTGGTTCCCCGCTTCGTTAGCATATGACTCTCCGCTAGAGGGCGTTTTCAGTCGCACACTTTGAACTGAAGGACAACAGCAGCGCCCTCTGCCACTGGTAATTCACGGTTACAAAGTTTAGAACCCAGGCTGCAAATGGTTCAAATGGTGACGGGACTCGCCAGATGGCGCGAAAAAGACTTTGCTCCAACATTTATTGGCGAATATATTACACAAACAACTAAGTGTTGACACACTTTCTTGATGTCAGAAGATAGAACAAGGTATATAAACACTATGATTCATAGAAATGGACTTCCGGTCATGCGCACTATACTCACCAGGCGGCGCACCGAGCGCAGGTGAAAACAAACGCACGTGGCCCAACCATTTGCATGCGTTCCCCTCTGATTCTCCCCATATCGGACGCCGTACTTTCCCTATATATATAGCTCTACCTATGCAAATAAAATCATGCCGAAGCAGTGCAAGGTCTGGGGTTGCTCCAACTACAATATGCAAGACGAAACAAGGGGGGGGGGCATAGGCGGATCCAGGGGGGGAGACCTCCCCTCCCTTTTTGAGGAGGAATGCTGTTTTTCAATGCAAAAATTAGGCCAACTGAGGTGTGGACCCCCCGCCCTTTTGTAGTGCTTCCCCCTCCCCCTCGGTCGCAAGCTTTTATTGGACTTCCCCCCGTCCCCTTTTGCTAATTTCTGTATCCACGCTGGGGGTGGGGGCAGGACTATTTCTTGGCTATCATTTCTAGCTTGGGCCACAAATATCTGCGCTGCAATGGGAGCAATATTATTTTTATTGGGTAATATGAGAGCAAGAATACGCGAAATCCGACCAATTAACCCCTACCCCACCCCTATCCCAAGAAATGAACAATTAAGGGAAGTTTTTTTTCTATCCGGTCAAGGGCTTAATTATTTTGTTGCCAAACTTATGGCAATCATTATTATTAGCTAGGGGTAAAAAATCTGTTGATCTATAGAGCATTATATAGCCCGTTTTTAGCCACCCCCCTGGCACTAGCCTCACCAGACAGGCATTCCAAAAAATCGTAGGACATCGTTAAATAAATAAAAACGGGCGTGAAACCACGGACAAATTCGACAGAAAACACTGAGAAAGACGCTATGCTTACGTATCCGCGGGAAAGTTTTCAAGGGCGCGATAACGAGGCTCAGTGCTTAGTCTGCATGCGCACAAAAATTGTGACGTCAGTGCATTACCATGAGCAAATAAAAGCCCCTACTCCCCCCATCCCACCAAAAAATTTAATAAATATGAATTATTTTTCACCAAAAGGTTATAAGATTGAGGGGAAGTAATTTTTTCCTTCAATTTCAAGGCACCTTCTTCAATAAATGCAAGGAATATTCTGTCAAGTTCAATGCAAGCTTTTTTTTGGGTGGGGGGGGAGTGGAAAACAATGTAAAATCAAGAAAATGGACCTACAAACATCAGAGATCTCAGATCAGACCTTGGGAAAAATCAAATATCAGAGATCAGAGACAAATCTGAAAAATAAAAAATACTGCCTAAGATCAGAAAACATGCCAACCACAAATCAGAGATCAGAGAACATGCCAACCCCCCAAAAAAGAGATCAGAGAACCGAACCACCCTGTTCCACCCCCCATTTTGTTAAGAAGAAAATTTTCTGTCCAGTTCAACAAGAATATTTTTTATCCGCAAATTGAGGGCAAGAGAAAATGTCTTTCCCCCAAATTCAGGGTATGCATTTGTTTTGGGCCTTATTAATTAGGACCACTTAATTAGGTACGTTTCCAATTAGGTGTCAGCAAGTAGGAGGTAAGAACTTGGCAGCAACAAATGAGGGATGGGGATATCCACTGAATTAATGGAAATTATGATGTTTCAATATGCATTCTGACTTACATAAATGTGTTTCTGCATTAAGTTTTTGCATGGGTCTACTCATAACAACAGGCTTCATCCCAAGAAGACGGTCAACCACTTCTCTGTTGCTTCGTTGGGCTTTAGGTCAGCTACTTTTAATTTTCTGGGTACCTGACGCTAACTACAGCAGGTAGGGTTTCTAAATAGTTCCAGGACATAGCACAACGAAAGAAAAACAGACGCAAACCCACGGAACAAAACTAGTACAAAAGACACCAAAACACGAGATTTGTATGCAGATTTAGAACCACGTGGCAATGTTTACACCTGCGCGATAACGAGGCTCCGTATTTTCACCTCCTACGCATGCGCACCAAAATTGTGAAGTCAGTCTATGAATTGTAATTGAAATTGAAACTGAAATCATTTATTAGGTCAAATTCACATATACATACACATCACAAAATAAACCGAGTTATGGCTTATGTCACTTAGCTTATGTCAGCTTATGTCAGTTAGCCTACTTTGTCCTTGTTCCACTAGAGGATTCAGTCTTCTGTCCACGCATAAAACCGCCAATCGTACTCGCCGAGCGAGCGAGCGACGTTGTAGCCGCGAAACCAGGCTATCCTTGGTGGCGCGTGATCGATGACGTATGCACAATGACAGCTGGTACATCTGCTCTAAGAGCGAGGTTGGGCCGCGGAACCAGGCTACACTCGCAGCCACTTCCTAACGGCCCTTCCTAACATTACGGGGTTCGCACGGGCGGCTCTGAAAATGTGTTTTGATAGAGCGGGTTTGCCAGGCATAGGAAACTAAAGCGAGCGGGTTTGCTGTGAAAAAAACACATAAACCGAACTGGTCTGCATGGAACTGCGACATAGAGTGGTCAACACCCCTTCCGAGCGAATTTTGGCGATGTGCGATTTTCGATTTATCTACGACATCTGGTCAGATACACTTGGTAACTTTATAACTGATCTATTAATATGTAACTTTAGTGTGACTCAATGACATATATCACTTTTTTCTGTCTCCGGAACATTTGGAGGACGTTTTCCGAACGTTAACCACTAATGTTCCGTAAGCAACCAAATAAGAACCTCTGGCGAATGTCACGACAGACCTAGCTTAAATTGAGACGATTATTGCAGATAAGTGGCCAGGTATACTTGATAACGTTATAACTGATCTATATATGTATTATTTTTCAATGACATATATCACTTTTTTCTCTGTACGGAACTTTCAAAGAACGTTCTCCGAACGTTACTAACTAATTTTCCGTAAGCAACCAAATAAGAACCTAACAAATATTACGGGAATGTTCCCTGTTTGCCGGGACATTGAAACGAGACTTACCTGTAAGTCAAGGGTTCTCTTGAATTCTGTCGATCCATGAAGACACATGTTTAAACATAGCACATTAATACTGATTGGAACTGAATACCAACGTCTTGTAATTTGTTATCTCTAATTGCATACTCGTCTAGATCAGAGAATAATTCGGCAAGACCCACTAATAGCCAACTGGAGCTCGGTATACTGTTTAATGTCATCCGTTGCGACAGCCCATCGCATGTAAGAAGCCCAACGCCATAAGAAGTGGACGAGAGCTTCAACAACTGACGAGATGTAATACGTATATATTAATGAGATGGTGTGCTGTATTTGTACTTTGGGCTTGATGCCTGAAGTTACCGTTGGCTGGTGGATAGAAGATGAGCTTCACTTTGTACTTTCGGCTTGATGCCTGAAGTTACCAATAAGCTATCTATTTATCTATGTGGCGAGATTCGCCTGACTTCCTAAAGATTCGTGCCGGTGGACATTGTGGCTGGTGGATAGAAGGTCAGCTTCACTTTGTATTTGAATGTTGAATGTAACTTTTCTAACGAAAATCGGAATGACTGGCTGTGTAATGTACATAGTCGATACCCCTTGTAGTTTCACTAGAGATCAAAAACGAATGTATATGTTTCACCAGGAAAATACACCAGGCCCTGTTTAGAAAAGACTTTGATATTGTGCGACAGGAGTCTCTGGCAAGGACATTGGAATGTATAGTCTGGTGGGAAACCTGTTTATTTAATAGACAGTGTGTCAAGTTAACAAGGCTCTATTTCCTAACAATTATACAATGGCTTATCTGCTTCTGGTAGTTCCCATTTGTGATTCTGCTTTGAGATACCTGAAACATCCGTTCAGTAGTGTCATCGTGCAAAGACTGGCTGAATGGAAGATAGTTACAGCCTACTTTTCCTCCATAGAGTTAAATAATATACCAATTAAAAGATGTTCTTCATGCCACTAGCTACCACTACCACAACATGCCACTGGTTACCACTACCACAATATGCCACTAGTTACCACTACCACAATATGCCACTAGCTACCATGACCACAACACACCACTAGCTAGCTCTACCACAACATGCCACTAGCTACCACTACCATAACATGCCACTAGCTACCGTGACCACAACATGCCACTCTCTACCACTACCACAACATGCCTCTAGCTACCACTACCACAACACACCACTAGCTACCATGACCACAAGACACTACTAGCTAGCTCCACCACAACATGCCACTAGCTACCACTACCACAACATGCCACTAACTACCACTAGCACAACATGCCACTAGCTACCACTACCACAATATGCCACTATCTACCCCTACCACAACATGCCTCTAGCTACCACTACCACAACATGCAACTAGCTACCACTACCACAATGTGCCACTAGCTAGCTCTACCACAACATGCCACTAGCTACCACTACCACAACATGCCACTAGCTACCACAACCACAATATGCCACTAGCTACCATGACCACAACACACCACTAGCTAGCTCTACCACAACATGCCACTAGCTACCATTACCACAACATGCCACTAGCTACCACTACCACAACATGCCACTAGCTACCACTACCACAACATGCCACTAGCTACCATGACCACAACACACCACTAGCTAGCTCTACCACAACATGCCACTAGCTACCATTACCACAACTTGCCACTAGCTACCACTCTAACAACATGCCTCTAGCTACCACTACCACAACACACCACTAGCTACCATGACCACAACATGCCACTAGCTACCACTACCACAACATACCACTAGCTACCACTACCACAATATGCCACTATCTACCCCTACCACAACATGCCTCTAGCTACCACTACCACAACATGCCACTAGCTACCACTACCACAATATGCCACTAGCTAGCTCTACCACAACATGCCACTAGCTACCACTACCACAACATGTCACTAGCTACTACTACCACAATATGCCACTAGATACCACTACCACAACATGCCACTAGCTACCACTACCACAACATACCACTAGCTACCACTACCACAACATACCAGTAGCTACCACTGCCTCAACATGCCTCTAGCTACCACTACCACAACACACCACTAACTACCATGAGTACAACACACCACTAGCGAGCTCTAACACAATATGCCACTATCTACCACTACCACAACATGCCACTAGCTATCACTACCACAACATGCCACTAGCTACAACTAACACAACATGCCACTAGCTACCATGACCACAACATGCCACCAGCTACCACTACAACAATATGCCACTATCTACCACTACCACAACATGCCACTAGCTACCCTGACCACAACATGCTTCTAGCTCCCACTGCCCCAACATACCACTAGCGAGCTCTACCACAACATGCCACTAGCTACCTCTACCACAACATGCCACTGCCACAGTTCGGTTCCCTTAATACTGCCATTTTTTAGTTTTCTAGCATGCGGGGATGTCTGGACGCTCGTCTGGACATGGTGACCGGATTTCTGTTTAATGCTGTAATTTCCCTTAGTTTTGTGGCTTGTTTGGTGATGCAAAAGACCGATGCTCCAAAAACAGGCGCGCAGCGTCCGGTAGTTAAGAGAAGTGTCATGAGTAAGTACAAGGATGGGGTGGCTGTAACTTTGTATTTTATAAATATAATTTTGGACAAAATTCTTCTTTTCGTGGAACATAAATGAATAATACATGTAATGCCAAGCACCAAGATATTTTCTTCTGCCCCCCCACCCCCCACCCCGCCTCCCGCTACCTCATTCCCTGACTCCAACAGGTCTATTGGACTTGTTTATGCACGAGCAGACATCATAACTTTACCGCACTAGACCACGGACCAGGCATCAGAATGAACATGGCATTTGTCTTGCCTCGGCTTATGTTCATTCTGGTGATATAGGGCGCTACTGCCAGTCTCAGAGTGTCCAACCGTGAGTTTATCGTAATCAGTCTCTGGGTCATCAAAACAAAGAATATATGAAAATGGCAATACATACAACCGAGGTTAATGAATCTCTTCTTTCATCGCAAGTTTTTAGTTTGTTTTATAATAGCTGAATAATAGCAACACAGACTGAAAATTTGCTAAAGATTTTGTGTGTGTTTTATGCAATAAGCACTTGATGGGAATTACCGGGCCTTTAGTATTGTGTAGTACTGGGCCTGTACCGGGCCTTTACTATTGTGTAGTACTGGGCCTGTACCGGGCCTTTACTATTCTGTAGTACTGGGCCTGTACCAGGCCTTTACTATTCTGTAGTACTGGGCCTGTACCGGGCCTTTACTATTCTGTAGTACTGGGCCTGTACCGGGCCTTTAGTATTGTGTAGTACTTGGCCTGTACCGGGCCTTTGCTATTCTGTAGTACTGGGCCTATACCGGGCCTTTACTATCATGTAGTACTGGGCCTGTACCGGGCCTTTACTATCATGTAGTACTGAGCCTGTACCGGGCCTTTACTATTCTGTAGTACTGGGCCTGTACAGACGAGCCAGTAGATAAGTGTACCGTAATGTTAATGGCAGAGTTCTGGAAAAACGGTCACGGTACTGCCGGTATCAGCCGCAAATTTGCCGGTACCGGGCCATTACCGTCATATTAGTTGGGCACAGAACAAACACACAAGATGTCTCAATAAACGTCCATGTAATTATGATATTAGATGTTAGAAGTACAGTTTATATTTCACTAGATTTAACCGTTTAACAGTCCTATCTGTTAGGATCCAGGTTCGACATTCCAGGCTGCTACGCAACAAGGCCAGAGCCTCTTGAGTGGTCAGATTCGCATCGAAAAGACAGTGACAGGGACTGTCCATATCATCGCTTTATAACAAGTTATAATCGGTACACATCGGGTACCAATATATGTGTTCTGTACAATATATATTCCTGAATTCGATTTTTAATATATCTAAACAAAATAGATGCCAGAACGATTACTATTTCCGCATTGATATGAGCTGTTTTCTCGGCTTATAGGCCCCCATCTCCATGATATTATTATGATAGTCAAGATATTTATCTGTTCAAAATGGGTTTTTGTTTTTAAAAACACGCTGATAAACTGTTGAAAATTATGCAGCTATAAGTCAGTACTCGCCTTTACATGCTATGCAGCGCAGGGCGAGCTAGTGTTCACCAGAAACATGCATCTGCCAGAATTTCACCTGGAACGGGCTATTGTACTAGTTAACACGTAATAATTTCGTTTTTCGGCATAGCTTACTCTTCAATATTAGACAAAAAATACATACTATAGCAGTATATATTACATCAAATACGTAAATGTATGTAACAGTCAAAGTAGCTCCGCTATCAAAGCCATAATGTTGTATTAAATTGGTGGCTCATCATCCGATGACATAGCCCAGCGTCGGTTGTCGAGTATGAACCTAGCGTGGTCTGATTTCCTACCCTGGATGTACCAATTATTATTATGCATTTACACGTCGTTATTAGGTTGATGATTGATAAACACTGCTGATTATTCCAGCAAATGGTCGGCCAATCTCTCGTATAGATGATTTTACGCGCAGGCGTCGCTCGCATTACATCCGGGTATTCAGTTCGCCGCTGCAACGTCCCAACACGACACCCGGAGCGTCAGTTCCACACCAAACACCGAGGATGATGGTCGGACTCTTCACCGCTCTCGCCGTGAATCTCCTGGTGACAGGGGGCGCTGTGGCCAAGTCCACAGTCGCCAAAGGTAAGCGGTGCCAACATGAACAAGGTCATAAGATATATATGTGAAGATACATCTATGTGTATGCAGGTATACGTTATTACTTACATAAGCTGCATGTTAGTATTTTGCGACAACTAGTGACAACTAGTAATGCGGGAATTAAAAATGATATGAAATCTTAATTAATGTTATGGATTGAATAACCAATGCAGAAATTAATGCACTTATCAATAAATAGATTGATGTAGGGCCTCCAACTAAATCAGGTAACCTGTTACGAAAGGCTCCCTCATTGTTTAGCTCAAAGGTTAAAAACCTTTATATATGTAGATACTTCAATATTCTTTGACACATAAAATATAGGAAAGTGATTCGTGATGTCAGTATAGGCCTAGGTAATACCCTAAAAAGACTGAATATCACTCTCATTTTAAATATATTATCTATAAGGGTTGCAGTTTTACTTGTGACTGGTTGGCTTACTAATGATTGGCCATAAAGAATGACTAAACATGGTATTAACGAAGTCAGCGGTAGGTCTATGTCTTGAATTATTTAAAAGATTACCTTTGAAATCTCCAGTTAGGTAGTAGCTTTTTTCGTCAGAGACTAATGAATGTAGCAAACCCGTCAGGAACTCGTTAAATGACTCAATATGCATGTCGGGTGTACGATATATCACTCCAATAATAACTTCTTTATCGTGAGCGATCATCATGGCATTAAATTAAGTCCAGCCCACATGCGCTGTTTCATTGTCCCTAGAGCGTGTCTCTAAAGTGGGTTGCATGTAGAATAATTTAAAGCCAAAATCTGTATTACACAAGGCACAAGAAATAGAAACATGCATTCTGGGTGAACTGTGGCACTGGAAACTGAATGTGTATTGATGA
Source organism: Arenicola marina (assembly GCA_964019135.1). NCBI lineage: Eukaryota > Metazoa > Annelida > Polychaeta > Arenicolidae > Arenicola > Arenicola marina. Next base: position 8,352,250 of record OZ025264.1, read on the forward strand.
AACTATAATTCGTCTTTATTCAATGGAACGAATTCGCCGTTACGAACGGTGTAACATATTACAAAGTAGCTACCATAATAGGAGCGCATGTGTATCAGTTATACTTGTAATCGTTTCAGCCATGACCGGCGTGGAGTGCGGGGAGGATTTTCAGTGTTTGGACGGCTCGTGCGTTCCATCCCACTGGCTGTGTGACCGATACGGAGACTGCTCTCAAGGCGAAGACGAAGACCAGTGTCAATGTAAGACTCGAACACCGATATGATCTATGGCGATTTTTTGTGACGGGATGCCGGACTGTCATGACGGCCTGGGCGAGGCTGACTGTGGCACCACCCCCGACAACGCACCCGATTGCGCCGACGCGTCGGACGAGGCTGGCTGCAGTTGTAATCCGGGTTGGTTCCGGTGTGGCAGTAAGGGGAGGTGTATTCCAGGCTCCTGGCAGTGCGACGGCGAACCCGATTGCGCCGACGCGTCGGATGAGGCCGGCTGTAGTTGCGATGTGGGTCGGTTCCAATGTGTAAGTAACGGGAGGTGTGGTCCAGACTCCTGGCAATGTGATGGCTATCCAGATTGCCCCGATGGGTCCGACGAGGCTAACTGCCCGACGTGTCCTGAAAACAAGTTCCAGTGCGTAGATTCCGGGCGCTGTATCCAACACTATTGGCAATGCGACAGGTACCCCGACTGTGATGACGGAAGTGATAAAGCTAACTGCGGGGCGCCGGGAAGTGGATTGTGGTCCAGGGGGCTTCGCGTGCTCTGATACCGACAGCTGTATTCCCGCCACGTGGCGCTGTGATGGAGAACGTGACTGCGAGAATGGCAGCGACGAGGACGGATGTGACAAGAAGCGCCGCCCTAGTGGAAAGAAACATTAGGAATGTAATAGAAATTCCTAACATAAAGATTTCTACCTAAATGTTAAGAGAATGGACTGAATAAAATTATCTCATTAACTACTTTCTGTTATATTATTATTTCTTGGTTTAATACTCCTTCGCTTCCGTCGGATGTTGACAGATTATTCCATGGCATAGAATAAACGTGAATAAAGGCAACGATCCATGGTATCAAAAAGGCCACTGGCAAACTATATGTTGAGAGGCTTGCGATTTGCGGACAGTCAGTCCCAAAATGTTTTACTTCGTTCGTTGCATGCGGAAATTAAACCAAAGAAGCAGAGACAAGTCAACGCCTTAAATTTATAAAATTGCCTAACGCCCTGCTGCCCATGCAAACGACAATCGTTGCCATAGCGACATTGCATAGAAGAATGAAACATGACGTCACGCACAAAAGGTGTGATGAAGTTATCGCTTTTTAATGGCCCGCTTACCTGCCTAGTTGCCTAGTTGCACGTGCCATGTTTCTTGGCAACGATGTATGGTATCAAAAAGGCGACTGGCCAACTAAAGTCAACATCATACATGCCGTAGACTCGCGTTTCGGCCCATATTTTCGCAGTTTCGCAAACATACTACAGCACACGTCATAAGATGACGTAGTTTCAATGGCGTCGAACGTGCTGAACAATACATGCTCTATATTTGCATCAGCCACACGCGCCATGGCAACTATAGAGCCTTTCATTCTCTGTGATGTAGTCTGTTTGCGACAAAGTGTCTGCTGCCAATGGAGTGTCAGCATGGAGAAATATTCTTCGCGTCTTAAAACAGGATAACCTCGCAGTACACACGTAGGTTTGGTTTTTATTAACATTGCACGGTGTTGCTTTCTCACGTCAGTGAATTTCAGAGCGATCGTGACAAATTCGTGAAAAATATGGGCCGAGACGTGAGTCCACGGCATTTATGACTTTGACGTTACATGTGGAAAGGCTTGCAATTTGCGGACAGTGAGACCCAAAATGATTTACTTTGATCGGTGCATGCGGAAATTAAACCAAAGAAGCAGAGGCATGTCAACGTCTTAAACTTAGATAATAGCGCGAGTTTTGCATGGCGTTAGGCATTTTATTGTCCCTTCATCAAGCTGTAGCATCCCTTCATTTTAATTATCCGCCCTCGGTCTCTACGCGGCCTCGGGCGGATAATGAAAATTGGCGGGCTGCTACAGCTTGATGTCGGGCCAATAAAATTGCCTAACGCCCCACTAACTCGAGCTATTGTCATATTATTGGCTCGATATCTATATGCAACAACCCGCCATTTCCAGTATCCGCTCTACGCCCAGTCCCAGAGGCCAAACGGGGATAGTGAAAATAAAAGAATTTCCGGTACAAACATCCGACAATGGTTCTGCACGCTTTTCCATGTCCCGTGATGCAATACCTGAATATATTAAATCATATATCGTAGCCTTGTTCGTTGATTCGTCGCCTTGATTTGTCCTGCATGGCCTGAAGGTATCTTCCAAACTGCTTTGAGATCTTTGTAGATTCAGTGTTTGCATGTTACTTTAGAGAGTAACGTTAAGTTTCATTGTTTTACGCAATGTCACTAAGGTAACGATTGTCTATTGAAGGAGCAGAATTCTCTTGGATACCACGCCATGCCCGTTCTGACGTGTTCCCGCGTGTTTTTGTATTCGCACGGAAAAGTGTCAACAAATAACAGGAGAGAAGCGGGCGTGGACACAAAGCGATCCTGTCGTTATCTGGGTACCACTGCAGTAATGTGCCTAACGATCGCCCCCCCCCCACCCCCCACGCCCCACCCACTTCCTGCGTTTATGGTCATAACCACCGTATGTCGGTTTTGCGGGTATAAAAGTATGAAAGTAAATGAAACGACATAACGTCATACGCCGTGGTGCAGTGGTAACGTGGCGTGAAGATTTAAATGAGTCACTGCGATCGGATGTTCGAAACCACCCTGAGGACCATATTTAAAAAAAAATAAGCCAACCATTTTGCTTTGTCTTGATAAATTAACATATTCAAATAGAAATAGTTCTATATATTGTATAATCTTTCCTATTCATTAATTTAAAACAAAACGGAGGCTTGTGAGCAACTCGATCTATGCAAGCACGCAAGGCCCGTAAAGCGCAAAACAGTTGGATTTCGCACGGCTGTGTCCGCGCAAATCTTCCTCGCGCTAAAACAATCTTTTCTGTTCCAGCCTGACCAGTTACACATGTATACGTTGTGGCATTTCCGAACCAAGTCAAGGATTATTTGTTCTTCATCTATGTTAAATGTCGCAGTGCGTGTGTGTTTATGTCAGATAGAGGACTTAAATGTTTCCAGGGAGAAACATAAACAAAACGTTATAGGAATAATAGGCTACTTCTCATATAATTTGTATTATTATGTAGCCTCGTTAGGTCTATGTCAATGCACGAGTGACCCCCCAAAAAGGTGTGTTTTTGAAGGTAAATTGCCGCTATTCTGCGCACCGCTTTCACGCACTACCGAGTCATAACCTCACAACCGCCGCTTGAAAGTATCTTTTTGGCACTAAATATAGTCAAATTGCGTTAACTTTTATTTAAACATATAAATGGATGCAAAATGACATCTAAATGCCATGTGTATACTTTTATGAGCATAAAAAATGCAAACGACAGTCAGATTCGGTGGATTATTTAGGATGAATTTAAATCCTGAAAGCCTGTGGGCTCTCCGGAGAGAAGCAAATTTTTTCACCGGCGCAGAAGTTGGTGGCCGGCTTTATATCCCTGCGCGCCTGTTCGCTGCTTTGGCATTCTGTGTGATGTCGACCGCGGCTCGCTATCACGTCCGCGCGCGATAAAAATAAACCGCGCAGATTTATGTTGAAATTGTTGTTTTACAGACTCTCAGAGATATAAAACATATATGCATCATAATTTTTAGATACTTTTAGTCTTGATTCTAAAATGTAACAAATCTAAGATGGCGCATGTAAGTATATTGCTTTAAAGAGTGGCGAGATCCTGTGCCTGAACTAACGCATGCGAGAATCGGTTTTCTAACCGGGCCGGCGCCTTTTGCACATTGGGCCAATACACGGGCCAATGCCGGTTACCGTGTTGGCCCAATACTGGTCCAATGCTGCGCCAATGCCGGTTACCGTGTTGGCCCAATACTGGCCCAATGCTGCGCCAATGCCGGTTACCGTGTTGGCCCAATACTGGTCCAATTCTGCGCCAATGCCGGTTACCGTGTTGGCCCAATACTGGTCCAATGCTGCGCCAATGCCGGTTACCGTGTTGGCCCAATACTGGCCCAATGCTGCGCCAATGCCGGTTACCGTGTTGGCCCAATACTGGCCCAATGCTGCGCCAATGCCGGTTACCGTGTTGGCCCAATACTGGCCCAATGCTGCGCCAATGCCGGTTACCGTGTTGGCCCAATACTGGCCCAATGCTGCGCCAATGCCGGTTACCGTGTTGGCCCAATACTGGTCCAATTCTGCGCCAATGCCGGTTACCGTGTTGGCCCAATACTGGTCCAATGCTGCGCCAATGCCGGTTACCGTGTTGGCCCAATACTGGTCCAATGCTGCGCCAATGCCGGTTACCGTGTTGGCCCAATACTGGTCCAATGCTGCGCCAATGCCGGTTACCGTGTTGGCCCAATACTGGTCCAATGCTGCGCCAATGCCGGTTACCGTGTTGGCCCAATACTGGCCCAATGCTGCGCCAATGCCGGTTACCGTGTTGGCCCAATACTGGCCCAATGCTGCGCCAATGCCGGTTACCGTGTTGGCCCAATACTGGCCCAATGCTGCGCCAATGCCGGTTACCGTGTTGGCCCAATACTGGCCCAATGCTGCGCCAATGCCGGTTACCGTGTTGGCCCAATACTGGCCCAATGCTGCGCCAATGCCGGTTACCGTGTTGGCCCAATACTGGTCCAATGCTGCGCCAATGCCGGTTACCGTGTTGGCCCAATACTGGTCCAATGCTGCGCCAATGCCGGTTACCGTGTTGGCCCAATACTGGTCCAATGCTGCGCCAATGCCGGTTACCGTGTTGGCCCAATACTGGTCCAATGCTGCGCCAATGCCGGTTACCGTGTTGGCCCAATACTGGTCCAATGCTGCGCCAATGCCGGTTACCGTGTTGGCCCAATACTGGCCCAATGCTGCGCCAATGCCGGTTACCGTGTTGGCCCAATACTGGTCCAATGCTGCGCCAATGCCGGTTACCGTGTTGGCCCAATACTGGTCCAATGCTGCGCCAATGCCGGTTACCGTGTTGGCCCAATACTGGTCCAATGCTGCGCCAATGCCGGTTACCGTGTTGGCCCAATACTGGTCCAATGCTGCGCCAATGCCGGTTACCGTGTTGGCCCAATACTGGTCCAATGCTGCGCCAATGCCGGTTACCGTGTTGGCCCAATACTGGTCCAATGCTGCGCCAATGCCGGTTACCGTGTTGGCCCAATACTGGTCCAATGCTGCGCCAATGCCGGTTACCGTGTTGGCCCAATACTGGTCCAATGCTGCGCCAATGCCGGTTACCGTGTTGGCCCAATACTGGTCCAATGCTGCGCCAATGCCGGTTACCGTGTTGGCCCAATACTGGTCCAATGCTGCGCCAATGCCGGTTACCGTGTTGGCCCAATACTGGTCCAATGCTGCGCCAATGCCGGTTACCGTGTTGGCCCAATACTGGTCCAATGCTGCGCCAATGCCGGTTACCGTGTTGGCCCAATACTGGTCCAATGCTGCGCCAATGCCGGTTACCGTGTTGGCCCAATACTGGTCCAATGCTGCGCCAATGCCGGTTACCGTGTTGGCCCAATACTGGTCCAATGCTGCGCCAATGCCGGTTACCGTGTTGGCCCAATACTGGTCCAATGCTGCGCCAATGCCGGTTACCGTGTTGGCCCAACACTGGCCCAATGCTGCGCCAATGCCGGTTACCGTGTTGGCCCAATACTGGCCCAATGCTGGGCCAATGCTGGCTTTCAAATTAACCCTATATCGGCCCAATACATGCCCAATGTTGGCCTTCGCATTACCCCTATACCGGCCCAATTCTGCCCAAATGCTGGCTATCGGATTGACCCATAATCCCAAAGCAGTAACTGTACCCATACAGACGTGCTCATTCGCTGGATAAACGAAAACAATAAGCATCATGATCTGATGAATGGTTTATTATACTGACTATTTCGGGCTACTGACATTGAGTTAACGACTGCGACAACTCGCTCAATATTCGCCTAATCCGCCTGTGGGGAGGTCTCGGCAGCCGTCTCTTGCGGCCCCCACAGCGGTCTGCCGAGTTGCGCAGGTATAGCTTCATATCATTGCTCCACTTCCGCACAAATGGACGCTTGGTTGGCTTTCAGGATCGCTGCCGAAATCAGAACACAAAGATATTTTTCTTGAGGTTGACCTTCGCACAGATATTAAGCTGCCAAATATTCTCTCGAGGGATCGTATGAGAGGACTGCATATCCCACTATTCAACTGCGCCTTCGAAATAAATCCAAAATAAGGACACATTGAGCGGGAGCGGAGAGAAATGACTAGGCGGACGGGTGGGGGGGGGGGGGACTAGAGGGCTGGAGATGAATCGAACAGTAAAGGGGTGGCAAGTAATATGTAGGGGAACATGGCGTAAAATGACACATCGAGGTCATATGGCCATCGCGCAATTGCGGTGCTGTCACCTGTATTAAAGCGTTTTATATTTGTTTCTGTTTGTTACGTGATACCTTAACAAATCAACATGAAGCAGACCGCTGACATTCGTTACCGAAGAAAAAGATTCTGGGCTGTTGCCATCTATGGTAAACACTGGAAGAAAGTAAAACTCGGTGGATACTAGCTTGGGGAAATTTTTTGATGAATTAACACGGTCAAAGATAAGTCCAAGTCAAGCCGCAAACGTAAATCAGATGCGGAATACTGCGCCGTAGTTTAAATTATCCAAGCTGCTTGGGGCAAAATGACCTAGTGAGCCGTTTTACCCACATCCAATTTAATATGTATACTATAACAGCAACGATTCTCTTCAGCAAACTGGATGATATGTCCAGTGAATCCGAATATCTTTGATGATCACGAATATGCTTGAAGAAGAAAATGATGTGCGTCACAGGGAGCTTGAAAGAGAGAAAGTCAAATACCCCAGCAAGTTTAAACATGGGATAGTTGTGCATCACAGGGAGCTTGAAGAATGGAGAGTTTTGTGCCTACCAGGGAGCTTGAAGAAGGGGGAGAGCTGTGTTTTCCAGACCTTGAAGAATGGAGAGCTGCGCGGCACTGGGAGCTGGAAGAAGGGAGAGCTGTGCGTCACTAAGAGCTAGAAGCAGGGAGAACTGTGCGTCCCAGGGAGCCTGAAGCCTACCTACCTCACTCGTTAGCCAACTTTTACTGGCTAATGAGTGAGGTAGGTGGATATTAATAACTTGGATTATGTACGATTTACTAATCCGATAGTGATAAACACTCGGTAGTATCAAAATAAGAGCAGTTTTAGTCTATGTATGTGCCGAAGTGTAAGAAATAATGCTTATAAGACCCAAACAGGGACCTACCTACCTCACTCGTTAGCCAACTTTGACTGGCTAATGAGTGAGGTAGGTGGATAATAATACCTTGGATTATGTGCGATTTTCTCATCCGATATTGATAAACTCTCGGTAGTATCAAGATAAGAGCAGTTTTAGCGTATATATGTGCCGTAGGGTAACAAATAATGCTTATAAGATCCAAAGAGGGACCTACCTACCTCACTCGTTAGCCAAATTTTACTGGCTAATGAGTGAGGTACGTGGATATTATTACCTTGGATTTTGTACGAAATTCTGTTCCGATGGAATTTAACCACACGATAGTAGCAAGATAGGAACAAGTCATGACTTCAGTAATTAATTCAGAATCTTGGGAATTACAGTTTTTTTTAAAAGATAGTTTTACGAAACAAGCTCCGGATTATATAGATTTATATCAATCCGTATTTGAATCGGCTTTAGGAATGAGCCCACGCATTCCCTGCAAAGCTGTTTGTTTCCTTGTTTGCGTATCTCCAAGATATTGACCCTATAGCCTTTGTATGGGGAAATACTTGAAGAACCATTCTTCATGTTAACAATTTTAAGACCATTTCGCCATTATTAGGCAACGCACATTTGCAAAACTGGCGGTCTTGCGTGCATCTCGCATAAGGAATTTGCTTCAGAATTTTGTATGTAGAGACGGTTCTCTGCTAAATTCTTTTTTAGTTATTTGTTTTTACTTAAGCAAAAATATTGTTCTCCTTAATAGGAATGATTGTGAACACCTACCCTGATGTGAAATGTTAAAATGATTGGCAATGGCCTGTGGTAATGTCTGAGCTTTTCGAGTTTGTCGGGTTGATAATGTGATTAAGTGGAAAACTACCACTTATATTTCTTGGGTATATTATGTTGCCAATGCAGCCATTATACCGCTCCCGCCGCCCCGATGAAAACCTCCACCCATTTATATTTGTTTGCCTTAGAGGAGACTGGTGCTAGTGGAGCAAGTGACGCGAAACAAGTTCGCTCCCTTAATGGGGCGAGAAGAACGCTTGTAAGAAATCCTTGCATGTTTTGTCCGAAAATATTTATTTCAAAAAATGTTCCAAGAAATCGAGTTGAAAATTAGATATCATTTGACAAAGACAAAGTAAGAAGAAGAAGTTAGGTGCCATATTCCGAAAGTGAACGGCACAAGAAAAAAATCGGTCATGAGGGCTAGTATTCTACGCATGCACAGACTCGAAATTAAGCACAGTTAACTTTGGAACTCCCGTCGAGCCGCAGTGGGAACCTGGGTGCGTGCGAGAGGTCACTACAACACCAACTGGATTTTTCCACGCACAGCGACTGAGCCTACCTCACTCGTTAGCCACAAGTCACTACGAAAGCCAACTGGTTCGCAGCACTCAAACGATGACTACGTGCGCGTCACACATCGATACCAAGGCAACAGCGTGATGCGCACTCGATCTAGGTAAGTGTCTTTTTGTTGTTCAACAAAGTACCAAAACCGGAATTAGAACCCGCGAGAACTGCGCAGCCCTGCGACCACCTGAGCGTCACCGTTCATTGATGTATATTCATGAGATTCGGAAGGATTGAGCCAATTGTAGCTGGACGTGACGGAGGATTCAAGTGTATAGTGATATTGTATAGATAAAAGTATATATATTTATGTATAGCAAAACATTAATCTCGTCCCCCCAAGCTTCCATTAAAATTGAAGAAGACAAAAAATCCATTATGGGCCGGCTGTCAAGGTCAGTATAAAAAAGGTATCAAGGAGGATGGTTGGTTAAAGCCACAGCGGCAACCAAGGTCATTCAACGAGGCGGGCTACCCTGCTTATGACACGTCAGCATAAAGATTATTATATTTACCAGGTGCTTTAGAGTCCGACAAAACTGGAAGCTGTCGCCCGCTAAGGGATTTGTTTGATTACACAATCGAGGACCTTAGTTTTCGTCTAAGAGTAAGCCAGAGTCAGAGCGAGGTGTGTGTGTGTAAGGGGGGGGGGGGGATACGTGGGTGGGGGATTCTCACTTTGGGCAGTGTGAGCTCTCCGAAAAACCGAACACCCGGACGGGATCTGTGGCATCCAAAAAAAGAGTGCTCTACACTTAAAGCGCTGTACAGATTGCATCACAATGGCATCCAGGATACACACAAGGTCTCTTCAGCAGGGGGAAACCCCTACTGGGTTCGTCAGTGTCCAGTCAAGAGATTATGCTCCCTGTGTCACTGTCTTTGCCTGAGTCAAAGTCCGCACGCAATGAATTGTCGACCATGAGCGATGTGAAGATTGTATTACGTGAGTGGCTGCAGTATATTGGGACTGCATGTCGTCCAATGGGGAACTCGAGAAAAGGTCATTTTCGCCGAAATGTTTCTTTCGTGTTTTCAAGATCTAGCATTTAGCGATTGTTCCGAATTTCACTCACACGGGAATATAACGACCTAATTAATTCTATCTTACTTTCTTTTGCATTTAATTCTTTCTTCAGTATCCAACGAAAAATTGCACATTATGCAGTTTCACTCAATTGAAACGTCAGTTATCAAGCCAGCTAAAAGAAGGGGCGCGCGCTTGTTATGACGTCTCGTTCCCTATTGTTTTAATTGCTTCCAATGACAACTATTCCACCGGAGGTGAAGCCACCTTGCGAATGGCTATTCGAGTACAATGGAGAACTCGAGACAATGAATGACCAACTAGTTGGCGATGTGCTCCACACACTTGTGTCGTATTGCAAGCCGCTCTCACCGGGTTGATGAAGTGGAAGACGTAGATCCGCATGGCAATCTACACTTCAAGCAAACAGTTCGAGGGCAAATTTTAAGATTACTTTTTACCGTAAAACAATCACCGTACCTTTTTGCAACAGCGATAGCCAAGAGAGGACTCTGTTCGTTTAGATGATAGGGTGTGATACAAAACACGAGTGGTCACAACATTCGTTTGTAGAAGTGTCTAGCGGAATTGTGATTTAACTATGGACAACGCAGCCCTGGCGGACGAGAATCCGATTATATCGAGGAAGTAACCATAAACCTGATATAACGCTCTCTCATAAGATACCCCTCTAGACAATGTTGGTCCCTCGAATGCGTTTTCCTCTGATGTAAAAACATGCAAATGCAACAATTTTGTCCCTCTGATGAAACAAAATCTCTCAAATGTAGTAACCTTTTCCACACGAATGTAAAACCGTCATTAAATATAACAACATTTGACAGTAATTATAGGATGGCATAGGTTCTATTATTCGTATATTTTACTAAATTGTACAAACGAAAACATACCGCCGCATCCAACCCCAGAGATTGGTCCCGTGTTGGGACGAACAGGACAACGCGACATACAGAGGCATAGAGCCTGTATTTATTGGGCTTCCCTAATTGGGATGAGCCACAAAACGCTAATCCGGACAGTCAGGTCGACTGGCGAGACAGGACAAACGCATGACACAAATAACACTCATCTAAAATAACTGTACTCATTGTTGGACAGCACGACCATATGCTAATGAACCGACACTGCTACACATACCCACGACTCTAATATCAGTCACAATCTCTCGTCAAACGTATGGAAAGCCTATTGATGTCACAAACACATTTCCTTCAAATGTAATGAAACGTCAACCGCAAATGTACAACTTTTTTCTTCTTATGCAGTACACTTTGTCAACCACAAGAGTACGGTAACGGTAACTTCGAATATAGATGCATCATTTGGTGTCCCCACTATGGGCCGCCAACAGGTAAAAATGGGACAAACGAGGAAATCTCATTGGCAGGAAAATGTGTGAATATGTGAAGTAATTATTTTACTCGTGTACCAGCTTTACTAGTATACCAATACCCGTTTTCCTGAGATCAAATAATCTACCAATGCCAATCAATTGTGAGAGAGCGCGTGCCTGTATAATATGGCACCATATAATATAAAAAAATACACTGTTATATTTGGTGGAGACCAGAAGAGATTACTTGAGTGCATCCTAGGTTCTGACACGTCTAATAACGTTTCTCTCACCACATTTAATGAGTTTTATTTATTTTCTTTTTATACATAACCCTATTTGGTTATTCACAAAATGGGTTAATACGAAAACGTAAAAACTACATTGGCAATCGAGAGGATGCATTTAGACCGATGTTTATGTCCTTGTTCGGTTGAGGCGAGGAGGGCATTGATTTCATCCAAACCATAATTCATAGGCCATTACTAAAAATGGTAGATGTTCAGTTACAGTGACATACCTGGTGATAACGGCGGGACAACCAAGACGGACGTATAAACCACAGTGTGACGTTGTCGTGGGTCACCAGACCCGACACTGCACGACCCACTATCCGAAATGCATTCTGACAATAACAGTTTTAATCGTTAATGCGTCCGAGGATCAAATACAGGGCAAAGGTAGAGTAAAACTCGCAAGTACGGAAAGCGGGGCAAGTATTTAGCACGAGAAATTCATATACGTAGCATATGGACGCGGATTACTGTGCGATCTACTTTGCATTTTTATGTTTTTCATATTAGTGTCATTTGACAAACCCACAAGATGGAGGAAACAATTCTCATTGACATTTTAATAGTCGCCGGCGGTTTCACTTCATTCGGAATGCGCCGAAACAAATACAACGAGAAACGTAGCTTGTGACATGCAATTTGTCCTATACATGTAATGTATTTGTCATAGATAACATGGAGAAGCTGAACAACAATGGTGTCCGAGGTGGTGTGGAGCTAAGGTGGTGTAGATGATGTACCGTGTGCACGTTAAGGCGTACACGCCTTTTAGTCACCGAGGTCCTCTGCGTGTAGGCATGTACTGCCCTATGTTGTAAGAGGAGAGTTCAGTGGATCGTACGCCCCGCCACGGTGATCCGGTAAGGCTTCGAAAGAACTCTGAAGCGAGTGGTTACATCCCTTTTGCTGGTTGTAGTGTTGCCTTGAGTGCAGTCCATCAATGGTAAACATAATGTTATGTCTTTTTTCACTGCGCTTTGTACCAGCAGAGCGTCTACAAGTTGCCGTACAGCTACCAGGCTTTACCCTGAACGTCGGGTCTGGGGTCTGTGAAGGCGATATGGAAACTAATAGCCGGCCTGATGTGTTAAAAACAAGTTAAGACATATCGGTACCATGTGACCTCTCAGTTGCCTATCGTAAGTTCTGTGTATTGTTAAGGCGACTATGCGGGATTGAGGACACGTGACCGTCGCTAACGGCCACGGGCTCTTGCCGTCACACATATGGCAGGAAATCCATCAGCTAACTATGAAAAGCTCACTAAATGACGCTACTACGTGTTACGTGTTGGCCAGTACAACCTGTCATTCGATTGACATAGTGTTTATAAAGAAGTGACCCTCAACTGAATGACATAATTTAAGGTTTAAACTTCTTACTTTTCTGGTGTTTATGTGAACCCACGCCGATCGCCCTGTACACCCACGTTTGCCATGTCTCGATACCCTGACAATGGCGGCGACTGTGTAAATCGATACGTGTATCGTAAACAATACAATGCAATCTCAAGGATACTACAAATTACTTTATTTCATTCATTTAACTTTAAAACATTGATCATAAGCAAGCATATTCGTATCAGACGGTGATTCGGTTGGGACAGGTGATATATTGTTTATCGCGAACCGTTCTGGCAATACAACAACAAACATAATTGAATCGCATTGAATCATCACACGCGCACATTCTGATTTACTTTGAAGACGCAGAAATGCCATAAATCGTTAGGCAACAAAATCAGGATCAATGGCTACAGACCATGGAATACGAAAGCAGCATGTTTAAATTGGAATACTAATATTAGCAGGCAAGCCATACACCAGTTTTTGACTTTACAAACAAGTATATAAGCGAAAGTAATCAACAACATAAAAAAGTTAGCCATGAGCAATAAAGGCTAAATTCACAAAGGTATATTGAAACCGTTCCATAATTATTATGCAATAACATTTATTTTGATAAAAGTTCTGCAACATTATACCTAATAAAGACGATACAATATATGTCATGATCAATCACATCAAGGGATCCTCACTAGAAAATGCCATTGTACACTTTCCGAAAGAAAGAGCAAATGTGTTTCTGGAAGGGTAAATGGCGACACACGACACAGACATATTTTTAAAAATCGACATTCGACATTGCCCCCCGAATTCCGGCAGTGAGGATCTGAGAAGAAGACATCGATTTTTTTTAAACGAAACGGAAAGTCGGGACCGCTAGAATAACTTCCGCCTTCTTATTCGAGCAGCTGAATGAGATACTCAGGGTAGACCTGACTATCTCGAAAGATGACGAAGATAGTTGGATTGTCTTTGTCGTCGACGACAGAGTCGTAGCGCACGCCATCGGGGAGGGATGGGATCTGAGGCGGCGCCTTCAGGCCGGGTGTCCCTTTACAGAAGGCTCCGGTTAACACCCGACACTGGTAGATGTGCTTGATCTTGTTACCATCGGGCGGTGAGTACTGCTGCTGGGCAGAGTACGATGGGTTCACGGCGAAGTAAACACCGTTGCCATATACGGCGGCTGCAAGACAATCATATTTTTTATGTCATTCGACCCGATTAGGCGAGAGGCTATGAACTGATGTGCACAATGACATTGAACGTGGCGTTAGTAGGCCGCTGAAAACGTATTAAGGTGTTTATTTGCTACGACGAACATTAAAAGTTTGCAAATGCTATGACGCCGGATAACTCAAAGAATAATCAAGACATTGTAATCACAATTAAAAAATGCAATTTTCGTCGAAGGGTTCATGCGAAGTTGAAGAGTGAATTTCACACTGACAAAACAAAAAGGAGCTTTTCGTTTAGAAACTGAAATGTGTAACAAATTAGGGACTTGGCCGTACTGGTTTTCTTAGTAGAAGTTTGCCATGTTTATTATGTAACTCACCATTGGCACTCCCAAAATAGCTTCTACTGAAGCCATTAATGTTAATGTCCTTGGTCACGTCTGCCTTGGTGCCGTGAAACAGCATTCTCTCCACCGTAGTACCAGGACAATCCTCCTGGACTCGTGTCTTACGGACAGCGTACTCTTGGTACAGGGACGTGTTCTCGATTCGGGTGATCTAAATGAAAATATAATTATCCCAAAGTTGAATTCGGAACAATTGCGACACGCAATGAAGGACATATTTGACTCACCAAAATGTAATATTTGAATTAACGCCATTAAACATGTACATTTCGTGAACGCCTTGCCTTGGCATGATTTGCAAGATTAATGTAAACAATAATTAGTCTGCTCTCTGGTTACAAACAATCATACACTTTTTATCGTATTTTTAACCCCGCCGGCCAACAAAGTTTTTTTGATGGTGGTGTAGGCCTCCTCAGAAGCCATACTTTGCCGGCGACCCGGGAAGAAGAATGCAACCACAGTAATGGCAACACCCTAATGTGCAAACATTTGAATAAACATGGATACAAGTTCCAAATCAGGCGCTACATGCACAGTGTATGTGTAATAACATCCATCACTCTCGCTACAGACTCAGTGACGTATGAATGAACACCTAAATAAATGAACAGAGCATGATGCCCATTATCGTTTTTCTTCACTATCACCCACCTTGCATTGGCCCAGTTATTCTTTCTTCCGATGTTGCACCGTCGGTTTCACCCTCACCAGAGACAAGTTCTTGGTTCTGAGCAACGAACGCCTGGAATACATATTGTCAGGTAAATTATATAGTAGTACAGAACTGGTGCATATTGCAGGGTGTCAAGTTGCTAATGCTACTTAGAAAATAGGAAAATAGGAAACAGAGGAGCTAAAAAATAGGACCAAAATAGGAATATCTACATTCAAATAGGACAAAAATAGGAGTATCTGAATACAAATAGGAACACTTTAGTAACTGATGGCCTCCCAACACCCCTCACAGCCATCCCAATCCACCTTGTTTTATTAACTGAATACAAAGAAACACAGTCATAAAGTACAGTAATGGTTTAGTATTGTCTGCATGTGTCAAGCAGTAGGGAAGCAAACTGCATTTCTCAGTGAGTTCAAGCAACCGTTGAATGTCATATATGCGCACAATTGCTATGAACATTGGTATGCAAATATAATCGAAAACGTTGCCTTCAATATGGTCAATATAAAGCTCTACTAGAACCTGAGAAGTATCTCTTGTCATTGGAATGCAGAAAGCACTGTGACGTTTCAGGGTGTGACAATCATCCGGTGTTAATAGGCAGATATCTACAAATACCATAGAGCGAGAGGATGTGTTTGTTTTGCCTGAAAGTACGCTTTGAGGCCATACTATAGTACAAATAGAGATTCGTTACCATGCAAGAGCAATCGACACATATACCCTTGCTACTTTGTTGTTTGCTTCTGTTTCTTTAAAAACACAGCACAGTCGGCATGCTTTCTTTTCTTGGGCGAAACTTGGCCTGTTGGAATGGCTTTATCTAGAAGTCTTTGTTTCTTTTTCTCAAGCACCTTACGCTTTTCTCCTATTTCAGCCATCTTCTTCATGGCTTTATTTCTCTTGTCCTGGGCGGCATCCAACATCATCATGGCAACTGTGATGCTCTGTTTGCTCACTGAACTTGAACCGGAAACTGTTCCACGCAATTTCGATGTTGCATCATGAAGAAGTTCATAAGCCGCTTCTATTTCAACTCTGGTGTCTTCTTCTTCTTTACTTATGTCTGTCTCACACAGGGTCAACGATTTCTTGGCTTCTGCCATCCTTGCACTTTCCTGAATTCTCTTATCTTCTTCTTCCTTCTTCCTCTTTGCTTCTTTCTGAAGCCTCTCTTCATGAAGCTTTTCATCCTCAAGGCGTGATTGATAGGCGGCATGAGTAGATCTCACAGCTTGTTTCAATTCTTTCGTTACAGGCAAGCGTTCAGGTTGGTTGTCTGTAGGATCATAGAACCTTACCGCTTCTCGGACTGTTCGAAGACCTGTTATCGTCTTTTGGCCTAGTTGAGCGCGATCTTTTGTCACCAGCCTGGCGTTCACAGAGAGACTGCGCTTTGACTCAGCATTTGTTTGCGCCAGGATCAGCCCAGACTTGACGACTAATGGCAGGACAGCGTAGCGACTTCCACCGTGAACTGCTCGAAGAGAGAATACTTCACTCCAGAAAGAATCAATCCGTTGACTAGTGTCAATGACAGAAATGTCACCGTCTGCCTGGAAAAGTTTCCACTCATCCGCGACCTGGGCAGCATCCAGCTGGGGTTGCAGTTTTCTTGTCAAATTTTGAATAGAAGAGATGGTGCTCTTTCTGTTCCTCTTCAGTGGATGGAGACATCCAAGGTCTTTAAGGAGGGTGTTGTTGAGGGGGAGCCTAGACCTCATATGATCTACAGCTGCCATGAAAAATGAACGCATTCCTAGAATGGCCATCTGTTGTTTCTCTGGTTTCAAACCTGCCAAGCCTTCTTCGTCCCATCTCCAATGACCAACTCCTTGTCGGAGAGCTGAAGAGATCGGTCTCGGATACTGACACAAGCCAGGTCGGGCCCGTGTTTTCCTTTCAGTGCTTCGGACTTCATGAACCGCCGCATCAGTTTGAGCAGAGTGTCACACATACTGTCATATACCAAGTGGATCGTTGGGCTACTTTTCTGAAAGAGAGTAAGCAACTCTTCAAACACAGGAGTACAGGTCTTCAAGAACTCCAGCTGAACTCGGATGACTTTGTTATCATCTGTAGTCAGCATGGCAGCAGCCCGTTTGTAGTTTACACTTTTTGGTGCAGTTTTTTCATCTTTACCCAAGTCCTTGAGGAACTGAAAGATGCAATCCCACTGCTCGAGGAGCCGACACAAGGCAGGTCCCAGATTGAGCCAACGCACTTCTGTGTGTTGTTGAAACGCATTCAGCGAAACTTCCATCTTGCGCTGCAGGTCTTGATAGTCTTCTCTCCTTGCGGCGCTGTACTTGAACAGTGAATGAACATCCACACATAGCTGTTCTAACTCCTTTCCATACGTCTGCAACCCCTTGCCAAATGCATTGTGAACGATGTGCAGGACACAACTTCCAAGATCAATAAAGCCCGAAAACTGTGCATCTTGCTCTTTGATCATCTGTTGAAGTTTCCTGAAGATGGTTTTATTAACATTTGGACCATCCCGCACAAGTGTGGTGAGTTTAGCTAATGGTAAATTATCTTCGTTCATCTGCTCAAACATAGCACAAGCTACCTTATCTCCTTCGGCATGACCGAAAAAAAGTGACGTGTAGAATGCAACCCAGACTTCATCATGGGTTGGTGACCAGAAGCGCAATGTCAGGTCCATCTGCTTTTTAATTTGAGCAGTGCTTGTTTCATCGAAATGCAAGGCAAATGGAAGGTTTGATTTGACCAGGTCATTGACAAGGATTTGTCTGAAATGTGGTGCCATTCCTTCTCCAATCATGTATGAGGCACTAGTCCTACTTAGGCTAAATCCTGCCGCAATCTTGCTGTCTGGGAACATCGCAGCAAATGTCTTTCCTACGCGATCTACTGACCGCAAACTGTAATTTGACACAGCCACCTTGGCCAGCCAGTAGATTTCAGCAGACATATGAGCGTCGTTGTAATTCAGAACTCGAAGTTTTCCACTGGAGCTTTCGGCCGAGTCAACTGTTCTCGAAGTAGAAGCACAAAACAACAATTTACCCTGAGTATCGTCCTGTACATACTTTATAGCATGTCTGTGTTTTTCTTTTTTGGCATGCTGTAGAATCTGGGCTTTGCCAGAATTGTCACATCGGATGTCTGAATCACAGTATCGACAGTAGCCATGAAATTTGTCTTTTCCTTGTCGACACCACTGAACCACCCTCTGATTATTGACATCTATAAGCTCTAACCATGCAGAACAGAACTTCGTTTGTGCCTTAGGCATTTTGGTGCCAAATTTGTTGCTGTTCTGCAAGCAGCATCTGATCACCAAGCACTACAAGCAGTCCACACCAAGCAATTCATGCAGTTCAGAGTACTACAAGCAATCCATCACCAGGCTAGGCAAATATGTAAAAAAAAAATTAGGTTAGCGCAAAAGGATATGCTAAAAATGTTCTTCAAGATGCCACTAATACTATGTGGACGAGTGAAACCTTTGCATCCACCTATCAACCAGGTATCACAAGAATCATAAGGGCTAAGTTTGCATCTCCCAGGTCGTTGAATGAAGTGGATAAAAAGTGCCCCAGATCATCAAACTGGGACTTTCAAGCAGGTCCCGATCGATCTGTGGCGCAATGCGCTACCGCTAGACCACGGGGTGATGTCATTGACTGAAACTAATCTCTATTTTCACTATTACAACCGTCTCTCCAGGCCCGCAGGTATTATTTTCCAAGAACGCATTCCACTAACACAGGTGACAACTCTCCTTCCATTGAGCACTTCATCAAACAGTAAAGAGATTTGGCATATTTATATTAAGAGGAAACCTGGTTGAGCGTGTTCTTCAGGACAATTGTCACAATTTAATCAGTCAATACTGCTGAGGTATAGGGTGCACTAATTATAATCCTTATACAATGGAACATGATATATATTTAAGTACTCAACCATTTGACACCCCACTACCCAGCTAGCATGGCATTATCGGCCCTACGTTGGCCAGCTAACCGTAGTCGTTGGTATGTGGGCGCAATGTAGCGCCAACTCTATCAGCCTTTCGATGGCCAACCGTTGGCACACGGACACAGAAGCAATATTGGCCCAACGCCTGGCACCCTAGTGCACAGCGGCGTCTAGCGGCCGCTTGAAGAGTACATTCAGCGACATCTACTGGGTGTTCGTGAAACTTTGAAGTTTAGAGTTTCCGGCGGGAAAGAACACATTTTCGGCGCCCACATTTTCAACATTGGTCTGATCGGTTCATATTTGATTTCATTCTTTTCTTTACAAAATTATGATGTTATGGTTTATACACGGCATTGAGTAAGGTGTATTAGCTGCTCATAATAGAGGCGTTAGTTTGATTAAACGTAATCAGCCAGGCTAATGTGATGTGAATGGTGTGAATCCTAGTTGATCAGTTGATCGTCTCGTCTCACGTCTGATTTGTGTTGATTCAATGATTGATGTCACTTGCATGTATTGAAACAGTTTTAAAGTAAAGACGTTAGGCCTATGCTGCTGGATAGAGTCTAGAATCTGTTTTACTTGCTACTTTTTATCAATATCTTAACAGCACACTGCACAGTGTTGCAATGTTGAATGGTCCTGGTCCTGGAGGTGAAATAATTAATTTAAGGTGTTTGTGTACTGATCTGAATTAGCATGATTTGCCTAGGCAGTTATGTGATATCACTAGGCCCCTATTCGCTATTGTTGTTCTGACTTTAAAGTAACTTCTGCGGCTGATCCTTCAGTTATTTCATGAACCCCAGCCTGAGTCGCAGGAAAAATTTCACAAAGTTAAGGGCAATTTAGCTGACTACTCTGCTTAGGGAACTAAAGTTACCATATAAATAATTGGCGATTTTACCAAACTAAGTCCAGAAGCTGGTTAAATTATATACATGAATTAGGCCATAGGTTTATGTTTAATATCCGTTTCTCGAATTATTATTTTTCTAACTCAATATTAGAAATTGATTATGAGATTTCTTACTAGATCTGCAATTGATAATTTATTTTCATTTATAATTATTAGAAATCCCAAAGGAATCTAACCAGTAATAATATTTTCTATCAGCTTTTTATATGATTTCTTCATTTCTCTCTTCATAAGCTGATAACCTACGTTAAATAGTTTGCAGTTTAATTACATATTAACTTAAATATTTAACATATAAGTGAAAAAAGTCAATTTGATATTGCAAACCAAGACATTGTAATCTTTATATAAGATATATCACTTCAGATACTTTAATCATATCAGATATAGGTGGATCTGATACTAATTAGATATAAAAAAAAAGTAAATATATATCACTGATTGATAGCATCTTTTTTAAAATTTCATTTATTATATTTATGTATATATAGCCTAGATGCTTATATTATCTATTTACTAGTTTATTTTTATTTATACTATATGCAAAAGTGAGTGTTTCTGCTGATGTCTGATATGAAATGGTAACTTTCAATGAATAAGATGGATAATACACAGCCAATACATGCTGGGCTCGCGCTAGGATATTTTTTTCATTAGCCAATTTGGCTAATTCCGTGGAAAAACATTAGCCAAAACTAGCCAAATATTTGTTTGAGTATTTTCTGGTTCCATTTGTTGAAAAAAACCTGAATAAAAATGTGTTTCTAGTCGAAATTTTATGTTCGCCATTTTGGCGAGTGTCCAGGAAGTTCTTATCGCCAAATCCCGAATTTTCTCGCCAAATGGCTATTGGCGAATGCTAACGCGAGCCCAGACATGGATATTCATACTGGTCTA
The DNA here is from genome assembly GCA_964019135.1 of Arenicola marina. Taxonomy (NCBI): domain Eukaryota; kingdom Metazoa; phylum Annelida; class Polychaeta; family Arenicolidae; genus Arenicola; species Arenicola marina. The sequence goes on from OZ025264.1 coordinate 8,373,086, forward strand.
TACAGAGACGAGCACATGCAAACCAGGCAAGTAATAACAAATTATTCCTGAATGCAGAAGTAGAAGTACAAGAAGTCAGTGCTGACAATGATGACTGGGCAAGTAGGAATTTAGACGAAGCTCATGAGCCAGAACCTACAGAAGGTATAGATGAGCCAGAACCTACAGAAGGCACAGATGAGCTAGAACCTAGAGAAGGCATAGATGAGCCAGAAGCTGCAGAGGGTGTGGATGATTTAGCTGATATTGATAGACAAATTCCTGCATTATCCTGGGAGGACTTTGTATATGAAGAAAGTGATTCTGATGCAGAACTACTTGATGATATCCAAGAACAATTGAGAGCATGGGTTACAAGATATTCAATACCATTGGTTGCTACCTCAAAGTTACTAGAGATCTTAAAGCCCCATTTCACTCATTTACCAAAAGATGCACAGACACTTCTTCGTACTGTTAAAGCATGCCATGTCAGAGAAGCAGCGGGTGGTTCATATCACCATGTTGGTATTGAAAATGCAATTATGTCACACTTGCACTCTCTAGAAGTAGTATTGACAGAGGACATCCATCAGCTTTCTTTGCAGATAAATATTGATGGTCTTCCACTTTACAAGAGTTCAAATACTCAATTTTGGCCAATACTTGGTCTTGTGGATGAGTTACCCGAAAAAGATCCTTTTCTTATTGGCATTTTCTGTGGTGAATCAAAGCCTAAATCTGTGGATGAGTTCCTGCAAGAGTTCGTGGAGGAGATGTCAGCACTGGAAGTGAATGGTCTCCTGTATAACAACAAACAATATGCAGTTGCAATCTCTGCAGTGGTCTGTGACACACCAGCACGTGCGTTTGTAAAAAAAGTTAAGGGTCGTGCTGGTTACTCTGGATGTGACAAGTGTTGCCAATCAGGAGTTCATGATGGTTCCAAAATGACTTTTCCTGAAGTAGATGCAGCTGTGAGAACTGATGTTCAGTTTGACGAAATGACAGATGATGAACATCACCATGGTCGATCACCGCTTACGCGGCTTTCCATTGGCATGGTTTCGCAATTTCCTCTCGATTATATGCATATGGTGTGTTTAGGAGTCACTAGAAGATGAATACTTTTGTGGATGAAAGGCTCATTGGCGTATAGGGTAGGGAATCGAGTTGTAAATCAAATAAGTGAGAAACTAATCAGCTTTGTAGGCCATGCTCCTAGAGAATTTGCAAGAAAACCAAGAGGGCTTCAGGAAATCCATAGATGGAAAGCCAGTGAGCTGAGGCAGTTCCTTCTTTATACAGGTCCTGTTGCACTTAAAGATTTATTATCAGATAAGCTGTACAACAACTACCTACTATTTATGTGTGGGATATCCTTTCTATTGAGTCCAACACTTTGTGCAAGTTACTGTGACTATGCCAATGATCTCTTGCAAGCATTTGTCACCCACTTTGCCACATTATATGGACGGGAAAATTTGGTATATAATGTTCATGCACTTGTCCACTTGGCAACTGATGCAAGAAGATATGGCTGTCTTGATAATGTCTCAAGTTTTCCATTTGAAAACTTCCTTGGCATGTTAAAGAAAACTGTTAGGAAGCCACAGCATGCTATCCAGCAGGTTGTCAGGAGGCTGTCTGAAGGGAAAACATTTTTGGGTTCAAGGAAGCAACAGCGGCTGGGAAGAATTCATACAAGAGGTCCGTTAATGCAGGGTGTAGGTGTGTGTATTCAGTATAGATCTATGCAAATGCACAATTTCTATATCTCCACAGCAGATGGAGATAATTGTGTCTCTGTTGGACAGGACATCTTCCTTGTTAGAAACATTATTTCTGAAAATTACACATACCATATCATAGGCAACAAAGTGACCAGGAAGGAAGATTTCTTTGTGTACCCATTTCAGTCTAGTCTTTTGGGTATTTACACAATCCTGGAAATCTCTGAAGCTCTGGAGATTGTTCCTCTGGCTGACATTTGTAAAAAGTATGTGGTGCTTCCCTATAGATGTTCCCATGTTGCCATTCCCCTCCTGCACGCATAGTGAATGTGACAATGTACATGAAATGCACTGTCGATCTGTCCATTGTCAAATATCACATGTCCTGTATAGTGCTTGATGGAAACCTTAACCCTGTGCTGTAATGAACATTACAATCCAATCTTATTTTACATATGTTTTTGTAACTTGTAACCCAATCATTTGGCATGAAGTTGAAATTGTGCCAACCACCTGGCTGACAGACAGCAACAGTTGTTGTTGGCCCCAAGTGAGATCAACAAGCCGCATATCAAAGTTCATTCAGAACAGAGTTCCCCCTGAAGAGGATTGGAAACTGTATACAGTCCGCATTCTGCACGAGGCAGGTAATAAATAGTACAGTATTTCATATACCATCGGTATAGTGTTAATAAATGTGACACATTTATGATTAGGTACTTACATGGTTTAATACATTTAAATATATCATGCAGTACGTAATTGTTCATTATATATAATGTTATAGTTCTTCACTAGTTTGCAAAGAAACTTCACCTTTTACCAATAACATGATACATTAATTTGTAGATAATTATGATGTCGCAAGAAGGAAGCTTCCGCTGGCAGAAACGCAGTCTGACTTACACACTGATGTAGATGAAAAGAGGAGTAGAACTAAGTAGGTGTCAAGCTCTGTAACGCCATTCTAAAGCAACAATGAGTACAGTTAACTCAGTTTTATTCATAAGCGAGTTTGTCAGTGATATATATATATATATATTATAACTATTCTGTAATTTTGCAATTCTGACCTACCGGTAATGTAAAAATATTGTTCACTACATGTTTAGTTTATGGGTAGGATTTGAGCAAAACTTGTTTCTTCTTTTCAAGACCGAAACGCCTATGTTCAGATTGGTCTGACTCGGAATCTGAACTACCTGAAAACTACCCGAAAGTTCCATTGCCTTACGCAACGCTGTCTGCCGCAATGACCGCCCGCGGAAGCAAAGACGGAATGTCTGGAGGGATGGCAGCAACTGCCTCATCGTGCCCGTCGCGACCAAAGACAGGTATATTTATGGTCGTGGATACCGATTTCATTTTGAAAAAAATTTCTTATTTACCCTGAAGGGAATATCATCAATTTTATCGATTTCCGTGGCCACATACGTTTTCAGGAGTAGCAGTCACGTTGATAAAGGAACATTTAGCAGCGTTCTGGTATTAACAGGCCAATGATTCAATTTTGATTGATATTTGCTTCAGCCAGCCAAGAAAGACCTACTGCACTGCCGCATGGTGCGCCAGGGATAGCTCACACGCACGTGCAAAGTACACCGCAATCCACGCCACACAGGAGTTCTTTGTTTCGCCTTTGAGCTGCAGCAGGTATTTGGCATTCTTATTCTATCTTTACCTAACGTACCGCTTCGTTGGCTATATTTGGGTTTTAAAATATTTATGATATATATGATGAAAAGGGATCGGGCCAAATTCTTTTCATAGTTTCCATAGAGTTTCCAAAGAAAGAGTATGGTACATTTACAAACCTGCAAACGTCCCGGATCATAACCGGCTACGAGAGGAAAAAGATGATCATGTCGAAATATTAAATCTCTGTGCGTTTTATAGAAACCAATCGCTCTAGAGAAGTGTTCCATATTCTATGGCTACCCAAGACAGCATCGGGGCGGCCCGACAGCTCAGTGGGCAACAACGCTCGCATTGAGTGCTCTGGCCACCTAAGAGCCTAACGGCACGTGGGTCGGTGGTTCGAGCCCTGCTGTGGTCATGTCTATGTGATCGCAGGATAAAGATCCCATGTCCTTCTTCGCAAAGAGTATGGGGTTACCCCGGGGACATGGCTCCACTCTCAATTCCTTCTCCCATTGACGCGATATGATCAAAAGTGGTTAAAGCGTCCTGAACCAATCAAACCAAACCAAGGACAGCATCAACTATATATATGACTGCAGTTTCTGATCCCATTCCGCCCCCACATGCCTGCATGATTATACAACCCTATATGATATCATAACATACTGGGAGCCAAGATAGTTAGGGCCGGAATCTAGTGTAAAGAGTCCGAAACTTAATATTATAGACCCGATCCCCTTCAACAATATCTTAGTTGTGGTATGATCTCCAGTTACGTATGGGATTCGAATTTTTCTATTGCCAACTATTTCAGTGACTGAATACGAGATTGCTCTGCTGCAAGTCGTAGAACGTATGCAGCAACAGAATGAACACAACGGGGCGCTCCTCGCGCATATTAGCCAGCAACTCAACTTGACCGGCGCCGCAGCACCAACCCCAGAGGGAATCACATTCCCGATCCAATCGTTGGAGGAACTTCATGCTGTTGACGGGCGTCTCGATCAAGAAGATACGTTGCGGCAAACGGTATATACGACGTTGTACATCTATGGAGTTATAATTGTTATAAAGACCTAAGTATTTTGCAGCGTGTTAAAATAAAATGTGCGAAAAAAAAGGCCTTGGCTGAACTTTTCTTGGCCAAGCTTCAGTACCTGGTTTCAAGCAAAAAGTAATTATAACACAATGATTAAGAAAGTCACGATTGTAAGTTGTGACTGCAAGACCCTATTCAAAGGTCTTTTAAACTTAAGCATGTTGTTTTTATCTCTCTTGCACGCAGATCAGCAGCATATCTTTCATTGGTGGCCACTCAGTGGAGAAGACGGTACGTCGCCTGATGGCCCACCTATTAGCTAATGAAGTGGCCAAGCAGCTGAACTGGGTGGGAAAGGGACGCAAGGAGGCATTTTCCATTCTGAATCTGCGCCATCTGGTGTATGGTAAGTATTGCATTGACGGATTCACAGGGTGGACGAGGGGGGTGGGTGGGTAGACCTGCCCCAACTTTCAAGCCCAAATTTCTCTTATTTTCTCCTAGGACAGATCACATATTTTGGTCACAGAAACACTCCCATCGCTGTTAAGAGCAAGCCTCCTTTCAGACTTACCTGCTTCTGATCATAATACAATTTTGTCTCCGGTAATCTTCAGTATGGTTAACCTTGTATCACCAATGTCAAGTAGTAGCGCCATTTCTTACATTGATACGGGCAGATAAATACAGAATATGGGTATCACGCGAGTAAACGAATTAAGGTGCCAATGAGAAGTATTACTATTACTTAAGTATATTCTGACGCTTTTTCAAAACAGGAGCTACAAGACGCAACCCGTCCACTGCCAATGCCAGCAATGCCGACATTGAAGATGTCATCCAAAAATGGCTGCGATTCTCGGGGGATCGGGAGGGAGGCAGGCGACAGCGAGAGGAAGCTGCAGGGCGACAGCGAGAGGACGCTGCAGGGCGACAGCGAGAGGAAGCTGCAGGGCGACAGCGAGAGGAAGCTGCAGGGCGACAGCGAGAGGACGCTGCAGGGCGACAGCGAGAGGAAGCTGCAGGGCGACAGCGAGAGGAAGCTGCAGGGCGACAGCGAGAGGACGCTGCAGGGCGACAGCGAGAGGAAGCTGCAGGGCGACAGCGAGAGGAAGCTGCAGGGCGACAGCGAGAGGACGCTGCAGGGCGACAGCGAGAGGAAGCTGCAGGGCGACAGCGAGAGGACGCTGCAGGGCGACAGCGAGAGGACGCTGCAGGGCGACAGCGAGAGGAAGCTGCAGGGCGACAGCGAGAGGAAGCTGCAGGGCGACAGCGAGAGGACGCTGCAGGGCGACAGCGAGAGGAAGCTGCAGGGCGACAGCGAGAGGAAGCTGCAGGGCGACAGCGAGAGGACGCTGCAGGGCGACAGCGAGAGGAAGCTGCAGGGCGACAGCGAGAGGACGCTGCAGGGCGACAGCGAGAGGACGCTGCAGGGCGACAGCGAGAGGACGCTGCAGGGCGACAGCGAGAGGAAGCTGCAGGGCGACAGCGAGAGGAAGCTGCAGGGCGACAGCGAGAGGACGCTGCAGGGCGACAGCGAGAGGAAGCTGCAGGGCGACAGCGAGAGGAAGCTGCAGGGCGACAGCGAGAGGACGCTGCAGGGCGACAGCGAGAGGAAGCTGCAGGGCGACAGCGAGAGGACGCTGCAGGGCGACAGCGAGAGGACGCTGCAGGGCGACAGCGAGAGGAAGCTGCAGGGCGACAGCGAGAGGACGCTGCAGGGCGACAGCGAGAGGAAGCTGCAGGGCGACAGCGAGAGGAAGCTGCAGGGCGACAGCGAGAGGAAGCTGCAGGGCGACAGCGAGAGGACGCTGCAGGGCGACAGCGAGAGGACGCTGCAGGGCGACAGCGAGAGGACGCTGCAGGGCGACAGCGAGAGGACGCTGCGAAGCGACAGCGCCGTGATTGATCAAGGAGTAGCTGAGCGGTACATGGTACACCGTTATTGTGTGTGTATGACCTCACTGCGCCGTTTATTTAGCGCGGACTATTCTGATCTTGATCGTCTGTTTACTCTTGTTTATTCATATATGCGTTATCAAGGGCTAGTCCGGCTTCCTGGCTTGAGGAAGTCATTATTGTGGTGGCCGAGTTGCACTGATTTCAGTATTGCCTCTGGGAATTACTTGCATTTAAACTGTATTGTACTTGTAATATAGTCGAATTTTATATGTAGAGATACCAGGTGCTGAGGTCATGGCAAAATGAGCGTTTTATTGATAATGGTGCTGTTGAAGTATTCGTATCTATGCCTTGATGATGATGCTGTTAAGTCGTATTTGTGGATATGTATTACGTCACAAAATGGGACTGAAATATTCAAAGCAGGATATGTTAAATATGGTGTCCTGGATTGTGATTGTGCGTTGGACCATAGTCTGCCATCTCGATAGCTGATCTTGTCAGTTGCTTTGCACTGTCGTGCATTATGATCAACTAGTTTAGCTTCCAGAAAATGGAATTATATTTTCTCGTTTGTAATATGTCCGGAACATCTAGTGTTTATGGATGGTGGCACCAACTGCTGGTGTACCTTTTCTCTGACGTTCCTTTCGTGATTTGTCCACACCAGCTTCCTTGTGGTAATTAGTGTAATTATAAAACTGAGTTAAGCAATGGCCATTATTTTGTTATCGAGCCAAATAACTATACTTATATTTTTTCATAAATTAGTGTATGGACTACAGGGTCCTAAATATGAAAGGTAAAACTGGTAAACCTTTGAAATTTTGGTAATGTTTGCACAAAAATCAATAAAGTGAATATTGTGAAGACAAGTACCTGTGGCTATTTGATTTATCTATTTACTGCACTACGTTGCTTGCTACACGTTTTATTGAAACTACATTGAACCAACGTAGGCACAGTGTAGTAATTGTTGTAGGGCCGATGTTGGCCCATGGTTAGTGGACAGTTCGCAATTTCCGTAGGACCAACTGATCGCCAATGAGCACGGAAATGTTGGGCCATTGTTGACGTCCAATGTTGGGCCAACTTTGTTGGATATGTCGGCGGATGGTTGGCTCATAGTTACCATGCTAGCTGGGTACTTCATCTCACATAGAAAAGTATTCATCAAAGCGGACCTCAGGTGTATATCTATTGGCAGTTATGAGCGATTTAATTAGCGCTGTACAGTACAATAAAGTCCATTGGCTTATCTGAACAGCACTCTCAGTATGGTGGGCTACAAGCTACTTTTAGAGATGTTTAGCACCTACTGCATGGATAATATCTCATCCAACCACAATCTTGCACACAATATAATCAATAAAGTAGAATTTTTATCACAAAATCAAGACCCAACTATTGGATTAACAGAAATCATTTGATCTTGTAGACCAGCTTCGATTTTGAAATGGCAAAGTTATTTTATTTATTACATTTAATAGGTTGTTTTGGTGTTTTGGAGTAAAAACATGTTTCCTCCTACTTAGTCGCCTCTTACGACACGCAAGGAGATGCGTCGAGCCTATTCTAACCCCGGTTCCGCAGGGGTGGGGGCACACAATAAGCATACATATGGCGGAGGCAGTAAAACAATATGTGCGTCCCCTGTATGACAACATGGGGACAACGTGGGAAAGGGGGAATTCTGATATACCCAAAAAAACGATAAATCCCCAGTTACGCATGTAATGTATTATTCTTCCTTGTAAAAGAAGTTATAAGTTGCTTGATAACTCCAGAGAGATAATTTCAAACAAAAGTGAAAATAATTACGGCATGAACCTGAGAAAATAGCAAAAAAATAGGAATTTTCAAAGAAAATAGGAGTAAATAGGAGCACTCCAGAAAAATAGGAAAAAAAAGGAATAAAATAGGAACTTGACACCCTGATATTGCATATCTGTGATCATTGTACCTACAGTTGTACCTACAGTTGGTATGTGTTAATGCATTTGTAATCGCCTAATGCGAATAGTCCACATTATACAGGTTAAACTGTAGAATATCAAGCGATTGTTCTATGTATGCTTATGAAACAATTGAAGAAAGATGGAGTTTGCCTAGCAATTTGTGCACGTAGCCCTTCTCTGCGGTGGTTCCGTCTACACAGGTCACAAAACGCACGAACTTTATGCACCATTATACCAGTAAGGTGCTACATCAGTGAAACGCGGTACTTATCTTTAACAACAACTGTGAAATAATGACATGATGCAGCAAGTACGGCTGGTAGATGGTTCATATGGCTAAGTTACGCCCATTCGTTAATCTTGGCTACATGTCGTATAGTATAAGCTGAAGTAGTGATATGATCTTGCTCGATATTCGTGTTTGCGTACCCTTATTATGTTATATCCTTATTCGACAAAAACAAATTAGAGCTAACCAGCAAGCTAGTATTTTAACTACCTACCGACGTCAATCCTGTATTATTTCATAAGTGACCTACAAGTGGATCTTCAGGTCTTTCCTCGCGGCCCAAATATATATCATGGAACTCTCTGACATTATGCGACAACACACAACAGACCAAACCTTCCTTGCGTAACAACTTGCCCAACTTAATACGATTTGCGCTACAAGGTAGTGTACAATGCAATATTTTGTAATGAAACTTCAATTTCAAATCAGGACATTTCAATACATTTTTCCAATATGTTCTGATAAATTCAAAATCCGCATTTAATGATGTTTGCTCAAACACGGTTTGTGTCGGATTTTAAGGAGAACAATGCGGTTATAATCAAGTGGTTAGATTAGGTCTATCTTTACAAAAGATGAAAGGTGCAAGTGATCTAGACCTTTACTGTTTCCGTATTTAAACAATTTATTCTCTTACATGCAGTCCTGTTGTGACCCTTACGAATGCCAAAACGGTTCGAAATGTATGGATAAAACTCGTAATAAAAGCAGCGCTTTAGTCTAATAGGGAGAACTGACGGAAAAGGAACACAAACGCATAATCAGTAGCACCGTTAACTTGATCACATTTTCGTCTGAGGGATGTAGAACAAAGTGGACGTTGTCCACCGAGGTCCTTGGATGTCTATGGAGGAAGAGCAGCACCTCTTCGTGCAGGATTCGAGCACAGTACTCTGGTGGAGTCTCCAGACCTCCGGTACCGATAGCAGGGAAGGCTATCGAGTCCAGGTTCACTATATGGGCGGCTTCCAGACACTGCCTCACCACATGACGCATGTACTGCGAAGAGAGACGCTGGCGAGAATGCTTCATACCATCAATGTTTGCATACGAATGGAACTAGCAATGATGTAACAATGCAAGTTTAGAATCATTAATATGAGTTGTTACAAGGGCCCTGAAATGGTCATTTGGATAGCCAATGAACATTATTAGCGCAGCTGTCAAAGCTCGCCCAATAAAAATGCAGCCAGTCAAACCGGACTGAATTTTATATTAACCCATGCACGTTTGACCACTCCTGTTTGAGGGAAAACGCCGTTTTTCAATGCAAAATTTAGGCCATCTGAGGCCATCTTCCTTTTTGAGGAAGAGAGCTAAGTCAGGTGTGTCATCACAACATGGTGGATCCCGTTGCTGCAATTTTCTTCGCAGCAATACAAATCAACGCGTATGTAGAGCAGTAATTTGCGGTTGGAAATGTGCAGTGTTTTCATCGGAGGGGGGGGGGGACCTTGGTCTGAACAGAAGGCCTGAGAGATGACCCTTCCCATGTAAGTATGGCTAAAGTATGTCTTCAGGATAGAAGTAGCATGAAAGCCTTAGCGTCTTGACCAAGCAGACATCTACAGGCATCCATTTCTCTCAGTTTTACAGCCATTAAAAGCCACATACGGATACCATTCTTACAAGTCAGTTTATCTGATCCCGGTTTTCTTGATGTAGCATTGTTCTCGGGTAAAATGCGTGGTAAAGTAGGGCCCTCATTTATTTAGGAACCTAGATGTATTTTATGTGGGACACAGGTCACCAATACCAACCGCCAGACTCTTTCCATGCAGACTCTTCCCTTTTGGACCGTCCCATTTCTTCACGATGCCGTGACATATATATGTTGCTGGTAGGTTGCCGCCGCCGGTTCCTACAACGTTACCCGGCTCTTTAGTGGTGGCAGATTTCTTGCACTCTTCTTGGATAGCAGGTCCCGCGGCCTCCAAGATGGCCGCCGAAACACCGCCAGCAGAAAGGTCAAGGTCGGGGCGCGTGGTGTTCACTATTGCGTCAACCTAAGAAGTAATCAGTTTCCAAGTACCACCCAAACACATACACGACACTTGGATAGACAGTTATTTGAATGGGAGGCCTGCAAAGCAATAATATTCATGGTGAGTGGGCGTTCAAAAAATGGATGACACCAACGCCTTACCGCGTAGCACCGACCACAATACATTACTGATAACACACTTAACTAAATTTAATTGAAGATTTTCACTAAATACCAACAAAAATAAAGTGATACAACTCACCCGCTCATCGGTAATGGGACCCGCCAATGTGGTTACAGTTAATCGGCCTCCAGCAGTGTAACCTAGGTCAATAAACAACAAATAACGGGTCAATTAAAACTACAAAAAAACCTGTTAGAAGCGTGCAAAGATTTAACATATATCTAAAGACATAATAATAATGTAATAATACACTGCCGTTACCAATAGACTCGCCAATAACTAAAGATAGAGGGCTATCAACAAGACATATCTCAACATGCACGAAATAGGTAAAACGTATTAAATTGGTGCGAAGAACAATGCCTATGCGTTCGCCATGCAAATAAAAAGTGCGTTGAAACACCACACGTGCAAACGTCTATGTGTATGCAGTAATTAAGTAGTATAGGTTACTACCAGAAACATGGCTTCTGTCTACCGTGGCCCTGTCCACTGTCACGATATGACCTGCAAAACAGAACGCGTCCTACTTACGGCACCATAAATAGCTTACCGCATAATGCCTTGTTCTGCTGACCGGCTGCTTTGGCGAGGTCAAACAGCGCATCTTTCATCATGCTTAGAATGAGAAGGCCGGCCAGTCCCTCAGGAATCGAATCATCCGAGTCATCGGATTCTTTAGAGATATCAACTGAAATAAATAGTGGGTGGTGTTGTCAAAATGAAGAACCCGGGACATCACAATGTCAAGTAATGAACTAAGTCATCATCAGCTATTAGATTAAATACAGACATATACCGTCCATCTTTGTATTCGCCAAGGGCCCGGCCAAATGCAGGACAGGATAATTCTGGTTTTCTGACATAACAATGAGCCCAGTTCCAATGCCAATAGTGACTGGTCAATTAAGTAAAGTCGTGCTTCCAGCGGTACACTAAGTATAATGAATCAAACCCTTATGTTTGTAGTATTTCCAAGAATAGACCACAAGTAACAACATTGAATGATTATCGCAATAAATGGAAGGATTCTACTTACGAACTTTGGAGTGGCGACTTTTTCCCATTTCTCCGCGTTACGTGTCTTGATCCTGTGGGATGAAGGTGACAAAATGAGACCATTCCGCCATTGTTTTCCAAAGCGCCGGAGTAAATTGCAGCATACCGGTAAACATATTACTTCATTATACATTAGTATGTCATTTAGGTAAAACCTAAAAGGCCGTGCGCAACTATTTTTGGATCGAAAAGTTTCTAATTTTTCTAGACTAAAGTAGGCCTAGTGATTGTCTGAATTATTAAACCTGGATATATCTAGAAAGAATATGGGAAGTGTTGCAGATTTCTAGTTCATCTCATCTAGTTTTAATGATCGCTAATATAAGTGGATTCATAATGCATAACTAATGTATAGCTACTGGGAAAGGTAATGAAAACTATGGGTGTTAAATCTGTAATGAGGTGGATATACTTGTCCGGGACAAGCGATTTTACCGGTCGGACAAGTGAAAACTTCCCTGTACTTGTCCGACAAGACAAGTGATTGCCGGACAAGCACAAAGTGTATGTTCCAAACTTTCGTAACCAGAGTTTTTTTGTCGGCTTCAGCTGGTTCATTATCAATTAATACTCAATTAACTCTCATTATCAATTAATACTCAATTAAGTCTCATTTGTGATCTGTAAGTGTAATAGTCGCAAACGAATTCTTATGACGCGAAAATAGCGCATTATTGATTTCCGCGTAAACAGACCATAAAAAATCCACCTCCAGTCCCGCATCACATACACCCACGGCCGACGCCCTCTCCCTCACTCACTCTCACCCAGGAAAGGATCCCTCAGCCCCTCACACGGGACCATACTCCCCCATCATACACACCTAGGTACGACCCCACACCTCGCCCCTCCCCCCCCCCCTCACACACAAATAAGATAGGGCCACTGGTGTCAGAAAAGTGAGAGAAAGTTAGGGAAAAGTAGGGACTCTCTTCTGCATATTTACTTACGAGCTGACTTTTACCCTTACCATATCACTTATCACTTTGAGACCAGGTCTACAAAATCGCTTAAGTTCATACATCGACATGAGTCCGTTTTTAAATAAGATAAATGTTCTCCTAGGAAGTTACGAAGAGCACAATGGGCTTATAAATCATATCTACCTTATCGCCAAACATTGTATTTTTATCTCTAAATGTAAAAGCAGCCTACCGTCAGTTGAACTGTTTATGAACAGGTTAAAAGCAGTATATGTGATAGAAAACGAGATAGAAAAGAGAAAATTAGAGCCGACGAGTGATCAATTTATGAGCAAATGGGGCAACTTAAGAAAAATGCTACTTAAATGATGAAATGGATGTGTAAACTTGCTTAACGTGCTTTTGTCACTATTATGTATGCCGTATACACCATTGTAATGTTTCATTGGGTTAAATAAAAAAAAAAAAAAAAACTTTGAGACCAGGCCCGATAACCTGCATTCCAATACCACAGAGCACGTATTATACAGCATAGTTCCCACTCTATAGTACCTACTCTGTGACAGTACCCAGTATCATAGGTCATCGGGCACCAATCAAACACTAGTGGCGTGATCCTGATGCACCCGAATTCTTTGAAAAAATTGGTGCCTTTCGAATCTTTCCAAATTTCCAAACTTAGTAGGAACAAAATGAAAAAGGTATTGAAAAAAGTTAGGAATTAGGGAGAACCTAAAAAAAGTAGTGAAAAGTAGGAAATTAAGGATCAATCACAGGTCTGGAATGTATAATGATGCCAATTGGGTCATCCCTTTTGTTATAGCAACAACATATCTTGGTAGACGGAAAACTGTAGGTGAGGAGGGGTGGGGGACACTAACTAATTGTTAACGATTGTTTCAAAATGGTAATGAGTACACTGACACTGACGAAGTGACTGTTTGGGTGTCTGACACAGTGACGGTGTGTGTTTGACAGAGTGACGGTGTGTGTTTGACACAGTGACAGCCCGAGACAGTAAAAATGACCACACAGACGGCGACGGGTGGCAGTGCAGCCAGTTCAACAGCTCAGGCTCAGCTGTCAGAGGGACAGACACTGACACCTTAGTCGCCACGGAAACTCTCCGGGCATCGAAGTATAGGGCTATACAGTTCTCGCGATCGGGCGGCGAGATTTTTGGGGACAAACAAACACACGTGCTTCATTTAGAAGTATATGCAGCTATAGGTGAATTTTTTTCTAGGTTTATTCTAAAGAATCTGAGTACCATTTCACTAAACATGGCTATGGAAGTTATACGTTAAAATATTTGGAGGCGATGAAGCGCAGAACTTTGGGAATATACAAGAAAAAATCCGTCTTCAGAACTCTCGAAAGCTAAAAATAGCGTTCTAAATTTGGCCCTGCACCCGGGTTTTTGCGAGTTCTCCAGACAGCGAGTGACCTCACAGAGTTTTACGTGCCTCCGCGGTAAGCGGCAAGTGATCGACCATTCCGCTGTCAAAATTTGCATTGCATGGAGTAACAACACACGGATGCGTCATTAAACTATATGGTAAAGGTAAAACAAGACCAGTTAGATGTTTTCGTATTCCTTTTGGATCACGAAAAGACCAAGCTTTATCATTCTTTGTAAGTTTTCTGTTTGAAGTGTTGCGACGTTGTCACCGGGAGAATCCGTGTGACGTCATAATGCCTCGTTTTCGTAGGATATACAAAAAAACGTTAGTTTTTCAACCGTGTTGTCCCGTCGTAACAAATATTCCTCATTGTGATGGCGCAAATGAATGAAAAATAGGTCGTCTATCCGTTTTGTGCAGCTATATTTCTTAAATATTCTTATTCATTTAGCTAGGCCTTCCGCAATGGACTCACCCCTCGGCGCCTGGCGCCTGGCTCTTGCGCAAGTAGTCTGGTTCCCAGTCTCTCTATTTTCGTAACATACACGTCATGCCTACGTCACAGATAGTCAGGATACAATTGTGCGCAGTGATTCTAAACTCGTTCCAAACACGTGCTTCGTTTGTTTTGTCCCTAAAATGAGTAAACCGGAAGTATAAGCGAACGAGACTTTATAGCCCTATAGTGACAGACACTGAGACAGTTGCCAGAGTGCGAAAGCAGGCCAACAAACTGGCGAATGGCGTAGAATTACACGCAGTTTTGCACAATGAATTAGGTAACACTTATTTGTGATCGCTGTTTCATCACATTGTCAGTTTCTGGTCTGTTAATTTTCTTTGCCAAATGGCGATTTCAAGCAGTTTAAGTGATCAGGTGAGCAAAGCTAGCAGACGACCAGCGACTTTGTTAAACGGAGACGATGCCTGTAGGTGGCGTTCCCTTTACCGGGGCGACTGTGCATGTGAATGCGAACTAGTCAGTGAAAGCGGAAACAGTCAGTTGCAGGTCGGGCACCAGTCTGACCAATAAAACACAGCCCGATCGCCCTCTGCCGGGAGTGTTGCAAGGAATGTTTAGCACGGCGCGGATCGTTGAACTCCTAAACGTATTGTGACTTAAAGCGTAAATGAAGTGTCAGCGTTTCAATAATTTATCAGCTACCTTTTTAAGGTAGATAATTTAATTACTAAAAACTTGACATAACACATTTCGACCAGTGTTTAGGGGATAATTTTGTGGTGCCGCGGAAATTTGCTCCTTACCCAGAAACGTCTAATGGGGGCTGTCATGCGAAATGAAAGTCCTAAGCCAATGCTTGAAATGTACTTTGATTATGCATGCATGTTAGCTTAAGAGCTCGCTTACGCTCGCAATAATAATGTCTTACTACGAAGTTATTCGTTGTTCATATGTAAACTGGATAGCGGTGGTAGTCATGAGTTTCATCTGATTTCCACAAACGCAGATCACCACCAATACGGGGTTGAAAGATATAGTAGACAGGACGCATCTAGAATTTTAGATAGGGGTGGAACGGGAGGGGGGCGGGGTGGATAGGATCACCTCAGATGGAGTGACCTCTCTGAAATATCGACCATCTAGGGGAGGGCTCTCGCACGGTTTGGGTCCAGGGGGGTGGTCCACACGCCCAGTGATGTAGAAAGGTTCGCTCGTAATATTCGCAAAAAACATTCCCTGAATATTAAGAAAACTTCCTGAAAAACATTCCCCGGAATATTTTTGGTAATATTCCAGTAACATTGGCGGAGTGTTCGGAAAATATTATTTTGTTACCTGGGCACAGACTGTACCAACATGGTCTCCACGGAGGCCTCGCGGTAGGGGGTAACCCTTACTATATCCGTCAGTGCGCTGTCCAGAGATAATGGCGCCTGCTTCGCAGTAACCACTAAGCTAAGATTTAGCGGGCAATGTATGGGTGATGTGAGTATTTTGTAATGTGAATGCACTGTATTTGAACTGCATGTATTGTACTCGAGACAAGGATTGAACGCGACAAACCCAGTTGGCGATACGTTCCACATACTTGAGTCGTAATTCAAGCCGCACTCACTGCGTTTACCAGGCTTTTGAAATGGGAGACCTAGATCGTTGTGATAATACTCACTGCAAACAAAGAGCCCGGGGCGGGGGCACATTGTGGACATTTTGACGATGCCGTGAGTTATAAAACATGAGCAGAGTCACAACGTTCATTTGTAGATGTGCGAGGCGTGGTTGTCACATCCCATTGGGCGCCGCCCTACCGAACGAGAGTCCGGCTATCTCGAGGAAGTATCTAACAACCGGATATAACGCAGTCTCACAATATAATGCGCTAGATGGCAGTCGTGTGATAGCCCTCATTAAGTTATATACTTTTGCGGGTTGATTTCCTGATAAAATAATTCAGCTTCTTGTCTTTCTCCCATATTTGCCAAATAATGTCATGTTATGTTGAGAAAATAAATCATGGTCTAGTGCATGGTAGAAAGCAAAGTCAATTTCTACGAGGGTTTTGCATCTTGACGACAAGTATTTTTACCTTTTACTCTATTCTCTGAACAGGTAATCAAAACGATTCTTATCACAGCCATCTTAGGAACACCACAATGGGGTAGTTTAGGCCAGCAAATTCCATCAGACCAAACTGAAGAAAAACTGCCGCAGACACGCCATGCAAGACAAAGAATTAGTCACACTGAACGGCGAGTGAGTGGTTTGTAGACTGTGACAACTAATAAACCACCAAAACGGGAAAAAACCACATATCACTGGGCATACAACTGACACCTCTCCCGCCCCCCCCCTCTGTTTTGACTTGAAGGATGCCACTATGTAATTGCTAACTGTGATTGCACATACCCCTACAGACCTGAATTTGTTCTATAGATGCCCTTATTTATCTACCATAACGTGTATTGTTTCAACTTTTTTGTAGCAAAGACTTTCAGCAGTTCCCTAAGTTGACGGAATTTTAACATGGTAGCACAGTGTTGTTACACTTGACCCGGGCATGTGATCGGCTGTGCCTAAGTGGATGACTGACAGTCTTGAATGGTGTATTGTCGGGTCATTAGGGCAGCGCCGTACATGCGCACTGGCGACCATTACTCGCAGAAAATAAAAATTAGCACATACATATCATCCCACCGGTCGCGAAATGTACTGCGAGTTAGCACGATGACACTCTCCCTTTCCTCCGTTCCTGGTTTGCGATGTGAGTCACATTGCTATTTTGTTATTGAAGACGCTGTATTTACTCTGTGCATTGGGACATACTGCGGACCGTAACCGGTATGGTAGTGCACACTCTAAAGAAAGATGCATTAGTTGGCCTCCCCGATACGCGTCGCCAGAATACAAAATCGGATTAAAACAACGACGATATCTTATTCTCAGGCAAATGTGTGAATTGTTAACACCTTTGTGTAAATGAGCAGCACATTAATTTTGATGTCGGACTGCTGCACTGAAATAGAAGCCCAAAAACTGTCTACTTTGAAATTCATAGTATTCCAATTCGCTGTCATAAACCATTCAGAATACCATTTTACCGGTGTAGAATCGGGTGCCTCCTTGATTTACTTACGCTGTTAGCATTGCATTCAATCCTCAGTGAATATCTAATCTTCGATCCCCACCCCCACCCCATTTTAGACCCGAGCAAGTCATTAATTTACACGTGTACCAACTATACCAGCATGCCATTACCCGCTGCCATTTGGTCAAATTATCTACCAATGCAAATCGATTAAGAGAGAAAGTCCATCTATAACGGCTGCCGCACCATATAATTAAAACCAGGGGCGGATCCGACGCGGGGGGGGGGGGGCGGGGGGGGGGGGCGGCCCCGGCCCCGGCCCCCGCTTTTGGGGCCGAAATTTATACCATTTAACATATGAAAACCGAAACCGGCCTCCTATCCAGCATATCGGGACCCGACCCTGAAACATACACTGTTATGGAGGTCTATGGACGCGGATTTCGACTGGCATTAACTACTAAACATCAGAAACAACATAAAAATGGCCAATAAAAGGTGAATGACATAACTGTTGCAGATTTACATGAAGTAAGGCAACCCCATCTCAACTAGATCTCTCTCTCAACCCCATCCCAACTGGATCTCGCTCTCAACCCAATACCAACTGAATCACTCCCTCAACCCCATCCTAACTGGATCTCTCTCAACCCCATCCCAACTGGATCTCTCTCTCAACCCCATCCTAAATGGATCTCTCTCTCAACCCAATACCAACTGGATCTCTCTCTCAACCCCATCCTAACCGGATCTCTCCATCAGCCCCATCCCAACTGGGTCTCTCTCTGAACCCCATCCCAACTGAATCTCTCGTTCAACCCCATCCTAACTGGATCTCTCCCTCAGCCCAATCCCAACTGGATCTATCTCAACCCCATCCCAACTGAATCTCTCTCTGAACCCCATCCTAACTGGATCTCTCCCTCAACCCAATCCCAACTGAATCTTTCTCCCTCAACCCCATCCCAACTGGATCTCTCTCTCAACCCCATCCTAACTGGATCTCTCCCTCAGCCCAATCCCAACTGGGTCTATCTCGACCCCATCCCAACTGAATCTCTCTCTGAACCCCATCCTAACTGGATCTCTCCCTCAACCCCATCCTAACTGGATCTCTCCCTCAGCCCCATCCCAACTGGGTCTCTCTCAACCCCATCCCAACTGGATCTCTCTCTCAACCCCATCCCAACTGGGTCTCTCAACCCCCATCCCAACTATATCTCTCTCTCAACCCCATCCTAACTGGAACTCTCCCTCAGCCCCATCCCAACTGGGTCTCTCTCAACCACATCCCAACTGAATCTCTCTCTCAACCCCATCCCAACTGGGTCTCTCAACCCCCATCCCAACTATATCTCTCTCTCAACCCCATCCTAACTGGATCTCTCCCTCAGCCCCATCCCAACTGGGTCTCTCTCAACCCCATCCTAACTGGATCTCTCCCTCAGCCCCATCCCAACTGGGTCTCTCTCAACCCCATCCCAATTGGGTTTCTCTCTCAACCCCATCACAACTGGATGCCATTATTAGTTTACTACACACGCCTGCATTTCACCAAACTGCATACCACGGCCATTGTCATTGCCATACTGTGCCGTTTGACTTTTAAACAAAAAAACTGCTTAAGCGTGGTTGCAAAAAACCAGAGCAAATCGCCATGTATATGTATGGCACTCAGGATTGCTTGAAGATGCACTTATTGGTTAGGGAGTCTGCGCTATGTAGTTCCGCACGAACGTTATAGATCATGGGGGGCAGGGTGGGTAGGGGTTAACTGTTACTTGTCGACGAACTTCCGGACAGACAAGCGGCGAGAGGCGGGTGATTGGAAATTGTTTGTGTTTGTAAAATGTCGATTCTGTTGAAATATATCAACGGTGCTACTGAGGAACATAACATCTATGGAGTTAAAAGATACTGGATTTGGCGGTGAGTGTTGCTTTATTTGTTTTACAGAGCTGTACTTTGACGGCAACCCAAAGCGCACCGGGGGCGCATCCTTGGTTTGGTCCTGCAGTAGACAGTAGACGTCCCTTTCAGATTTGGGCCGGTCCTACAACCACAGAACTAGGGCTAGATTGGGGTAGAGTGAGTTGCGTCGGGTAAAGGATGTGCGGTTAGACGGTTATGATGATCGCGACTGAGGGATGTGGCGTGAGATTGGGGTAGCATGACGAGAGACAACCTCCGTCGACATGCCTCCCCCCACTCCCTGCCCCCGAACCGGTTGACCCACATTCCAAAGTTTGTTGTACCCACTCAACACGGCGGTTGGCTTCAAGCCAATTGCCCGAGGCCAAATTTTAAAATTAGTTTTACCCTCTACGATAACGAAGAGAAGACTATTCGTTGAGATGAGTCACGAAATTCGTGTGTAAAAGGGCATGGAGCAATTTTTATGTCGATTTGAGCAGCGACGCCCTGGCAGGCGAGCGCCCGTTTATATTGAAGTAGTAGACGACGCCGTCTCACAGGAGACCTGCTACATGCCAGTCGTGACACAGTGAACCCTCAGTAGGTTTTCATAATTTGACTGGTCGGTTTCCCTTGTAATTAGTTCAGATTCTTTCCCTCCTACCGTATTTACCAAAAAATATATTTATGTCGAGAAAGATATCATGGTTTAGCGTGTGGTCGAAAGCAAGTTCCGTCTTCATGAGGCTTTTACATCTTGACTGCAAGTTTATTTTCACGCTTTACTGCATTCTCAGAGGATTTGCAGTGAGGGTAAAATGCGTGTTGCCGAGTGTTAGGTGTATATGGGTAGCTGGTCACGGCCGCATAGGTGGCTAGGCTGGCTCCTCGCCAGGTGCCCGCAACTTCCGGAGAGTTGCGAGAGCATCGATGTCTTGCATAATTGTCTCCTCTAAGCAGTTATCGCCAGTTCTCAACAAATAGCGTTATCACAGATAATTCCTGATCTCTTTAACTACATTCAGATTTTATAGTTAGGAATACCTGGGCCATAGCAAACAAAAAATATGTTCACACCGACGCGATTCCTTCACGCACACACCGCGCAGTCAACCGGTTCCCAACACTCAAACGCAGACTGCAATGGGTGCGCGTCAAACAGCTGTAGCAATGAACCAGCGTGATGCGCACTCCTATAGCACCACACCCCCCATCCTGGTCCCTGTCCGTGGCTATACATCCGACGGCGTGACAGCTGCAATGTGTAGTCGAATGAATTGCAATCAAGATATTTCCAGGCTTACATTTTGACAAACATCTATACGATTTACATCACAAACCACAATTGTAAATTCCTCATCATACACACTTTTTTCTGTAAATTCAACTTTGTCCTTGACTTGGGTGGGGGCCGACGCTTTGGTGCAGACTCGGCATCGAAGGGAAGGGACGGTCCGGTATATTATCCTTGGGTCCATAGATCTATATCAAGCTGGATGCTTTGAAATCCCCCCACCCCCCCACCAATGATTTGCCACGGAGGTAAGTGGTAATTGTGGGATTAGCCTACGGATAAATCACCGTCCAACGTAAGGTAGACGCCATGTCCATGATACACGCCCTGCCGCAACTGCGTGCGCGCTGCTGGGGTGTTGACCCTGCAAGCCTCGTTTTTGTGCAAAAAATAATCATTCAGGGGAAATATTAGTAGGGGGCCTACTACCCGAAAATAGAAAAAGTCGCACATAGGTCTACATATCATCATCACGCAAGTCGCGAAATACACTGAGAGCTGGTACGACTTGGCACGTCGACACTTTCACTTTCGTTCCTTTTCTTGCAATTGATGACGCATTTCTTTTTTTTTGTGATTGAAGACCTCGTTTCTGTACAGTCTGCGGCATGTGAGGAGGCATAGAGCGACCTCTATTGAATGGTTGATCTTGCCTCAGCGCTGCCCACGATAAGAGCGGAGGCATAGAGCGACCTTTGTCGAATGATAAACCTTGTCTCATCGCTATCCCCGACTTGAATGGAAGCATAGAGCGACCTCTATCGAATGAAGGAAATTGTCTCAGCGCTATCCACGATAAGAGCGAGTGCATATAGCTACCTCTATCGAATAAAGAACCTTGTCTGAGCGTTGGCCAAATGTGCGGAGGCATAGAGCGACCTCTATCGAAACAAGGATATTGGAACAAAATAAATGCTCGGTAAACTTATGTTAGATATCGAGGTCAGGTGGCCAACAGTGTCACGTGAGGTGTGTCATCTTGCCACGGTTGGATCGCGTTGCTGCCACAAAACGTGCTGCTAACTGTCTATGACAAGACAAAATGAAATTATATGCAACAAATATAAATTATATAACCAATTGTTGTCTGTAAGGCCTGGCCGCAAGAGAAGTATATATAACACGATTTGCATAGTAAATCTGTTTTACAGTTCCGCGGGATCCATCATAATGTGTTGTGTACAAGGTTCAGTGACCCCCTAAGCAAGAGTGACGACGCTATGACTTTGTCAACCAGCACCCTCCTTCACGTAACTTGTTCGAGGTCACATGACCACATTGGCGCAAGTGCCCCCAGGCAAGCCCGCTTTCTAGGGGCACAACGGTATCCATGCGAAGTTCTTTAGACGCCAGTCGGGAATCGACTGTAGCTTTTACCATAATGTGTGCGCGTACAATCATACTGTTTACATATTCTATATACCTTGTTCTATCTTCTGACATCAAGAAAGTGTGTCAACACTAGGTTGTTTCGGTTATATTTTCGCGAAGAAATGTTGGAGCATAGTCGGAGCATGGTCTTTTCCCGACCAACCGCCATGCGTATGCAGCGCCACCTGGCGAGCCCCGCCATAATTTGAAACATTTGTAGCCTGGGTCCCAAAATTTGTAACCGTGAATTACCTGTGGCAGAAGGCGCTGCTGTTGTGCTTAAGTTCGAAGTGAGCGAATGACAACGCCCTCTAGCGGAGAATCATATGGTAACGGAGCAGGGAACCAAGTTGCGTTCACAGGTACCGGCATCCGCCAAAAACAAATATGGCGGACGGTTGGTCGGGAAAAGTCGTGTGCTCCAACATTTCTTCGCGAAAATATAACCGAAACAACATAGTGTTGAACACTTTCTTGATGTCAGAGGATAGATCAAGGTATATAGAATACGTAAGCACTATAATTGTACGCGCACACATTATGATAAAAGCTACAGTCGATTCCCGACTGGCGTATAAAGAACTTTGCATGGACACCGCTGTGCCCCTAGAAAGCGGCTTGCCTGGGGGCACTTGCGCCAAATGACCACACTGTGTTTGCATTCGGTCGCCATCTTGCTGTGGGGAGGTCACACAAGTTAGCCATTAGCCAATTTAACACGTCTTTTGCTCACACTCGTGAGGGGCTGGACCGTTACAGATGTGTTGATAATTTGAACACCATCTTCGAGAACGTTTGAGCGTAATCCCGAGAGCGTAATCTCTCTCTCCGCGCGTCCGCACCTGCTGTCGTCACGAGTCATGCACCAAGACTTCTGGGACTTCGGCCTAGTAGATAGGGCCAGTGGCCGGCCCGCTCGTCGTACCTCTCGAGTAAGTGTGCATCTCCTTTACCGACCATGTCGTTGTCTGATTGCATTTATGCACCGTTGTTGTTCATGACGTAGGTGGCCGGACAGTGCCGGGACTATGGTCTGAGATCCAATTGGTGCATGCACTTAAGCCAGCGGTTGTTTACCTAGATATCGGTACCAGTGATTTGCTCTTGCCATACCCTCTGTTCTAGCTTCGACATTTCAGCCTTTGCTCATTATTTAACTATAAACATTGCAGTGTTCAAAGAGTCATCATTTTGCAAGTGATATTTCGAGCCAGTCAGGGTCAGGTTTTCTCTCCGTTAGCCTCATCCTGAAGTCACTTTCCGGTGTCATCGGGACATTTGGGCCCCATTGCTGTCCCTGTTATGCGATGGTGTGAACTTCAACTTGCAGTGGCTGAGAACATATTACAACCGCGTTAGAACACCAGAATAAGTTTTCATCATCCGCAAAAACAATTGTGGCTTTCGCTTCGCTATCCATCCTTCCCAGGTTCTACCAGAGGTAGAATTTCAAGGTCTTCTGTCGGATCTCTAGCTTTACATTTCAGGAGTATATATTTGTCAATCGAATGAAGGATCTTGTCTCTGCGCTGTTCACATGTGAGGAGGCATAGAACGACCTCTGAAAAATGAAGGAAATGGCATCATCACTGTCCACCATATATGAGGATGCACGGGGCGAGGCATATTGAAAGAAGGACCCTGTCTTAACGTAGTCAATTGAGCATTCTACAAACTGTCGTACTTTGGCAGTGAAGCATAAGCAATACGCTGGGTATGCATTGACAAAGAACCACTGACAGTGCATCGATTATACATTATGCGAAATTGTTAGGAACACGTTGGTAACATTATCTGGCTCTGGAGGTAAGGGACGCCGCCCCCTTTCAACCTTCCACTTTTTAATGTCACGTCTCACATATACATGTGTCCCTAGTAAAACTAATGTTTCTGTAAATAACAACGAAATGGGCGTAGCGTAAATTTTCCGAAAGCTGCTCTGGCAAAGACGGAGACACTAAACCCAAGACATTTAATGAGTCCTGCAACTGGGAGGCCTAGGATAGATTTCCATGGCTTTTCCATGACTGCTGGGTGTGTACAAATTGCATACTGAAAGCCATAACCAAGGCGTTAAAAGCATGCTTTGGGTTGAAAACACAAGATGTGTTGTCATGGCGTGTATGTCATATGAAAAGTCGCGAAAGAACACGGGCACATTTATTCATACCCCGGGTTTGAGCCGAAACATTACTTCAAGGGTAATATATGCACGAAACCAGCGTACCAGGCCAATCGCATAGATGCCAACAAGTATTCATAGAATGGTTTATTTTAGCTCGAACACATTAATGATACATACAGTGTCATATAACTTTACATACATAACGGAGTGGTGCTGGTCCAGGAGATCTCAATGATGACACTGGGCGCCGGCATAGGGGCCTAGGATTGCATGACAAAAGTTTTATCGGTAGGAATGTTGAAAATACCCTCTTGTCTGTCCAGATTAGGTTGATACGCCTACCACTTGAGGACGCCACTGAGTGCCTGTAAGAGTCATGATATCCACTCAGCGGGTAATTTGACGCATTTTGTGCCAAGGACACAGTTTGGCCTTCACAGCCGCGTGGATTCCCCGCCACCACGTGACTTAATGCTTCCACCATGCCGTGGCGAACATTCACTTCTGTTTTCAACACTCTTCGTCGTGGCCACATAGTCGTTAGAGTACTCTCCATTCTTTACTTCACCATCAGAGAGTTCCTTCTCCAGTATGTCGTCTTTCTCCATCTAAAGATGCAAAATAAATAACACTTAACCGAAAATTAGTTTCCCCAAACATATGATGCGCCATTTCGAGTTAATTGTTTTTTAAAAAGAATTTGCCGTGGTGAACCGGATATGATTAATTAATTAATTAATAGTAAATATGGTAAGGACATGAGTGTGATTTATTTCGTTTCGAAGCCCATGAGGCCCTTAATTTATAAAACTATAAATAAACACGTATTCGACAGCATGATGCATGGTTAGGAACAATAATTTAACATTATGTATCTTAATGTGTGTATATTCCCCTCTGCTAATGGCCAGGCTGGCACGTTGTACTCGTGGTCAGAACTAATTGGACCTACGTTCTGAAACTGCACTCCACATGTGGCCTTCTGGCGGCAGGACTTAGGGAAGCAAGGCCAGAAGGTGTCCACGTAGGACATCATGTACCTGGGGTCGATATCACTAGGATGGGTGTACCCTGCGTGGTGAAGCACAACGCAGAAGAGATCAACATATGTAGTCGATGGTTCTGATCGCCACCTACTTGAGGTACGCTACAGCTATTTCTTGGGTTCAAACTAGTGTATAAAGGATAATTATAACAATATTACCTCATTGAAGTTTCAGTATGTGAATTAGATTAAGGCGCTACTTACCTGTCATAAAGCTGACAAGGAGTCCGACAAAGATGGTGGTGAGAGTTCCCACGACGGAGTAGTACATATAGGACAAAGTGTACAGTTTGTTGATCCCCGTTCTGCCCGATACCAGCGTCCATGTTTATGGGTAGTACAGAATGTGCGGATTATGAATCGACGAGCGGAGATTCCTATATCTATGGGATAATGCAATGCGCCCTTACAAGAGATGTATATGCGATAAGTGTAAATGCAGAATGCATCATTATGACGATATAACCCTCACCCCTCTGGCTTGGGTGTCCGTACCCTGTCCTCCCTACCCCCGGGCTGCCCAACCCCTGGGTTTTCACGGCGCAGGCTCCAGTCCGCGCTATGCATAAAACTGTTGGTGGCGTCTGCACGTGTCCGTATGACATGCGACCAATCATCCATCAATGCTGGAAGTCTCACAATTATAAACTGGGGAAGATACGTGCGGATATCGTTATAGGCTGCGGACAAAGCTTTGGAGGATGTGTGCGGATATCGTTATAGGCTGCGGACAAAGCCTTTTCGGACATTCGAAATGTATGCGATGGCAGAAGCAAAGAATAGCGGTAAAGTGGCGCACTCTTCGAGCAGTGTACTTGGGAAGCCTCTATTGCACATTTGCTCTTCAATACCCCCCCCCCCCCTCCCACCTCTTCTCGTTTCTACATTTGTGGGGCCCCCATTCCTGCTCCAAGCCGCTAACCATATTATTTGCTTACATTTCGTCTCCATTGTGATACAACGGGACAGTTCCGGTCAGCCCCTCGGTGGTTAAGGCCGTGTATGACGTCATGTTGTCAGTCACGTTCACTGTGGGGCACCCGTCTACGCTGTAACCTAGGTTATTGCCCACGTCGGGATTGGTTATGTAGGCGCCGAGGGTAATCCACATGGAGAAAGCGAAACCCACGAGGGCTCCAGTGAAGACACCCTGCGAGAAAGACCCTCGCTATCACAGTGAATTAATGAACAAAGTTCAATGCATCTCATGCAGCAATTTGTCACAGTGTCACATTGTGTGACTGGGTGAATGTTAACTATGTATGAAATAGATCTGTTATCGTGCTTAGAAGGGCAAACAAAGGCGGCGCTGCTCGAGTATAATACAAGAAGGCCTCACTTTCGCAAATCATGCATCATTTTGGTCCTCAAAAGTTGTTCAACAACATGTCCTGTTATTTATCACGTATTATGCGTGAGTTATACTTCATACTAAGAACCTAAATACATCATTTCAATAGAAAACAATTTTTAAGTGTTTCATGGAAAATATTACTGCATGTGGAACTTAATGTAGGTCATATAATCGCATAGTCTACGCGCAATGGCGATTATGGTTTTCTTCATTTCGGCGCCGAATACCGTGGACATCACTTAGAAGAGTTGTGCTATCTGGTGAAGAGATCGCTGCTAGCCTGTGATTCCCAAGCTTGCTAATTGGCCACTTGACAGTAGGGGCAACATTGGCATTGTATTAATCATAGCACGCAGGCCATCCACATTATAAATGCCACGATATGAATGACCGGAAGCGGGAAATGTGCGCTTACAATCCAGTTGGCCCAGGGGAAGAAGCACCCCAGGCAGTAGATTCCGACCAGAGGGGCTCCGATGGCGCCGTTAAAGGCTACAGCCATCTGGTGAAGACAGCAGGTGCCAGATATCGTGGAGACAAGCATGACAGAGACTGACATTAAATCTTACCGTAGGCATGCTTTACTTTTGTCTCCATTGGCAAATGAACCACTTTCCAGTAAGTATGTTGTATGTACTTCAGAGCAAGGAAATGATGAGGGGACCGACAGGGTGGCAATACCGTTAACAACCAGAAGAGTGTGGTTATAGCAAAAGAGTGTGGTTATAACAAAAGAGTGTGGTTACACAAGAAGATGGGAGTTATACAAGAACTGTGTGGTTATGCCATAAGAGGGTGGTTATACAGAAATACGGATTTTAAACCAGAAGAGGGCGGTTATACATGAACAGGGCGGATAGACAAACTATTAGGAAGATAACTAGGATGAAATCTTAGATACCAGCAAAATTGTGCCTCCGACGTTGGTAAAGACGAAGGCGAAAGCCACGCCAACGGCAGCGTATGCCACTCCTATATGTACAAGATAATAACATGCGCAAATGGCAATTATCTAGTATAATTTTATACTGTAGATTATATATCAAAGTGCGGCCTATAGGTATGTCATATCTCTATTGTCCGGTGAATGAACGACGGACTAAACCTACAGGACACGAATCATCCGGCCGCTAACAGAGCCGCTAACTAACGATTGCAAATGCTTAAGTACAAACTATGTGATACTTAACACGCCAAATCGGACATGGTCTTTCCCCATCATACATACGCCTAGATAGGTTGGGTTGGGGGGGGGGGGGGCACGGCATTTAGGCTGAGCTGTCGATCAACAATTCATGGATTATGCCGAGCACATCCATATGGGGCAAGCTTTTGAATCATGTAATTGTCCCACGGTGGTCTTTGGCCCCAATTTATGTGTGCACATGTATACACGGGCATAAGCACTTCATTCCACACCTAGGGCCTTGGTGACCATGGTCGATGTGGCATCACTCAGCTTGTTGGCCCAGGAGAACTGCTTAAGGATGTCCACCCATGTCACAGCCGAGAGCGAATTTATCATGGAAGAAATGGAACTGCACACAGAAGACGTACTATGAGGTTATAAAATGTAATTGATATCAAGTTATAACAGCCACAACGGGTGTGTGTGCGAGTTAAATAATTATATCCTTGGTATTAGGGATTAAGGAGCGTAACCCTCACAAAGACAGGTGTTATTGGCATTCAAAATAATGCTGTCAACCTCGGTTCGTTCTTCCATGTAAGGGCGAACCATTGTTTCAGCACATCTCACGTATTACTCACGCCTAGCGTTTACTGCAATAATACATTTCGTGGCTTCTAATACGGAAGATGGACCCAACCTGGGATGCGATCATGTGTCACTGTAATTCGTGCACATTGTGCAACATAGCTAGTGGGTAAGGTTTAAATAGATGATAGAATGGTTGTTATACTTTCATTATCATATGCACATTTATCTCATCAACTCATGTCGATTTTATCATTGTCAGTCAATAGCACTTGTGCCAATGTTTATTGTTGACTTGTATATACCGACGTCAAGATTTTCTTATTTATACGAATTTTAAAGATATTTTATTTCGCAAAAATCCATGTTATATCGTCATTGTCAATTGGCACCATTCTTATTGTTAATCCCGCTCTAACAATTAACGATAATCGTTATATATGTCAAGAAGTTCACGATTTCATTGCAGCCTCCAAACGTTACCCTTAATTATCACGTATTTAATGTTATGCCTGAAGGTAATAATTATGGAATTTCAATAACATTGTGATGTACACAACTGTGATGTATATTTGTATGTATGAGCATTTTGTTCAGCAAGAGGAATTAACATAGGCAGTGTGCCTGTTTTAACCAATTACCAATGAAATATGTTTATACTAACTTTATCTTATATTATATTATGAAAACGCATTATTCTACGGACCCTTTACCGACGACTGGTTACGGTTTGTGTTCAGTGTAATGCTAGTGGAGTACTTGCACCTGAGGGCACCGGAGAATAGGCTGGCAATGAAGAGACCCGGGACACCGGGGCGAAGCTCAGGATGTCCATCGTGAACCGAGCCATCAACTGTAAGGACAAAGGGCAGACGTTCGCTGGTCTATCAACTGTTATCCCAAAGGGTAGACGTTCATTTGTATATCAACTGCTATGACAAATGGCAGACGGCGTGGCGGGGGAGGGGGACGAGGCCTTGCCCACCTGGATAGGATCGGTGACGGTGTATCCAGGGTGAGGTGAGGGAGGGGGGGGGGGGACGAGGCTTGATCCCCCTGGTTAGGCTTGGCTAGGCGTGCCTTGATTAACGTGGTTCGGATGGAGGTTGAGGGCGAGACCTGACTCACCTGGTTGGGGATGGGAGCGAGGCCTGACCCACCTGATAGAAGTGGGGGTGGAGTGGGGGTTGGGGGTGGGGGTGAGATCTGACCGACCTGGTTGGGGTCGGTGACGGTGCCCAGGGTGATGGGGTCACAGTCAGCGTAGGAGGCGTACATGAAGAGACCGGCCAGGCCTGCGATGGTCATGATGAGGAACATGCCGGGGACGTTGAGAAGCACGGAGCTACAATGAGATGTAGTGATCTGTAACCTATACATGGATTCTCGATTAAACGTTCCGTGCACCATGTGACGTCGTTAATTAATGGGATGTCACAATTAATACGTTGGTATTAAATTAAACAGCGTATACAGTTGCGAGGAACGCATTCCAGAGGATGTGTTTCATGGCGAGCTTGCGATTGGCCGACTGGACCGCCAAACGCAGGTTTGTGGAATCATGAAATCAAGGTGTTCGGCACCGGTTTGAATTCTTAGGTGGGTCTAGCACGCCAAAAGGGGGATGGGCTCGCCAAACCAAGCCTAGCTATATACGAAATCATGTTACTAAACCCACAATAAAAAGCTGTATATCCATCGTCTTGAGCAGACGAACGTATATTATTACGAGTTGGTGGGCATGTTAACTAGTACAATAGGGCTATGCAGTACTCGAGATCGGGCCGCGAGACTTCAATTTTGGGGATAAACAAACACACGTGCTCCATGTTGAACTACAGGCAGCTATAAGTCATTTTTTTCCCATGTTTATTCTAAAGACTATGAGCACCATTTCACTAAACATGGCTATGGGAGATAGACGTTAAAATATTTGGAAGCGATCGAGCGCATAAATCCGTCTTCACAACACTCGAAAGCTAAAATTTAGCCCTCTAAATTTAGCCCTGCACCCGGGCTTTCGCAAGTTCCCCAAACAGCGAGTGACGTCACAGAGTGTCACGTGCCTCCGCGGTAACAAAAATGGCGAGAGCAAGTAATCGACCTAACCATTCCGCTGACAAGATGTGCAGTGCATGGAGTAACAACACACAGACGCGTCATTAAACCACATGGTAAAGGTAAAATAAGACCAGCTGGATGTTTTCGTATCAGTTTTGGATCACGAAAAGACAAAGTTCTTCATTCTTTGTAAGTTTTCTGTTTGAAGCGTTGCGCCAACGTTGTCACTCGGGGAGACTCCATGTGTCGTCATAATGTCTCGTTTTCGTAGGAAATGCAAAAAATGTTAGTTTTTCAGCCGTGTTGTCCCGTCGTAACACATATTAGTCATTGTGGTGGCGCAAATGAATAAGAAATATGTCGTCTATCCGTTTTGGCCAGCTATATTTCTTAAATATTCCTAATTATATCGCCAGGCCTTCCGCAATGGACCCACCCCTCGGCGCCTGGCTGTTGCGCAGGTAGTCTGGTTCCTAGGCTCACTCTTTGCGTAACATACACGTCACGCCTACGTCACAGTCAGGATGTGTCACCAGTGTGCGCAGAGATTGTAAACTCGTTCCGAATACGTGCTTCGTTTGTTTGTCCCGGAAAACCGGAAGTCTAGGCGAACGGGACTTTATAGCCTAGTTGCCTAGTTGCACGGGCCATGTTTCTTGGCAACGATATATATGGTATAAAAAGGCGACTAGCCAACTATATGTGGAAAGGCTGGCGATTTGCGGACAGTCAGTCCCAAAATGCTTTACTTTGGTCGTTGCATGTATTGTGAAACGGTGACCCGCCACCTGGCGAATAACACTGAATATACGCTTATTCTGGCTGGGAGCCGGCCTAGAACTGCTCACATTGTCACAAGCATACGTGCGTGACCAGCTGGCTCCCAGCGAGTGCATTATGGTAACCAATGAGAACCATTCAAGAATGGCGCCACCTGAAAAAGACCTACAACAACGGACAGACGAAGCCGAACTACCGAAGAAGACAGACGTGCCGAGACATCTCAGCCATTTGTTATCCAAACGACCAAAAGTGCTTTCACCCTCGGCTAGAGCGAAGCTCCCCTGAGGTACGACCCACAATAATGGTGTCAGAAGTAAAAGGTTTAGATTAATAATTTCTTGAGAAAGGAATTAACAGTTGTACGCTGATCGGTGATTTTCTTTGTCTCAGATCGATTTTCCCGCCAAAGCCAAATTCAAACAAAGAGACTTTTAAATTCATCATATTTTCTGTTAACGACCTATAGAACTTTTGATCGTTTTTTTTTGGTTTAATTACAACTTTTTGTTATTTATAATCTACAATTTTGCTAAATCAATTTGTAAAAATCAATCAAATCTCTCCAACAATGTGGCAAGCCTTTGTTGATAAAGGATCAACTGTATTTGACGATGCAACTGTCGAAATTGGAAAACCCAAATATGTTTCTGAATTGGCAGCAACAGTTAGCGATATGGGTGCAACAGTTAGGGATATGGGTGACAGATTAGACAAAATTGAATCGGTATTTGAAAAATTGAGCAATCATTTTTGGACAAAAAATGACAAGACCGATTCCAACCTACATAAATCAGCTGTCCATTTAGGGAATTATCATTACGCTAGAGGTCGACAAACACCCGCAACCCCTGATTTTAATTCTAGTGACGAAGATTGGGTAAGGGGTAGAGAAAACAGAAGATGGGCTGGTCGGACATCAACATATGTCACTCACATGGTGGATGAACCATCACCCTTGCCTTCACCCGCTGTCGGTGTGGATGATGTTCAGTTGAAGGTTGGCCAACGGGCCGGTCTTTCATTGACATCTGTCACTCTCATGGTGGATGATTCATCAAAGGTGTCTTCACCTTGTGTCGGTGTGGATGATGTTCAGTTGAAGGTCGGTCAAGGTGCTGGGTTGTCATCAACATCTGACACTCCCATGGTGGATGAATCATCACCCTTGCCTTCACCCTCTGTCGGTGTGGATGATGTTCAGTTGAAGGTTGGCCAACGGGCCGGTCTTTCATTGACATCTGTCACTCTCATGGTGGATGATTCATCAAAGGTGTCTTCACCTTGTGCCGGTGTGGATGATATCCAGTTGAAGGTCGGCCAACGGGCTAGTCCCCTATCTGTGTCAATCACTCTTTTGGAGGACCAACCATTGACGTCATCATCACCACCTTCCGCTGAGGATGACGCACAGTTCAGGGTCGGCCAACGGGCTGGTCCCCCATCTGTGTCAGTCACTCCTTTGGAAGACCAACCATTGACGTCATCATCAACGCCTTCCGATGAGGATGACGCACAGTTTAGGGTCGGCCAACGGGCTGGTCCTCTATCTGTGTCAGTCACTCCTTTGGAGGACCAACCATTGACGTCATCATCACCACCTTCCGCTGAGGATGACGCACAGTTTAGGGTCGGCCAACGGGCTGGTCCCCCATCTGTGTCAGTCACTCCTTTGGAGGACCAACCATTGACGTCATCATCACCGCCTTCCGATGTGGATGACGCACAGTTTAGGGTCGGCCAACGGGCTGGTCCCCCATCTGTGTCAGTCACTCCTTTGGAGGACCAACCATTGACGTCATCATCACCGCCTTCCGATGAGGATGACGCACAGTTTAGGGTCGGCCAACGGGCTGGTCCCCCATCTGTGTCAATCACTCCTTTGGAGGACCAACCATTGACGTCATCATCACCGCCTTCCGATGAGGGTGACGCACAGTTCAGGGTCGGCCAACGGGCTGGTCCTCTATCTGCGTCAGTCACTTCTTTGGAGGAACAACCATTGACGTCATCATCATCGCCTTCCGCTGGGGATGACGCACAGTTTAGGGTCGGCCAACGGGCTGGTCCTCTATTTGTGTCAGTCACTCCTTTGGAGGAACAACCATTGACGTCATCATCACCGCCTTCCGATGAGGATGACGCACAGTTCAGGGTCGGCCAACGGGCTGGTCCTCTATCTGTGTCAGTCACTCCTTTGGAGGACCAACCATTGACGTCATCATCACCACCTTCCGCTGAGGATGACGCACAGTTTAGGGTCGGCCAACGGGCTGGTCCTCTATCTGTGTCAGCCATTACTTTGGAGGACCAACCATTGACGTCATCATCACCGCCTTCCGATGAGGATGACGCACAGTTTAGGGTCGGCCAACGGGCTGGTCCCCCATCTGTGTCAGTCACTCCTTTGGAGGACCAACCATTGACGTCATCATCACCACCTTCCGCTGAGGATGACGCACAGTTTAGGGTCGGCCAACGGGCTGGTCCCCCATCTGTGTCAGTCACTCCTTTGGAGGACCAACCATTGACGTCATCATCACCACCTTCCGCTGAGGATGACGCACAGTTTAGGGTCGGCCAACGGGCTGGTCCCCCATCTGTGTCAGTCACTCCTTTGGAGGACCAACCATTGACGTCATCATCACCACCTTCCGCTGAGGATGACGCACAGTTTAGGGTCGGCCAACGGGCTGGTCCCCCATCTGTGTCAGTCACTCCTTTGGAGGACCAACCATTGACGTCATCATCACCACCTTCCGCTGAGGATGACGCACAGTTTAGGGTCGGCCAACGGGCTGGTCCCCCATCTGTGTCAGTCACTCCTTTGGAGGACCAACCATTGACGTCATCATCACCGCCTTCCGATGAGGATGACGCACAGTTTAGGGTCGGCCAACGGGCTGGTCCCCCATCTGTGTCAGTCACTCTTTTGGAGGACCAACCATTGACGTCATCATCACCACCTTCCGCTGAGGATGACGCACAGTTTAGGGTCGGCCAACGGGCTGGTCCCCCATCTGTGTCAGTCACTCCTTTGGAGGACCAACCATTGACGTCATCATCACCGCCTTCCGATGAGGGTGACGCACAGTTTAAGGTCGGCCAACGGGCTGGTCCCCCATCTGTGTCAGTCACTCCTTTGGAGGACCAACCATTGACGTCATCATCATCGCCTTCCGATGAGGATGACGCACAGTTTAGGGTCGGCCAACGGGCTGGTCCCCCTTCTGTGTCAGTCACTCCTTTGGAGGACCAACCATTGACGTCATCATCACCGCCTTCCGATGAGGATGACGCACAGTTTAGGGTCGGCCATGGGGCTGGTCCCCCATCTGTGTCAGTCACTCCTTTGGAGGACCAACCATTGACGTCATCATCACCGCCTTCCGATGAGGATGATGCACAGTTTAGGGTCGGCCAACGGGCTGGTCCCCCATCTGTGTCAGTCACTCCTTTGGGAGACCAACCATTGACGTCATCATCAACGCCTTCCGATGAAGATGACGCACAGTTTAGGGTCGGCCATGGGGCTGGTCCCCCATCTGTGTCAGTCACTCCTTTGGAGGACCAACCATTGACGTCATCATCAACGCCTTCCGATGAGGGTGACGCACAGTTTAAGGTCGGCCAACGGGATGGTCCCCCATCTGTGTCAGTCACTCCTTTGGAGGACCAACCATTGACGTCATCATCATCGCCTTCCGATGAGGATGACGCACAGTTTAGGGTCGGCCAACGGGCTGGTCCCCCATCTGTGTCAGTCACTCCTTTGGAGGACCAACCATTGACGTCATCATCACCGCCTTCCGATGAGGATGACGCACAGTTTAGGGTCGGCCATGGGGCTGGTCCCCCATCTGTGTCAGTCACTCCTTTGGAGGACCAACCATTGACGTCATCATCACCGCCTTCCGATGAGGATGACGCACAGTTTAGGGTCGGCCATGGGGCTGGTCCCCCATCTGTGTCAGTCACTCCTTTGGAGGACCAACCATTGACGTCATCATCACCGCCTTCCGTTGAGGGTGACGCACAGTTCAGGGTCGGCCAACGGGCTGGTCCCCCATCTGTGTCAGTCACTCCTTTGGAGGACCAACCATTGACGTCATCATCACCGCCTTCCGTTGAGGGTGACGCACAGTTCAGGGTCGGCCAACGGGCTGGTCCCCCATCTGTGTCAGTCACTCCTTTGGAGGACCAACCATTGACGTCATCATCAACGCCTTCCGATGAGGGTGACGCACAGTTTAGGGTCGGCCAACGGGCTGGTCCCCCATCTGTGTCAGTCACTCCTTTGGAGGAACAACCATTGACGTCATCATCACCACCTTCCGCTGGGGATGAGGCACAGTTCAGGGTCGGCCAACGGGCTGGTCCCCCATCTGTGTCAGTCACTCCTTTGGGAGACCAACCATTGACGTCATCATCACCGCCTTCCGATGAGGATGACGCACAGTTTAGGGTCGGCCAACGGGCTGGTCCCCCGTCTGTGTCAGTCACTCCTTTGGAGGACCAACCATTGACGTCATCATCAACGCCTTCCGATGAGGGTGACGCACAGTTCAGGGTCGGCCAACGGGCTGGTCCTCTATCTGCGTCAGTCACTCCTTTGGAGGACCAACCATTGACGTCATCATCACCGCCTTCCGATGTGGATGACGCACAGTTTAGGGTCGGCCAACGGGCTGGTCCCCCATCTGTGTCAGTCACTCCTTTGGAGGACCAACCATTGACGTCATCATCACCGCCTTCCGATGTGGATGACGCACAGTTTAGGGTCGGCCAACGGGCTGGTCCCCCATCTGTGTCAGTCACTCCTTTGGAGGACCAACCATTGACGTCATCATCACCGCCTTCCGATGTGGATGACGCACAGTTTAGGGTCGGCCAACGGGCTGGTCCCCCATCTGTGTCAGTCACTCCTTTGGAGGACCAACCATTGACGTCATCATCACCGCCTTCCGATGAGGATGACGCACAGTTTAGGGTCGGCCAACGGGCTGGTCCCCCATCTGTGTCAGTCACTCCTTTGGAGGACCAACCATTGACGTCATCATCACCGCCTTCCGATGTGGATGACGCACAGTTTAGGGTCGGCCAACGGGCTGGTCCCCCATCTGTGTCAGTCACTCTTTTGGGAGACCAACCATTGACGTCATCATCACCGCCTTCCGATGAGGGTGACGCCCAGTTTAGGGTCGGCCAACGGGCTGGTCCCCCATCTGTGTCAGTCACTCCTTTGGAGGACCAACCATTGACGTCATCATCAACGCCTTCCGATGAGGATGACGCACAGTTTAGGGTCGGCCAACGGGCTGGTCCCCCATCTGTGTCAGTCACTCCTTTGGAGGACCAACCATTGACGTCATCATCAACGCCTTCCGATGAGGGTGACGCACAGTTCAGGGTCGGCCAACGGGCTGGTCCCCCATCTGTGTCAGTCACTCCTTTGGAGGACCAACCATTGACGTCATCATCAACGCTTTCCGATGTGGATGACGCACAGTTTAGGGTCGGCCAACGGGCTGGTCCCCCATCTGTGTCAGTCACTCCTTTGGGGGACCAACCATTGACGTCATCATCAACGCCTTCCGATGAGGATGACGCACAGTTTAGGGTCGGCCAACGGGCTGGTCCCCCATCTGTGTCAGTCACTCCTTTGGAGGACCAACCATTGACGTCATCATCATCGCCTTCCGATGAGGGTGACGCACAGTTTAGGGTCGGCCAACGGGCTGGTCCCCCATCTGTGTCAGTCACTCCTTTGGAGGACCAACCATTGACGTCATCATCACCACCTTCCGATGAGGATGACGCACAGTTTAGGGTCGGCCAACGGGCTGGTCCCCCATCTGTGTCAGTCACTCCTTTGGAGGACCAACCATTGACGTCATCATCACCACCTTCCGCTGAGGATGACGCACAGTTTAGGGTCGGCCAACGGGCTGGTCCCCCATCTGTGTCAGTCACTCCTTTGGAGGACCAACCATTGACGTCATCATCACCGCCTTCCGATGAGGATGACGCACAGTTTAGGGTCGGCCAACGGGCTGGTCCCCCATCTGTGTCAGTCACTCCTTTGGAGGACCAACCATTGACGTCATCATCACCACCTTCCGCTGAGGATGACGCACAGTTTAGGGTCGGCCAACGGGCTGGTCCCCCATCTGTGTCAGTCACTCCTTTGGAGGACCAACCATTGACGTCATCATCACCGCCTTCCGATGAGGGTGACGCACAGTTTAAGGTCGGCCAACGGGCTGGTCCCCCATCTGTGTCAGTCACTCCTTTGGAGGACCAACCATTGACGTCATCATCATCGCCTTCCGATGAGGATGACGCACAGTTTAGGGTCGGCCAACGGGCTGGTCCCCCTTCTGTGTCAGTCACTCCTTTGGAGGACCAACCATTGACGTCATCATCACCGCCTTCCGATGAGGATGACGCACAGTTTAGGGTCGGCCATGGGGCTGGTCCCCCATCTGTGTCAGTCACTCCTTTGGAGGACCAACCATTGACGTCATCATCACCGCCTTCCGATGAGGATGATGCACAGTTTAGGGTCGGCCAACGGGCTGGTCCCCCATCTGTGTCAGTCACTCCTTTGGGAGACCAACCATTGACGTCATCATCAACGCCTTCCGATGAAGATGACGCACAGTTTAGGGTCGGCCATGGGGCTGGTCCCCCATCTGTGTCAGTCACTCCTTTGGAGAACCAACCATTGACGTCATCATCAACGCCTTCCGATGAGGGTGACGCACAGTTTAAGGTCGGCCAACGGGATGGTCCCCCATCTGTGTCAGTCACTCCTTTGGAGGACCAACCATTGACGTCATCATCATCGCCTTCCGATGAGGATGACGCACAGTTTAGGGTCGGCCAACGGGCTGGTCCCCCATCTGTGTCAGTCACTCCTTTGGAGGACCAACCATTGACGTCATCATCACCGCCTTCCGATGAGGATGACGCACAGTTTAGGGTCGGCCATGGGGCTGGTCCCCCATCTGTGTCAGTCACTCCTTTGGAGGACCAACCATTGACGTCATCATCACCGCCTTCCGATGAGGATGACGCACAGTTTAGGGTCGGCCAACGGGCTGGTCCCCCATCTGTGTCAGTCACTCCTTTGGGAGACCAACCATTGACGTCATCATCACCGCCTTCCGATGAGGATGACGCACAGTTTAGGGTCGGCCATGGGGCTGGTCCCCCATCTGTGTCAGTCACTCCTTTGGAGGACCAACCATTGACGTCATCATCACCGCCTTCCGTTGAGGGTGACGCACAGTTCAGGGTCGGCCAACGGGCTGGTCCCCCATCTGTGTCAGTCACTCCTTTGGAGGACCAACCATTGACGTCATCATCACCGCCTTCCGTTGAGGGTGACGCACAGTTCAGGGTCGGCCAACGGGCTGGTCCCCCATCTGTGTCAGTCACTCCTTTGGAGGACCAACCATTGACGTCATCATCAACGCCTTCCGATGAGGGTGACGCACAGTTTAGGGTCGGCCAACGGGCTGGTCCCCCATCTGTGTCAGTCACTCCTTTGGAGGAACAACCATTGACGTCATCATCACCACCTTCCGCTGGGGATGAGGCACAGTTCAGGGTCGGCCAACGGGCTGGTCCCCCATCTGTGTCAGTCACTCCTTTGGGAGACCAACCATTGACGTCATCATCACCGCCTTCCGATGAGGATGACGCACAGTTTAGGGTCGGCCAACGGGCTGGTCCCCCGTCTGTGTCAGTCACTCCTTTGGAGGACCAACCATTGACGTCATCATCAACGCCTTCCGATGAGGGTGACGCACAGTTCAGGGTCGGCCAACGGGCTGGTCCTCTATCTGCGTCAGTCACTCCTTTGGAGGACCAACCATTGACGTCATCATCACCGCCTTCCGATGTGGATGACGCACAGTTTAGGGTCGGCCAACGGGCTGGTCCCCCATCTGTGTCAGTCACTCCTTTGGAGGACCAACCATTGACGTCATCATCACCGCCTTCCGATGTGGATGACGCACAGTTTAGGGTCGGCCAACGGGCTGGTCCCCCATCTGTGTCAGTCACTCCTTTGGAGGACCAACCATTGACGTCATCATCACCGCCTTCCGATGTGGATGACGCACAGTTTAGGGTCGGCCAACGGGCTGGTCCCCCATCTGTGTCAGTCACTCCTTTGGAGGACCAACCATTGACGTCATCATCACCGCCTTCCGATGAGGATGACGCACAGTTTAGGGTCGGCCAACGGGCTGGTCCCCCATCTGTGTCAGTCACTCCTTTGGAGGACCAACCATTGACGTCATCATCACCGCCTTCCGATGTGGATGACGCACAGTTTAGGGTCGGCCAACGGGCTGGTCCCCCATCTGTGTCAGTCACTCTTTTGGGAGACCAACCATTGACGTCATCATCACCGCCTTCCGATGAGGGTGACGCCCAGTTTAGGGTCGGCCAACGGGCTGGTCCCCCATCTGTGTCAGTCACTCCTTTGGAGGACCAACCATTGACGTCATCATCAACGCCTTCCGATGAGGATGACGCACAGTTTAGGGTCGGCCAACGGGCTGGTCCCCCATCTGTGTCAGTCACTCCTTTGGAGGACCAACCATTGACGTCATCATCAACGCCTTCCGATGAGGGTGACGCACAGTTCAGGGTCGGCCAACGGGCTGGTCCCCCATCTGTGTCAGTCACTCCTTTGGAGGACCAACCATTGACGTCATCATCAACGCTTTCCGATGTGGATGACGCACAGTTTAGGGTCGGCCAACGGGCTGGTCCCCCATCTGTGTCAGTCACTCCTTTGGAGGACCAACCATTGACGTCATCATCAACGCCTTCCGATGAGGATGACGCACAGTTTAGGGTCGGCCAACGGGCTGGTCCCCCATCTGTGTCAGTCACTCCTTCGGAGGACCAACCATTGACGTCATCATCATCGCCTTCCGATGAGGGTGACGCACAGTTTAGGGTCGGCCAACGGGCTGGTCCCCCATCTGTGTCAGTCACTCCTTTGGGAGACCAACCATTGACGTCATCATCACCGCCTTCCGATGAGGATGACGCACAGTTTAGGGTCGGCCAACGGGCTGGTCCACTATCTGTGTCAGTCACTCCTTTGGGAGACCAACCATTGACGTCATCATCACCGCCTTCCGATGAGGATGACGCACAGTTTAGGGTCGGCCAACGGGCTGGTCCCCCATCTGTGTCAGTCACTCCTTTGGAGGACCAACCATTGACGTCATCATCACCGCCTTCCGATGAGGATGACGCACAGTTTAGGGTCGGCCAACGGGCTGGTCCACTATCTGTGTCAGTCACTCCTTTGGGAGACCAACCATTGACGTCATCATCACCGCCTTCCGATGAGGATGACGCACAGTTTAGGGTCGGCCAACGGGCTGGTCCCCCATCTGTGTCAGTCACTCCTTTGGAGGACCAACCATTGACGTCATCATCACCGCCTTCCGATGAGGATGACGCACAGTTTAGGGTCGGCCAACGGGCTGGTCCCCCATCTGTGTCAGTCACTCCTTTGGAGGACCAACCATTGACGTCATCATCACCGCCTTCCGATGAGGATGACGCACAGTTTAGGGTCGGCCAACGGGCTGGTCCCCCATCTGTGTCAGTCACTCCTTTGGGAGACCAACCATTGACGTCATCATCACCGCCTTCCGATGAGGATGACGCACAGTTTATGGTCGGCCAACGGGCTGGTCCCCCATCTGTGTCAGTCACTCCTTTGGAGGACCAACCATTGACGTCATCATCACCGCCTTCCGATGAGGATGACGCACAGTTTAGGGTCGGCCAACGGGCTGGTCCCCCATCTGTGTCAGTCACTCCTTTGGGAGACCAACCATTGACGTCATCATCACCGCCTTCCGCTGAGGATGACGCACAGTTTAGGGTCGGCCAACGGGCTGGTCCCCCATCTGTGTCAGTCACTCCTTTGGAGGACCAACCATTGACGTCATCATCACCGCCTTCCGATGAGGATGACGCACAGTTTAGGGTCGGCCAACGGGCTGGTCCCCCATCTGTGTCAGTCACTCCTTTGGGAGACCAACCATTGACGTCATCATCACCGCCTTCCGATGAGGATGACGCACAGTTTAGGGTCGGCCAACGGGCTGGTCCCCCATCTGTGTCAGTCACTCCTTTGGAGGACCAACCATTGACGTCATCATCACCGCCTTCCGATGAGGATGACGCACAGTTTAGGGTCGGCCAACGGGCTGGTCCCCCATCTGTGTCAGTCACTCCTTTGGAGGACCAACCATTGACGTCATCATCACCGCCTTCCGATGAGGATGACGCACAGTTTAGGGTCGGCCAACGGGCTGGTCCCCCATCTGTGTCAGTCACTCCTTTGGGAGACCAACCATTGACGTCATCATCACCGCCTTCCGCTGAGGATGACGCACAGTTTAGGGTCGGCCAACGGGCTGGTCCCCTATCTGTGTCAGTCACTCCTTTGGGAGACCAACCATTGACGTCATCATCACCGCCTTCCGCTGGGGATGACGCACAGTTTAGGGTCGGCCAACGGGCTGGTCCACTATCTGTGTCAGTCACTCCTTTGGAGGACCAACCATTGACGTCATCATCACCGCCTTCCGATGAGGATGACGCACAGTTTAGGGTCGGCCAACGGGCTGGTCCCCCATCTGTGTCAGTCACTCCTTTGGAGGACCAACCATTGACGTCATCATCACCGCCTTCCGCTGGGGATGAGGCACAGTTTAGGGTCGACCAACGGGCTGGTCCACTATCTGTGTCAGTCACTCCTTTGGGAGACCAACCATTGACGTCATCATCACCGCCTTCCGCTGGGGATGAGGCACAGTTTAGGGTCGGCCAACGGGCTGGTCCTCTATCTGTGTCAGTCACTCCTTTGGGAGACCAACCATTGACGTCATCATCACCGCCTTCCGATGAGGATGACGCACAGTTTAGGGTCGGCCAACGGGCTGGTCCCCCATCTGTGTCAGTCACTCCTTTGGAGGACCAACCATTGACGTCATCATCACCGCCTTCCGATGAGGATGACGCACAGTTTAGGGTCGGCCAACGGGCTGGTCCCCCATCTGTGTCAGTCACTCCTTTGGAGGACCAACCATTGACGTCATCATTAACGCCTTCCGATGAGGATGACGCACAGTTCAGGGTCGGCCAACGGGCTGGTCCTCAACCTGTGTCAGTCGATCCCTCAGAGAATCCACCATCCCCATCCCCTCTTGATGTGCATGGCATACTACTCAAGGTCGATCATCGAGCTGGTGATTCACCCATATCTACCATTCCTACAAGAGATGATTTAATTTAACATACAGGATCCATTCGTAAGTTGACCTTAAGAACAACCAATGACAACATGTTTGTACTAATACCTGCCGTGGTCAATGGGTTAAAAACAAACGCAGTCGTAGACACAGCGGCACAGATTACAGTTCTTAGTGAAGAATTTGTCAGCAACATGAAAACATCACCTAAAATAATTGAGAAAGTAAAATTATCTGGGGCTCCTTATCTGACCCCTACCGGCTTCACAAAATGTGAAACATTCCCTCACCGCATCTACTTGACAGCTAAACGCATCGCAGAGATAAAAAAAATCTACAAGTGCCATGGCCCTAGAACCAACACGAGCCGATGTGTTTCATTTCTACTCTATAAAAGGTACTAATTAACATTTTTTTTATTATTATGGGTCTCTATTGTATATTTGAGGAAGAGACCCTATACTGGTAGTTGAAAAAGACTGGAGAGGACTGTTGTTGTAATAGGAAAGTTATCCTAGCTATTTATGGGTCTCTATTGTATATTAGAGG
The DNA here is from genome assembly GCA_964019135.1 of Arenicola marina. Lineage (NCBI taxonomy): Eukaryota > Metazoa > Annelida > Polychaeta > Arenicolidae > Arenicola > Arenicola marina. Next base: position 8,416,241 of record OZ025264.1, read on the forward strand.
AAGAGACCCAACCCATTGATAGTTGAAATAGACTGAAGAGGAACTGTTGTTGTAATAGGAAATTTATCCTAGCTATTTATGGGTCTCTATTGTATATTTAAAGAAGAGACCCAACCTATTGGGGGGCCGGCGCGACAGCTCAGTGGGCTAGAGCGCTCGCATTGAGTGCTCTGGTCACCTGAGAGCCTAACGGCACGTGGGTCGGTGGTTCGAGCCCCGCTGTGGCCATGTCTGTGTGGTCGCAGGATAAAGATCCCATGTCTTTCTTCGTAAAGAGTAGGGGGTGCCCCCCAGGGACATGGCTCCACTCTCCCTTCCTTCTCCCATTGACGCGATATGACTAAAAGTGGTTAAAGCGTCCTGAATATACAGCCAACCAACTCAACCTATTGATAGTTGAAATAGACTGAAGAGGAATTGTTTTAGTAATAGAAAATGTATCCTACCTATTTATGGATCTCTATTATATATTTGAGGAAGCGACCCCAATCTATATGTCTCCTAATTCTCAAAACACGTTAACACTATCGGATCTTCATTATTATTATGCAGAGAGTCGATATTGTGTATAACATATATAACAAGGATACATGGAATCAACTTAGCTCAACCACTTGGGCGTAGCCTTGCAATATGGCAATAGCGTCTAAAACTTGAAACTAGAATTTAAAACAAGAGTTATTTACTGATTATTCCTAATTTTACAAATGTTCATATTCGTGACAACATAGATATGAGTCGGCCAAATTTGGGCTGATGCATGTCTGTATAATTACTGATGCATGTCTGTATAATTATGGATGGCATGTGATGCAGGTCTATATAATAGATCACTGGAGGGAGCTAGGCGAATAGGACTAAATTGATTTAATTATTTTGACTTTCTACTATCTGAGATAGAATGAGTCGGCTAAATTGGGCTGATGCATTCTTTAAAATAACAAACAAATAATGATCATGCTAATTTGGTATTGATTTTTATTTAAACTAGGCAAGATTCTTGACAAGTGATCTCTGTAAAAACTGCCTCGGGTATACAACTCTAGATAGAACGACAAAGCGTTTATAACTCGCACGCCGCTATGAGGAAATGCTCCGCCTGTTGACATATTATACCTGAATTAGACTTAAACCTAATAATGTATAACGTTTTAATGGTTTATTTGTAAGTCTTGCTTTGTTTAATTGAAAATAAATGGTGGCTTATTTTAGAAAACAGGAGAGAGTATTGTGAAACGGTGACCCGCCACCTGGCGAATAACACTGAATATACGCTTATTCTGGCTGGGAGCCGGCCTAGAACTGCTCACATTGTCACAAGCATACGTGCGTGACCAGCTGGCTCCCAGCGAGTGCATTATAGTAACCAATGAAAACCATTCGAGCTTGGCGCCACCTGAAAAAGACCTACAACAACGGACAGACGAAGCCGAACTACCGAAGAAGACAGACGTGCCGAGACATCTCAGCCATTTGCTACCCAGACGACCAAAAGTGCTTTCACCCTCGGCTAGAGCAAAGCTCCCCTTAGGTACGACCCACAATACATGCAAAAATTAAACCAAAGAAACAGAGAAAAGTCAACGCCTTAAATTTAAATTCAACTCGTAATACTAGTAGTACAATTGCAGACATAATTTGAAATAAATAAAAACCAAAAACTTATCTGGATTCATACGCACAGGATGTCGAGAAGGCATTTGATACAGTTATTTGGGGCCGGGAACTGGTGTATTCTACTTTCGGAATACAAATCAGCCAATTTCTGCGGAACTTAACTAGCCTTTAAAACGTTGGGAATTTACCTTATTGAAGACAATAAGATGAAAACTACCAAAAACCAGAATCAATGGTTTCATGGGTGTAATAATATCATACAAGATTGGTCCATAGAAAACCTTTCACTGAAGACGAAATCGTTTTCAAAGCCTGGCATCCACTTTAACATGTGCAAAAGCTATTTGTTTCTCTCGAATTTATTCAACTTTTATTCAACGAAAATTTTCATTTCGTATGAAACAACGATCCTGCAAAGGTAAAGAGTTATACCATGCTATTTGACTGAAAATTAAGGGTTGAAAATGCCGCAGTTTTATTCTATAATAATAGAAAAACAATTCGTCAGTAGCAAACGGCTTGTACGAGACCTTGTACAACTATATACCGTACCATCTAATGAATGTCAAAACCGAGGAATAACCAGCATATTATTAGAATTCCTTAATAAACCATTATTCAGTTTCAGCAAGTGCCAGATATCTGGTATATTTTTTTCTGTCATACCAAATATACAGGATATCAGAACAAAACGTGTACGATGCAGCAAATTCATTCCAAGCAACAACTCATTGACACTAGTTTCATGATGCGGAAGGAAGGTGGTATTAATGTGGAAGGAAAGTGATATGAACATGGAAGGAAAGCGGTATTAATGTGAAATACAAGTGGTGAATGTGGTCCAACGTTTAAAGAATCACGAAGTGAAACGGTTTAGCACACCTTTTGTTTCAGAAGAAATATAAAATGCATATCAATCCCATGTTATAGAATAGAGTACTTGAATAATAAAGTTATAATAATAATGTTATAGAATAATGCGATGCCTAAGCAAGGGGTCAGTGAAACCATATCGATGTCACTGGATCCAAATGTGGATTGCAACTAATGCGTCTGTCGTTACCTTGAATGACACAAAGCATCAAATTACGTTGATATGCCAATTATTAATTAACTGGGCACATAACCCATATCACTATATTTATTGCTAGATGGTTTGATAGATCTTCTTTTAACATTACGGCTGACAGTAATAAGAGTACGAATTGGCGGATAAAAAATATATTTCGGCTGACAGTGCGGTCGTAATAAGTGTACGAATTGGCGGAGAGAAAACATATTAAAGGCATAAAAAGTGAGGTCTGACATTCATAGTCCTCTTGACCCCATATATATACCAATCAGAAACAAGGACACTACGCGGCAGCTAATACGATTGACAGCGAATGAGTTTTTTTTAACACAAGAGCCAATAGGGTGATGGGTGATGAGGGTCTGTCACAGCGGGGTCAAAATGCTACTGCCGTCGGCCGTTTGGTCGTATTGTTAGCAGTTGGAGGCAAGGTTCGCGATTTAATTTAGTTTGACAACTATTATAGAATCCTGGACATCACGGCATGCAACTGCGAAATTAACGATGACCAGAAAGAAGCTCCATCTTTGTATCTTTTCTTTAATTTTATTGATTTATTTTATCATTTATTTTGATAGGCTAACGAATTCTTAATATAGATGGGGGCTTTAATTGGTACAAAAATTTAACACGCTAAGTGATATGGTTCAACTCGCACTAAATATTCAAACAATAGCAACAAGAAAAACTGATGATAATAGGCTTAAGTATGTTATTACACTGTAATACACGCATATGACGCACTATTTTCTTTTATTAAGCGCAATGACGCAACTGGATGCTGACATTTTTGCGTTCCTCAGGGTTCTGGTGGCGCTAAACCTCTGGATCATTCTCTGATCCACGGTGTAAGCGAGCAGCCATTGGAAGAAGCCGCCGATCACAACAGTCCAGAATGTATGTCTTATCGTGGGATCCGGGTTGAAGCTAGCTCCCAGGAAAGGAACACATGCAATATTCTTTAGTAGCTGAGGCCAAAGGAACGGCATGATCCTTTTCATTGTAAACATAGTTACCAAACCGCTTATTCGTGCATTCTCTGACCCGATTATGCCAGTATATAAATTCACTTTGAGTGAGGTGTGCTACTGTACTTGCCAGGCATCCTATTCATAAGTTGCAAGTGACTTAGGCACGAAAATGCCATTCCGTCTTAGCCTCTTAGCTCTGTTAATGGTCGGATTCGTAATCCAGAAATGGTATTCAATACAATTCGACACTTGGCGATACATCCCCAGGGCCATAATAGCGAGCGCAAGCGAGCTCCTAAGGTAACATGCATGCGTAGTCAAAGTCCATTTCAAGCATAGGCTTAGGACTTTCATTTCGCGTAACAGCCCCCAAGAGGCGTTTTCGGATTCGGAGTAAATATCAGCTGTACATAAATGTATTCAAGCAAAGAAAGGTCGAAGCCTATTATGTCATTTCTTTAATCATTAAATCAGCTGCCCCACAAAATTAACGAATACTTATTCAATGTTAACACTGTATGTATACTTCAAATTAAAGTTAATTTAAAGGGCGACGGGCTAAATGACAATGTCTGTTGCCAAGCAGAGCGCTCTTGGTGACCGCCCATCGGCTGCTACCATAGTGAGTAATTGTGACGTCAAAATGTTATAAACATGACGTCACAATGGTCGTTCCTAAGCCACCAAATGATAGGACAAGCACGTGCATGGCATACGTTATCCCGCCAAAGATATTCTTTATGGCAAGCCGAAACGAGATTAATTATGAATGTTAATCTAGATGTATCCCCTCGGAATATCTGAATTAATAAATATACCCTCGCATTTTTTAGGTAGCACCTATCCATATTAATATAATAACAAGAGATATTCGACCATAGGTCGAGGACGAAAATACATAAGTATATTTGGAAGCTGTATTAATGGCGACGTTAAGAGTCGTCAGGGCCAATTTCGGCTAAAGGTCCTTATAGGGGCAATTTGGGCTAAATGCTGCCTTCGACAGTCAGTGTGGCACTGTAGGCGGAGCTTAATTGGACATCCAGTTTGAAGCCAAGGCGCTTCTCTTGAAACAATATTAACGGTATTTTCGTATCTTTTATTTATTATGTCTTCGTGACTTCACGAACTTCATTTGACGATCACGACAATATTCGCGATGGCTTCTATTTTGTTAAGTATACCTACTTACGAAATCATGGGTGAACTCATGAACTTGTGGGTGATGGTAGCTATTGCCCAATTAGCTGAACATCAAGCAGGCCCAAACTTTCGTAGGAGCACGTAAGCTATGACGTTGACGCACACTTAGCCCCCTCGCCATAGGTCTCTGAAGACGACGTGTTTAAGTGAACATGAAATGTTGTTCTCAAGAGCGATTGTTTGACTCATTATGAATGGCGCTACGAATTTTACTTTTTATCTAATAATACGTCATCGTGACGTGACATGACGTCATTTGACGTTCGCAAAATTGCTCATGATGGCTTTTATTTCTTTAATATGCCTACTTATCAACTCGAGTTATGACAGCTATTGCCAAAGTGACTGAAAATAAAGCAAACCCAACATTTCGTAGGAGCACGTTAGCTATGACGTCATTTTTGACGCATACTTATCCCCTGCGCCAAAAAAGTTACACCCGGCACAAACTGTCCCTGAACACGACCTGCAACGTCAAGCGACCCGAAAGTCGCCATACCTTATAATAGCTGAGTAATAGCTTACGAAAGATGTGTCACGTCATGACGTCATAGTAACGTTATGACGTGACGCACGACAACTTCCAAGTGGCAATACGCCAAGGTTTACTGCCAAAACTTATTCGATTGAAGAGCTAGGCGATAGAAAGAATAGTCCTTCAGCTATGGCTTGACGAAATGGTCAAAAGTTGCATTAGTTCATCATTGCGGAGACACGGAGACCTAGGACAAGAACAAAGAACACTGCATGCGAAGTGACATAGCAACTCATTTGTTTCTTTTACTAGTTCTCTGCAGATCGATGGTCCCTACCATTTGGCGTAAAGATCACAGCTCTGGCATGTTTTTCTTAATTTTGACGTTGTTTTAAAGATGGACACAATCTCCATTCACTCATCATTGGTGGCCCCGCAAAGGTGTCGTCCCACTTTGAAGCACTCTAGCGTCATAACTGGGCAACATCCGCCTGATTGAAGCATTAAGTGATCTGTAGAGGCTTATTGGCAACTAGTTGCAATTTTAGCATTTTTATCTGATTTTTGACGATTTTTCTTTCAATGGCAAGAATCTGTATGTTTATCATTAGGCCAGTGGCTTCGTTGCCATGGAAACAAAAAGTGATACAGATATCGCCGTGTTTTTCATATAACTTGCTTTAAGGTGATATTACGTCACTGTGTGGCGAAGGAGACTGAAATAACTTGAGCGGAAGTAGGTCATATTAGATCAAGTTCATTTTTCCCCATAGGATCCCATGTTAAACGATTTCGACTATACACCGAAAAGTAATGTGGCTATGAAACCATGTTGACAGATTATGACTCAGCTTAGTATTATCCATCCACAGGTGCAAGCATTGAGTGATGGCTTGAATAGGACACCCGTGGGAGCCTCTGTTAACACCCAAAAGCCGTATCTTTCACCATTGGCCAAATTTCAAAAAAATCCTGTGACGTCACTATTTGCTCCAATCGCATGCGATAAGCACTGAGGCTACTATGTATCATGTTTAACTAAGAAAAAAATGCCGGTGTCGCTTGATGGAGGCACTTGTGAAATACACGACAAAACAGTTTTCCCAGCCTAAAGATACAGCGCTTTAACATGGGAAGTCCCATAGAGAATTGCCGTCGGCCCTGGAACCGGAAGTAAGATAGGAACATATTGTTTTTAGTTTGCAGCTATACGCGAAACTACGTTTCCTACAATATGATCCTACTCACTCATTTTTGGAATTTTTTCCTGATTTTTGACGATTTCTTTTAAGTACCAAAAGTGACGTCATCGTGACGTCACGTGACGCATCAGAAAACTCTAACATTCGACACAACTCATCTCAATTCATATTTCTATGGCATATTAGAACATCATAGCGATAGCTTGATGGCAAATGTGCCCAAAAGCGAGAAAATTGACAGAGGTCATTTAGTGCGTTTTCCGCAAAACGTACGACCTCATGTTACTCAAAATGACTATTACGCATCAAAAAGTGAACAATACCCGAAAACTGCACCTTAAAGTGTAGCACATTTTGCAACTCACCTGGTATCTCTAGCTTTAATATTAACGGAGATGTGTGTATTCTTAGAGTTTTTTTTCAAAAAATCGCTGTGACCTTGACCTTTGACCTTTTGACCTGGGTCACGAGTATGTTTTAGCCCTACTGCGTTGCTATAAGGTACTGAAACCGATGCATGCAGTTGTTATGCCGTAAGAAGACTTCCCGTTTTGCGTGAAACAGACATACATACATACATATATATATAGAAACAGACAAACAAACACGACCGACCGACATATGACGAAAATTGAAATTTTCGTCATAATAATAACAATAAAACTACACAAAACACACACACAAAAAACATATATACAGTGACAATCAATTCAGCTACAAACTACCAAGGTAGTTAATCTAGCATAGACTATTTTAGTAATTTAGTAGCACTACGTGTGGTTTATGAATAACGGGGTCTGTTTACCCACTCCCAGAAGTCTATCCGACCTCCTTCGTCGGCGATACGCCAGGCGTTGCTAAACCCCCCAACCTCTATGGATCCCTGGATCAGCACGGCCGCCATCCCGGCAATCATGACTGCAAGCTGGAAGACATCCGTCCAGATCACAGCCTTCAGACCGCCCTGCAACACAGACCTTTGTCAGACCACGGTCTGCAAGACGCCCTGCAACACATACCTTTGTCAGACCACGGTCCGCATGCCGCCCTGCAACACAGACCATTGTCAGACCACAGCTTTCAACCCGCCCTACAACACAGACCTCTATCACACCACATCTTTCAGACCGCCCTGTAACACATATACTTGCAAATCCACAAAATCCTCAGGTTCAGTACAAGCCTTTGTTAGACCACATGCCCCAGACCGCTCTGGTTGGCAGGCTTAGTGGCAGTGATGGGATAGTGGGAGCGTGCCTTACCAGCGTGTTGTAGAAGGCGCATACGGCTCCAGCGGTGAGGATGCCGGCCCAGGTGGGGAAACCCGTCACTGCGGCGAGACAGACATAAATCAGCTGCGATGTACGACAGTCATCAAACACTGACCTTATAATGTGACTGCAGACTGGAGTCATGATGTCACGTGGGATACTAACTTGATGTCGCATCGAAAGATCACATTCCAATGCTGGTTGGTTACTGATAATTGCTTATCCGCGCCAAGTGTGGCTGGTAACGATAAAGCGACCAAAAGCGATGAGATAAAGCGACCAAAATCGATGAGATCAAGCGCTACAATGCGCCTTCACTGTCGCTATCTATTGGATCCAGATTTCTGCACTATTTGTGCAGCCACTTGACCTTGAAATGTCGTGAAGCAATATCCGATACCTCTTTGGTCCGCGAATCTCACAGTGTTGCAAAGTACTTGCAAAGTACTGACTGCATTATATCGATAAAAGTAGACAATATGCTGACTTTTCAATGATTAGTGTCTTCGCCCACTGACGAGCTTGACTATATATGTTAGATGGATAAGCTAATGCATATAACTTCACATTTCGAAGCGGCCCATATGAAGTAGCATAGCAATTAGTTTTCATGATACTGAATGACAGATGGTCGTTACCTTCGTTCAGAGCTGTTGAGGGTCCCAGCAATACTATTCCTGCGTACACCGTCTGCCATTGACATGAACATTTTTGCGCTGAATATTAAAACATTACAAACAAAGCTTTCAATTAGAGATGGCTACATAGTGCCGAATGATCAGCTTATACTTACTGTATATGTTCTACTACTTAGTTAATATCCGAACAAATACAAAAAGATACATATTTGGATGGTATAATGGTATTTGCAGTAGTTACGAAGCAGATACAGACTGTAGATTGAAAACAGAAATGGTTATAGGAATATATGTTACCGGCTAGCTTAATACGAACTATCCATATATCTTACCAGCTTTAATATGAACAAACAGGCTCCCAGAATGCGAACAGCTTTTGAGTTAAATCGTTTTTCTAGGTACTGAAATACCAAAAACATAAATCGTTAAATCGGTGAACACATTCTTTTTGTCAAACATGTATCATACATGCAAGTAAGAACGAATATTGACCATGTTCACATAATTATGCACATGTTTTACCAGTACCGTAAAGATATCTGATATGGTGTTGTTCACGAAACAACCAAACAGACATCAGTCCTTAGGACCACCGTTGGGAATGCTGAAAGCGATATTATATAAGCCCTTCATAAGCATCTAATCAGGGGTGAATGGGAAGGGGGGTGGGCGGATTCCCCCTCCTTGCTTGAAAGTCGCATTTTAAAATCTCCCCTACCCTCACGCCCAACCCCACATCAATTGCTTTTTGCCTACCAACATTAAACCCCCTTTTCAGGATACCTCATCCCGCCCTCTTGCAAGTATCGCCTGTGTAATCTGCAACCTGGCCCCAGTGACATCAGCCCCTGCGACCTGCAGGGGCCTGGAAGGGGGGCTAGGGGGAAGGGTCCAGTTTCGATTTCTTTTCAAAATTATTAGTGTCAGATATCAACTTTTCATGACGTTCCTTGCCGCTTTTGGGTCAGGCAGTGTCGTATTTTTTGCTAAAATGCCAGTCGATGTCGCTTTTTCAGATCTTCAGTGTCGGAATTTGGGGGTCAATGTGGCATGTCGATTTTCTTCAAGTATGGCTGTGTCGCGAGTGGTCATTCACATCTCCCAGACCCCTATCTACCGGAGGGGGCGTGGCGGCCTGCCTCGAACACGCTGACGACCTTGAGGCTGTAGAAGAATGGGCCAAAGACGAATGCACCGGGGAACGGAGCTAAGACCGCTCCGAGTATTTGAATGTAATACATGATCCCCTCCATGTAGATCTCTGCCGGCGTACCCAGCAGGGTCGTCGCGGAGAAGAAGCCGATGAGAAGTGACAGGGCCACGGGGACGGTGGCCATGCTGCTGTTGGCCATCAGGAAGGACTTCGTGGTCTTCTGGCCTTCTCCCGCCAGACCGTAGTACAGGCCGATGGCGGCCGAGATGACCAGGACAGACACGAACACCACATAGTCCCACGCAGAAAAGGTGGCCGGATCCTCAATCACATACTCGGTCGACATGCCTGTGAGTGTTTATTTCGTATATAGAGTTTTTTTAATATAATGAGAAGATGGGTGTTCATTTACCGGCCAGCCGTCTGATGGAGGCGTTCTAACCAGAAGTGGGAGGGCGACTGGTTCAATGTCACATGGAATCAGTAATTGGTAATAGACTTGTGAATATCAAGGCCGGTATTCATAACATGTCCCTGCAATATCAAGGCCGGTATTCATAACATGCCCCTGCAATGTCAATGCCGGTATTCATAACATGCCCCCCGCAATATCAAGGCCGGTATTCATAGCCTGGCCCTGCACCTACCAGCAATTCTGCTTTGTCCGTGCGGATCCTAGGACTGTGTTTTCCTAGTGTTTTTCTTGCGGCTGTCCGGATCATATGGTTGCTTTACAACCTCCAGTGTTCGTATCCGAACTACAAAATTTAATTAACCCTGTTTTGGAGACAACAATTACTTTACCGTGCAGTATCCATATATTAAGCAAATATTTCTAGATCCTCGTTTCCAAATTAACATCCTTTGACTTACAAGGGGGTGGGGGCATAATGTGTATGTTGTGCGGCCTAATACCTCCCTCTCAACATTTAAAATAAAAATTTAAAAATCATTTATTTGTCAAAGCAATAATATTTAATACATAAATAAATATAAATGAAAGATAAATATCACTTTAATATAGGAGACTCCGCCTAAGGTACACTGATATACCTCCACCTCCATCCTTGCCCTCCACTGATTTACTGTTTCGGGGTTTTGCATAAACCAAGTTAGGGGGACCAGGCCTATCTGTCACAGTAACTCACTATAGTATATATATCACTGTCAGCACTTTGCTTGCTATTACATTTTATATAATTAATAAATATCTGGAATAAGAAATCTCAAAGCCAATCCTTCTGGAGGAGTCTGCTGCTACTCATAGCCTGAGAATTCACATGTCAAACTGTTACGCTATAGTTTGACGGTCTATTATTTAACTGTCAAACTGTAAAGTCTATATTTTCAGACAAGAAATCTTAAAAGGCACCCTTTTCATACTTGCAATATATAGCCCATATAGAAGAGTGCGCAATGGAGTGTATATGGCGCAATGGAGTGTCATACTCCAAATTCCAAAAGATAAATGAATTACCACTGTATTGCCAGTTTGACCAGTTTATACAGCATTTTGATCCAATTTTTTTATTTTTCACCTGTCATTGTTTTTTCACAGATCTTGGATATGTCTACACAAGGGAAGAATATGGTAATGAACTCAAAAATGAAGAATATGGTAATGAACTCACAAATGAAGAACAAATCTATGACTGACAGCTGCTGACAATAAGTCTTCTAAATCTAAGTCTTTCAGTAGATTTAGGTGTGTATGTTTGGCAGCTACTTAAACAGTAGGTCCAGTTTAGCCCTTGTGTGCACAAAATTATCCTCACATACCAACATTTAATTTAATTTTAGACATTGTATCGTTATTGCAAGGCAGTTGAGCATGCCATATAAATGGTAGATTAGGCTTTATGTTAAAGGAGACATACACAATCAGTAGTTCAAAGATATCCCAGGGTTACTAGGCATATTATTACTGTCAAAAGCAAGTGCGTCACATGACAGGGCAGCTTGTTTAAGCTTTTTGCGCTGATCATGTGAGTGGAAAGGGATTACATACAAGAAGGGTGTGCATGGCATAGAAGACTGATTATTTTCATGTTCTTTCTATTTGTTTAACATATGAATGTGTTGTTTCTGAAATCCAGGCTCATGCTTTCATGTAAATATTGCAGCTTCACTCAAGTCTGCCCAGCCAGATGTTGACAACTACAAAGGACTCTGCAACGCAAAATGCGACTTTGTGGATACAGTATGGCTCAGATCAACGTGGATTCGCCAAAGAGTATTTCAATGCTGAAATAGGTAAACCTGCCACAAAAGTAAACTGATCTAATAATGAGCTAGATGTTGCTTTATTTTCAACTAAGTTCAACCAGTGTTTGAACATTTCTTGCCTTTAATCTGACAGTGCTGGACAGAATATGCCTAAAACATATGTAAAAAAAATTACCCAGCTAAGCTCTTATTCTGGTATGTATAGTCGCACCGTCGGTACACAAAATACACTCTGCGTTGAAAATGAAGGACGCTAGTATGGAATGTTGAGACAATAAAGATAGCTATATATGTACATACAACATTTAGAAACACTAATATATCACCAGATAATATAACTTATAGTATACACGATGAATAAGGGATGTAAACTGTGATGGATAATACACAACAGGCTAAGGGAAGAGTGGAGTGTTTTTCTTAAATAGGCCAAATAGTCCGTAGAATAGAAAGGTTGAATCTTGGGTTTGTACCTGTAATGTTGTGATGTGATCTATATTTGCCTATATTTCTTGTGGTTCTTGCGCCGAGCACCGTTAGTGCTGGGAGTCTATATAGATCGGTATATCGCCATTAATTTATAGGAGCACTGAACTGCCCTGCTCCTCAGTAATACTTGTTATACTACCATAAGCCATATACATATGTATAAGTTTTGTGGTTATAGTTTCCAGAATCACAGAGTCCTGGAGCAAATGATTCACTGGGTGTAACGACGCTGCTGCTGCTGTCCCTTTTGCAACATCCCCGGTGCTAAAAGGTGGGACCACAGCGCCAGGTGCGTCATTTTTTGTTGCAATATAGATATGTGTAGTACGTAATGTGCACTTCGCTGGCGGCTTGTTGCTCTGCGTAGCGACTCGATCTGGGTATTTAAAATCCAAATCTTATTAATATGTCTGTATAGTTAAGATGTAAAAATAATAATTACGGGTAGTGCTGCGAATCATATAGTTGTGAACATTATTGACTGATTAATAGTTATTGTAGATTTATGTAAAGCTGATATAAGTTTCAAAAAGTAATTCGTCCTAGTAAGAAAATCGTTGTTTTACTGGGCTCCTTAATGTGTGGAGGCAGAGAGACCCAACATTGTTTGCCAAGGACGTCATTGTTAAGACGTACGCAGTATACAATTACAATTATGTAACTCTTGAACTACGCCAAGCCCTACCGGATGTTTTCTCTGTTTTTGTTTGAGTCAATGATTCAAAAACTGGATTCAGTTGCCGAGACAAAATTAGCAAAGTTAGCCCTTAATTAACAGGTTTATGGACAGACGAGACCGATTGATTCTTTTCTGAAGCGTTTGTGTGACATGTATATCGTGGCAGGTCATCCCAGTCCAGGACTTGCACCACGAAGATGGCGTTAAATTTACCCCCTTTTTGTGTGGTGTGTGAGAGGGAAAATATTATGAAGATGTTTCATGGTGGGCAATCTGATTGAAACTTAGTTGCTAACTTTGATGTCGTTTCAGGTTAATCAAAAGTGAAAGACTTCATGAAGCGGAGGACCTTCGCATGCCGTACCTGAAAGTACGGACTAAAATCTTCAATGAACAGAAGAAATGAAAAGAAAGAGCAAGGGAATCGTTAAATGTAAAGTTCATGTGAAAACAAATAATAATGACGGTTAAAAAGTTATAATTGGCCGTTCGCGTTGAATCGATGGGTTTCCTGTCCATCTAAAAAGTTGATGTTGAATTAAAATACACTTCCCGGTTAACTAACACACGCTCATTGCTGATATCGCAATTTATCGTATCTAATCTAGACATGGACTGTAACCAATCGGCCATCGGTTATTAATTGTAAGCCTTGGACGCATTGTTTTATAATTCCCATTTATATTAAAATAAATGTAAAATCATTCACTCAAAATTGTAGTCCCGGAAAACTTTACGAGCTAATGTTGCTACAAGGGGTAGCCAATCTCCCACATTTGATATTTCATGTGTAACATTTGCCGCGCGACAAACGCGACATATTTGAGTCACCGTGGGGGCTTGAATTAGATTAAATTAAATTATGTTCCATGTTGCACGGTTCGGCCACTATCTGCTCAGGTTTTAGGTTAGAATGCGGCATAAACCGACAGACCTGTATGCAGTGCTTTTATTCTGGTTCGGCAGTTTTCAATGGAAAGTATTAGTTTGATTAGTTCAACTGATAATCTCTGTGTGTATGTAGTATGGTTTATTTCTGTCCGCGCGTAATTAGGCAATAAACCGTCGTTCGATATTGACAGGTCTTTCTGTGTCTGTACCTCGTGCAATTCCTCCTTCGGGACCACATCCTACGTACTTTAGAGAGACCTCAAAAAATATATATATTGTACTTTTAGGGGACATCTGCGCATATATATCATACTTTTAGGAGACCTCACTATATATATATATTGCACTTTTAGGCGACATCGTTATATATACCATATTTGTGGATACCTCCGAACGGTTATATCGTACTCTTTGGAGACCACACCTCCTATATTAGTTATGCAGAAGTGGTATAGGTTTTGAGGTCCCCAAAGACATATATGCGAGGATGGGTTTCCAAATTAATATATTTATGTCGAAATGTCCCCTAACAGTACAATATATATATATTGTTCTTTTAGGGGTCATCTTGACATATATGTCATACGTGTATGATGCCTCTTCACATATATATTGTACTCGACGCATATCAGTCTTAATTTATAAGTAATATATGTATGTCGAAATGACCCCTAAAAGTACAGTATATATATATATTGTACTTTTAGGGGACATTTCCCTATATATCATACTTTTAGGAGACCTCCCTATACATATATTGCACTTTTAGGCGACCTCGTTATATACATCATATTTGTGGCTATTTCCCCGCATTTATATCATATTCTTTGAAGACCACCCCAAAGAGATCAATGCGTGGATTGTTTTCCGAAAAATAATATATTTATGTCGAAATGTCCCCTAAAAGTACAATATATATATTTTGTGTTTTTCGGGGACATCACATATATATCATACTTTTATGATACCTCTTCACATATATATTTAGACGTTTAGTCTGATTAACGTGTGGTCGGCCAGCTGCTTTCCATACTTGTGATTTTTACCCATACTTTGTCCTGTGCTCCTGTGTCTCTTCGCATTAACTGCTCAACGTATGTTATTGGCAGATGTGATAATGTATGACGGACGGATAGCGGCCACTGTGCCGTTATTATAGGGCCTGGAGTCATCGATCTACAGCCTTCTGCAGGTTTCCATTGTGAGTAGAGTCTTTTAGTTACGATTAAGAAGAAATCACACCCCTCCTCCAGGCATCGATCTATTTGTATGTAACTTATCGTATATATATATATATATACGTTGTATATATCCTCCAATATCAATTAATTCATTTATTTGTAAAAGGCCGCCGGCCAAATAATGCATATATGGATATTTAACATATTTTGGTAAACGTAACTTTCATCGCTATCTTTAATTCTCAAGGACTGCTACTTGAATTAGTATATTTTCATTTATTGTGGGCATCACCCGAACAACGATATGTGCTATTGCACAAGCGCTCACATTGCAAGGGCGTATCAGTGGGGGGGGGGAGGTGTCCTGGGCTCTGCCCCCCCCCTTTTTGATAATACTCGGACACGCACGCTGATAAAGTTCTACTCGTTTTGATTGCAAAGTGAAATTGGGGTGAGGATAGAGTAGGTAGTGGGAGGGCGGGGGTGAGGGGTAGTGTTGTGATATCTCGGCCCAGGCCCGGTGGATGAAAGACACCAAGCGCCTCGGGCCAAATGGGAATTTCCATTTGGGATTCCACTTGGGAATTTCCATTTGGCCTAACGTGTAAGGTGTTCGCTCGGGATGCGGAAGGTCGCCGGTTCGAAACCCGCCTCTGCGGGTAGAACTTTTGGCGTCCATTCGGGCCTGGGACCAGAAATACTACATTTGGTGCCGATGGAGACGAACCTGGGTTGTCGGAGCCACCCGGAGCCACATGATAAGGCCAGCGTCCGGGTTTGACGGCGTGGCGCATGGTGGCGGTCACTGCGAGGTCGCAGTCGATTGGGGAAAGGGTGGAGTGTGATATCTCGGCCCAGGCCCGGTGGATGAAAGACACCAAGCGCCTCGGGCCAAATTGGAATTTCCCTTTGGCCTAACGTGTAAGGTGTTCGCTCGGGATGCGGAAGGTCGCCGGTTCGAAACCCGCCTCTGCGGGTAGAACTTTCGCAGTCCATTCGGGCCTGGGACCAGAAATACTACAGTGTCATAACTGGGGTGTAAACCCGAAAATGTAACTGATCGGGTTTAATATCGGCAACAAAGACGTTTACATCAACTGAGATATTTGTCAGAGCCGTCATTATATCTCACAGAACAAAAGTATATCATATATCACATATATTATGAGTTGTTGGCTTGTCCTGCCGCTTTTGCCTGTCGATGGCGTGAATTACTGTAATTATCTGTATGAAATGAAATAATATGAACCCAAATAAATATGACGAATTTGACCATAAAACATGGTCTATGCATACTGGTACATTTGGCACACGAATTACTATTGGAGTGTAGCGTGGGGGTGGTGTGAGGCTAGAGCGGAGGGGAGAGGGGCAGTAGCGTTATCAGAGCTGCCGTTATAACTACCTCACCGAAGAAAAAACTATAGCCTACTCATACTCATTGTTGTACAATGCGTCGTCGCTATAGTGGTTGCTATAAGACAGTCATACCCGCTCCTGACAATACACTCGGCTTGTTGCTGGTATCTCTTCTAAGGCGTTTATCTGAGCAATGTACCATAATGAATCTATATTGCAGTGTGCACTACATTGCAGGCGTCTTGAATCCCCCCCCCCCACCTCCCCTACCAAATAAAAAATAAGAAGACTATGTGTTTATGAAGTTAGTTATCTTGCCCTTTTGAGCGCAGGAAAATGACGTATCAACTTGCCACTTGATTGTGAATATCCAGGTCAATAACTTCTCTATTTACGTCTGTCTGTCACACCCACATTATCATTAAATCATGCATTTGTTGGTACTGTTATTAAAAGTGAATATCAAAGTGGACGTATCATGCAACACAACCTAATATTAGTATTATACAAAAACGACTGACGAGTTATGCATTTGATCACTCAAATGCATACTTATTCATTCACTATACCGACAGTCTTAATCGCGTGAAGTACCATTGAGTCGCGAAAGAATACAAACCAAATGCTCTACTCCTAAATTTATTAAAATTAGAAAATACGACCAACAAGGAGTGAGCAGCCTAAGACAGGAATTGCTCTCAAGCCATATTTATAGCAAACTAGACTATAATAAAATGGCTGATACAAACGTTGACTATGACATCCTGGAAGGTGAGATCCTTCATGCAAAAGAGAAGTATACTTGCCAACCCAAATCGTAAAATTGTGTAAGTATAAACATAAACGGTCCACATGGATAACAAATGTGATTATTAAATATAAAGCATGTTGGGACAAATTATACAAAAAAATAGTAACGACCCCCTTAAAACTAATCGCCACACTTAATGGAGTTCTCAAACGTAATATACAATTAGTAAAAAAACGTTACTTCTATAAAAAAGAAATTGAACAATGCTGAACTGATATTAGGCAAAACATGAGATGCATTGAAAGACATACTGAATCGGTCAAAGAATACAAGAATTTCCAGAATTCTTTGAAGTTGGGAACAGTGTTATATGCGATCGGTTTGAAATCGCTAATCAATTTAATACATTTTTTACCAATGTAGTTCCGAAACTTGCTACAGCAATGAGTGCGACCACAAGAGGTGCGTTTAAGAATACTTAAGAACCCCATACATTAAGGCGTTCAATTTTTCGATCATCACCAGTCATATGACAGAAAAAATAATCGAAAAGCTGAAATAACAAAGTAGTTGTGGAAAAGACGATATCTCTGTTAAATTATTGAAGGCGATAATATCGGAGATATGAGGCACTCTAACTTTAACAGTCAGTCGCATTCAACGGGCATTTGGCCTCGGGCCTCGGGCGGATAATGAAAATGAAGGGCTGCCACGACTTGATAAAGGGCCAATAAAAAGCCTAACGTCATGCAAAACTTGCTCTATTACTATTATTACGAGTTAAATCTAAATTTAAGGCGTTGACTTGTCTCTGCTTCTTGGGTTTAATTTCCGTATGCAACGATCGAAGTAAAGCCTTTTTCGACTGACTGTCCGCAAGTCGCAAGCCTTTCCACCAGTCGCCTGTTTGATACTATATATGGTTGCCAAGAAACATGGCACGTGCAACTAGGCAACTAGGCAGGTAAGAAGGCCATTTAAAGCTATAACATATATGGTTGGTTGGCATCCGTCCGTTTGCGAAAGACGATGGATTTGCAGCTTTGTTTGGTTTAAGTTATGCGATTCGTAACGCGGCATTTACGTTGATGACTGAGTAAGCCTATCTGTGATCGACAAAGCTTTCCGCAGTATAATACCCACTCTGTGCTATAACTACAATTCTTTTGTGCGTGACGTCATGTTTCATTGTTCTATGCATTGTCGCTATTGCAACGATTGTCGATTGCATGGGCAGAAGGGCGGTTTGGGTCAAAATACGGCATTTTTTAGCCGCCTTCAGATTTAATGCTATTGTACTAGTTAACATGACTACCTAATAATGAGCACCGTCAAGTCATTTGTATATGATTCACGAGATGTAAACCGTAGTGAGTTAATAAATTATGAATTGAACAAAATAAACGAATAGCTAAATATCAATAAATTATCATTAAACACAAAACAAAATTCATGGTTTTTCACATGCCAGGAGGGAGGAAAATGCAGGTCCGCGATATTTTCATAAACAACATCCGTCTAGAATGCGTGGAGGATTTAATATGTTAGGCATCACAATACAAAGCAATATGAAATGGCATAGTCGCACAAATAAAATAGCCAACAAGATTTCAAAGGTAATAGCTACAATGAACAAACTCAAATATATAATACTCGAGCGTACTCCTCAAACAATTTATATTTCACTTGCAGTGGCACACTTAAATTATTGCATTCGTGCCTGGGGCTACTGTACAACCCGGATCACAAATCTACAGAAAAAGGCTGTTAGGATAATAAGTCTAAGTAAATTCCCTTCCCATACTGAACCAGGTTTTTCATAATTGTTAAAGGTATATGATATTCATTGGCGGCAACAGCTTAAATTTTACCATAAGTTGATAAATACAAACCTGCCACATTATTTCGCCCAAATACCAATCATACGTAACTCTGATCAACATTCCTACGATACAATGACTAAGAGACTGGTACGCACCACATGGGCCCATCATGTTCTTACAACCACATGTGTACGGTATAGTTTAATTAGCATTATAAACTCAGATTCTAGACGTACTCATAGTTCACAAGGTTTCGCAAAATATATCAAAAATCATATCGCAAGCAAAGATACTAACTTGATTGCCATATCCCAAAATGTTATGTATGTCAAGTCACTTAATTCTATATATTATAAATTTGATCTTTAATCTAAGTACTCTGTTATCTCTGCTTTTTTGCTCAAAGATAGGTTTATGGAAATCTGATTGAATGTAGTAAACATGTACGATTTTTCGTTTAATTGACTTAATTTCTTCTGGGTTATTACAACTTATTCTCTATTTTTTTCTATTCTTTAAAAAAAAATAGCTGCGGATTTTCATGGTGTCTTTTCATTCTAGTGTGGTCGTAATTGGAGTCTCCTGCACTACTATTGATTACAATATGAATATGATTAATTTTCTCATTATAGCCAATATTATGACTTGAATTGTCACTATTATCAGGATTATGATTATTCGAATTATAAGCATAGTTATGTATGTATATCTTTATTCACCCATGTATCACTATATAGCTACATGTTAATTAATTTTATTTCTACCAGAACCTGATAGTGGATGTGACTATTTGTTACCTCGCCGCCATAATCTAAATGTACACAGTAAAAATAAATGTTTATTGACTGACTATACCGACGGCATTAAGCCCGTAAGATGCTCTTGTCATTTGAGTCACTTTACTGACAGTATTAATCACTCATGTCGCTATTTGATTGCCACTTGACTGACTGACTGAGTCACTAGCCCTGTCCATACCTGTGCTACTTATGCTTGTTCGTCTGTAATTCACTCACAAAATCAACCGGATGACATTTGATTCCTCTACATATTTCGATCACTCGGATGATGACGCTGAGGAACTCACAGATCTTCTGGCGCTTGGTTTGATGGCAACAGCATCGGATGGCCTCGCCCAAGCAGCGCCTGGGAACAGGGAATTATGCGGTGAATTAATCGTGTTTGTATTCGGCAGAACTTCTGTTTACTTAAAACAATAAATACGATTTTGTCACATGCATTTGGACCTTTTCATATTTGCCAGGACAGTTTAATTAGCTATGTTGACTTTAATATATATGTCACTCTTTCGCATTGCGTAGCATGTGTGAAGGGTTTATATATGGAACCAAACTGGTTCCTTTTTAGGTTGATATTATAGTTAACACGACTCGCCCCGACCTTAACCTTCCAGCTGGCGTTGTTTCGGCAGCCATCTTTGCCGCCGCAGGACCTGGGACGATCTTTCGGCAGAGGGCGTTACGCTTGCGCCATAGTCCGTCTGTGAGGAACGAGCTCCGTCTGCCGGCAGAGTGGACCTGGGATCCAAGATGAGAGTAATCGACCGAGCTGCACCCTAAGCGCCGTGTGATATACATCCAACATATGCCGGGTCTCTACCATCAAACTACATCATTCACGGCGTAGTGCAGAAATAGGACGGTCCCGGAGGACAGAGTCAGGAGGTTGGTATAGGGCGCCTTACTGTGGTCTTTAGACATATTGTACCTGGTGTGTACCAGAGTGGGAACCGCGGTAAATACGATCAGGTTGTTCGCTGCGATGTCACCGACCCGCTCTGTTGTGGTATATGTTCATCGACATCATCATTTTCCAACTGTTAGCCGAATTGGCACCGGTAAATAGCGGACATGTTTCATCGCTTTTTGCTGGCCAAATCATTTTAGGTCAAAAGACGCGTTAAATATTAGATTTTGTTTTCTTGCGCAACAGTTGATCAGTATTAGTTATTGTGTGTCCCTACTTCAATATATATTCGTTTTTATGGACAATTAAGGTTCCACTTTGAAACGGACTCATCTGCAATTTCTTTAAATGTATGTTGATGTCTCTTGTAGCATATATCTCTCGATTGCTGATGGCCAATGTTCTGTTATTATCCCCCCAGTGCCTGCGCCAGGTGATGATGCGAAACGATAGTCTTTCCCGCTCTCGGTGAGGGGGATCTGCGGACTCAGAATGTAAGCGCCAATATTATGCACGAAGAGGTCGTTTTGTCCGCCGACCGACGTGGGAGCTCTTTGCTGAAAAACATCCACTTTGTGTTGCATCCTCAGGATTTTTCCCTCGTGCAGGTAAATGTGTAGGGGACGTAGTATTTAATTTTTTATGATCTATCTCATGCTGTTATGATATACCCAGTGGTAATAATAAATAGGCGCAAAAAAAAAGTGCCCCCCTTTCTCTGAAGAAGGGGGCACAGGGGGCACGTTTACTATTCTTTCTGCACCCCCTCCCCTCCCCCGGTCGCAAATAAATGGTGCCCCCCCCCACCCCGACCCCTTTCGTAACTTCTTAGATCCGGCACAGGAATCTGTCCTGTTAAGTGCCGCTAAGGGCGTTTTTGATGTCGTTATCGATAATTTAAAGACACTTTATTGTGATGACTTCTATAAGCTGAAAGTTCATTTTGCGATGGTTCTTGTAGCGGTATGAAAGGAAAATATAAAACAGGTATGAGAAAATTTTGCTAGAGTTTAAAAAAAAAATTATTGGACATTTTTGGTGATTACGGTTCACACTGTCACATAGCTGCATGCAATAGTGTTATTTAGTTTCGCTCTTACCCACTACTCTGTATTATATTAAAAGAAACCTCGACTCCATCGCAAGCCCCGGTGGAGTAACGTGGGATATTAGACCGATCCAGGCGCCGACACTAAGCCCCGCCCACGCTTGAGTCATTTTCCTTACTCGTGAGTAAGAAATTGACAATCACAGCTGATGGTAGGTATAAGTGATAAGTACTCATCTCTAAAACTAACAAAAAAGTGTCATGCTACTTTTGTTCGACTTGTTTGTCTGAATGATTGACAGCCTGGGTGAAGGGCTTTCCAAACCTAATGCCATGTTTACACGATGCAATACGTTGTAAAGTTCATTGCATGAAATCAAGTTTTCGTCCAACTCTGCAATTAGAGGGCCGGTTTTCCACGCAGCGTAAGCTTAGGGCATGTTCTAAAGTTTCGATCAACTTTAATATTTGGGAATTAATAACCTATCAGCGTCGAGCAATTCAGCTAATCAGCGTTAAGATGATCATGTTGACTTTATTGTTTGCATTATGACATTGATAAAGTTTGTGTAGCTTGTATGCATGACGCTATGACGCGCGATGCCCTAATGGTATGTTCGCTAGGTGGCGGTAGTGAAAATTGTTGAATCGGTTGGTACGTGGTTTGACCGTGTGAACCGTTGACCGACCGATACTTGGACCGTTGTTACGACTATTGAAGGAACGATCGTACCGTGTAAACCCGGCATAACACCGCACGATAGATCAGTGGGTTGGAGCGTTCGTTTTGGCCACATGAGAGCCTAACGGCACGCGCATCGGTGATTCAAGCCCTGCTGTGGTCATGTCTGTGTGGTCGCAGGGTAAAGATCCCATGTCCTTCTTTGCACAGAGTAGGGGGTTACCCCCGGGGACATGGCTCCGCTCCTCTATTACCTTCCTTCCATTGATGCGATATGACCAGAATAAGTTACAGCATCCTGAATATACAACCAAACCAAACCCTGACCCCAACCTAAAACAATGTTATCTCACAAGCTAATTTAACTACTCCAAACTTTACTTACTGTTCGCAATATATTTATGATAGAATCAATATTTTAACCCCCCTTCGGCCTTGCAGTACACGTTTTAATTTCTAACCTTCCTGAATTGAACATACCACATGGCTCAACAATGATATATATTGCTTCTTTTAGCAATGCGTCAAACCTGGCTTCGGCTAGAGAAATCGCCCTGTAGTCGTTATTATAGAATGGTTCACTCATCCCTCATCCCCCATGTTTGTCGCAAGTCACACAGAAAGCAAATAAGATGACGACGACATTTTGTTTTGTACATCTACATGGCTTGCTCTTGCTCTCCTGCCAGCTCCCCCTGGCCGCGCGCTCCGTTGCCAGGGTAACCACCACCCTGGCCAGACTCCCGGTGCTAACACTGTTGTTCGACCTCTTTGTCGGTGGTCCTCATCTTGCAGAGCTCTTTGTGGCGACACGCATCATCACATGGCTCCTCTAGACCGGTGTTGGTGTCGAAGTACGCTCGGTACTTGTCGAACAGGGCCGGGTCTTCGTCCATCCTGCGGTACAAGCATGGCACGTACATGGCACATACATGGCACATACATGGCACATATATGGCACATACATCGCACATACATCGCACGTACATCGCACAAACTTGGCACATACATCGCACATACATCGTACATACATCGCACATACATCGCACGTACATGGCACATACATCGCACATACATCGCACATACATCGCACATACATCGCACATACATCGCACATACATCGCACGTACATCGCACAAACTTGGCACATACATCGCACATACATCGTACATACATCGCACGTACATGGCACATACATCACACAAACTTGGCACATACATCGCACATACATCGCACATACATCGTACATACATCGCACGTACATGGCACATACATCGCACAAACTTGGCACATACATCGCACAAACATATCACAAATATTGCACTCATATAGCACATACGTGGCACATACATCGCCCAAACATGGCACATACATATCACAAACATGGCACATACGTCGCACAAACATATCACAAACATATCACATACATCGCACAAACATTGCACAAACTTGGCACATACATCGCACAAACATACCACAAATATTGCACTCATATAGCACATACGTGGCACATACATCGCACAAACATGGCACATACATATCACAAACATGGCACATACGTCGCACAAACATATCACAAACATATCACATACATCGCACATACATCGCACAAACTTGGCACACACATATCACAAACATGGCACAAACATATCACATGTATATACTTAGCCCATACCTAGCACATATAAGGAATAATCGCAAGATATAATCCGAGATCATGTTAATCATTAGCGCATGTTCCTAGAGTAAAAAGTCTTATACGGCCACGCACTAAAGTGTTTTAATTATTGCATCTTGCTGTGTACACAACCAAGGGCGTCACGCTCTTGTATTCGTAGGCCCGCGGGTTTTGTATATTATCGACTTGTCATTTTATTCAGTTTTTAAGAAATAGAGGGCATTTTTTTTTGTAACAGGCAAAGCAAGATTTTTTTTGAACAAAGCACAAAGCGGAGCCATATTTTTATTTCACAAAAAAAACAAAAAACTCCTCCCCCCCCCCCACCCCCACACACACACACACACAAACACACAGCCATGTGGACATCACATGTTCCGTGCCTGAGATGCATAAGGTGGGCTAATTAAGCTTAAAAGTGCTTTAAAAGTAATTACCAGAACAAGACACGAAAACTGAAATCTATCGCTCTCACTAGGCGGCCGATGTTGTGACACCAGCTCCGGGATCAACCCAATTCGCACTCTCCGACAGGGTGCTTTCAAAATGTTTGAATTATCACTTCCCAGGGTGAAACTTGACGTGGTCCTTACGCGCAATGCATATGGCATTGCTTCTCATACCAGATTGTCTCAGCGCAGATCTCTTATCCTATCATCGCCTAAAAACTCGGACAGTATATAGGAAGATTTATACAGAATCAATGCAGGGGCTGATCCAGGAATTTCAAAAGGGGGCGTCCACTGAAGACTTGCGACCGGGGTGGGCTCCAATTTCTCTCCACTGAAAACCGGACCCCCTGGACCCCCCCCCCCCCCCTCCACCCCCTACCGCTGGATCCGCCCAGTAATATCATATCCATATCATAATATCCATATCATACCTTTAGGTGAGATCCATGAAGGACTCGGGCAGGAGGTCCGGCATCCCATAGTCCACGGATGCGCGGTACGTCAGCTGGATCTGAGGGTCGTCTCCGGAGTCTGAGGCCAACAACGCGTCACTGGGCAATGACTACACTTGGTGTGTGATAAAGTGACATGATGCTATGGTTACCGTATCCGATACAATTCAACATAGATATAATGTTATCGGCTACTAGAATAGCCGCATATAATATATACATTAGGATTGATTCCCCTGGACATGCCTGTGATTGTGGCCGTGGGCCACTGGTGACGTCGAAAGTAGGGGAGACCGGGGCTAGTTCGGCCAGTTTTCACTCAAATTGATCTGTAGGCCATTATGGTAGGAAGCCATGCTACGTCTGATATAATAGGTACACATCTCGGCTAGGACACTGGCATTATTTTACAGTTGTAGATTGTTTATTAACCACATAATTTAACACAACACCAAAGGCACTAAGGTAAAAATGGCGGACATGCCTCGTGGAGGGGCACGTTCGCCCCCTTAATGGGGCAAGTTTGCCCGCAAGGACAACGGTGCCAAGAAATACTTGTTTTGTCCGAAAAATATTTAGTTCCAGGAAATCGAGTAGAAGAAACATTTGCAAAGACAAAGTAAGAAGACGAAGTTTATAGACTTTCACATTCCTAAAGTGAACGGTATAAGAAAAAATCAGTCAAGGGCTAGTACGCATAGAAAGACTCGGAATCAGAGGTCCACGTAGGTTAATGTGTTATCTACCCTGGTGCACTCCTGGTGGGCCCATTTAGTGCACTACACCCAGATTTCGCCATTCTCGCTGGAGTAGCCATACCAATCACACAAGGCGAACATGCCCCATCGTCGGAGGGCAAACTTGACCCACGAGTAATTTTAGTTTTGACTTCGTTTCACACAAAATGTAAACTGATTACAGGGGTGAACTAAATGTCACTAAATACGGGATTACCTGTCATGTTGAATGAATCAGATATATATAGATATAATATGTCTTGTCTACACCACATATGTAGCAAATTCAACAACATATACCAGCAAAAAAATGGCTAACGCAGTTTGATTTCATGTTTTTGCTTCTAGTCACGAGATAGACGCGCGGAACGAATCAAGTGACCTGCTGTTGTCAGCTGGTCGAACATTACATAACCGAATAACATAATAATCAAAGTGGCCGGATTTACCCCGGGGGCGAACTAGCCCCGGTCTCCCCTATAGCTTACTGTACATGTTGGACGATAATGAAGTTATGCACTCACTCATGGCATTCTCCAGATCCAGGTAAAACGTGTCCATGTCCAGAAGCTCGAAGGTGTCCGGGTGTAGGTAGAAGACCCTGCCGGACGGGTTAATGTTGGTCTTGGAGGACACAGATGGGCTGGAGATCTGCACATTGTAGGCTTCCCCTGTCGTCCCGTTCGATGTCTGCCGACAAATATATATAGTTGTTTTAATTCTACTTTTTCTTTTAAGAAGGTTATGGGGATCGTTTTAAGTGTACGAATCTTTCGCCCAGCATAGTTCACGTTTCAACGACTTGCAAACTCACGTGCTTGTTTTACCTAAAGCGCGACTCTGTGTATTGCCGTTCCGCAATATAACAGTAACTCAACTTTGCGTTTTATTGACCTGATATCAATCCAACCCGAGGCTGCCATTGATGAAAGACCAAATAAAGGTTGTGTTAACATGCCTCCTTCCTTCTTGCTATTGCACATAACTTGAAGTTGACGATTTAAAATTAGCTCAATTGCCGGATCATAAATTATTGTCTGTTTTGTGAATTATGCATCGTTTGGTATCTTCTATTAAACTACTTTATGAGCCTTCTACTCTAAACTTGGGTATCCTATTTGATGCCTCAAGAGATTGTTTTTCACATGTGGTCAAAATGTTATTTAGATGCATGTCAAGCAATAAGGAACATTGATAAAGAGCTCCACCATTGAAATGCGTGTAAATCTGGATAAACATAGTAGCATATATATATTCTTACCACTTTTTGAAGTCCGCATCAAAAGCTCTTTTAGCGGCATATTACGATAGCATTGGACAGCACATAGAGCTGTTGGTAGTTACATTCTAGTAATACGTTAATGCACTCGGAACGTGCCTTTAGTTATATATGTTGGATTTCGCTGTAATGTGTGTGCTCTAATTATTGTTTCCACGTACGCAAACTGGACTTACGATGACCCATTTGTCCTTGTGACTGTGACCTTGAAGGTGCAATATGATGACGTCACCGTACCGGCTGAGGATGTCTTCGAGGAAGGCGTTATAGCTCTTGAAGCGGCCACCAGTTCCTGATTGGTGATGCCCCAACAAAATTATCTGCCAGATTAAGGAATATAAATCCATGTTATAGCATATACATGTTATAGCATATGTATTGGTATTGAATACATATTTTATTTCAACTTTTTGTATGAAATAAGGATTTTAGTGTCCATATTTTTTCCAGCTGTGTTCCCAGCATCTGCAAAGAGTCAAAGGAGAAAACTTAATTCCGTTACATTGACGCGGTTTTCGTCTTTTCGTTATTTCGTTAAGTATATCAAAAAGGCGAGACAATGTAATACTGCACTCATACTTATGGTGTTCCCCTACCTTCCCTATATCTGTACATCCCTGGGGCCGTATTCATAATCCCCTCGTAAGGTACGCACGAAAAGTGCATTTTCGTCTTAGCCTCACCAGCTCTTTAAGGTGGTGCTTATCTTTAATATAATTTTAGCACTTTCTTCATTCAAAAAATCCCCTTCTTGTGTGACTACTTATCTATTTTTAACCCGATAATCGGTCGACAAATCTTCTACTTAGCGCTAAGTCTTGTGGCGTAGCCTAAGTGGTGATTATGAATACGGCCCCTGTACCTTGTCCCCACTGTCCCTGGTAACACTAAGAGTGTCCTCCATGTGCTGTCTCATCCTGGCGTAGTCCGGTCCGTCCTCACTCACCAAGTTGTACCCCTACCTTCCCTATATCTGTCCACCCCTGTACCTTGTCCCCGCTGTCCCTGGCCGCACTCAGAGTGTCCTCCATGTGCTGTCTCATCCTGGCGTAGTCCGGTCCGTCCTCACTCAGCAAGTTGTACCCCTACCTTCCCTATATCTGTCCACCCCTGTACCTTGTCCCCGCTGTCCCTGGCCGCACTCAGAGTGTCCTCCATGTGCTGTCTCATCCTGGCGTAGTCCGGTCCGTCCTCACTCACCAAGTTGTACCCCTACCTTCCCTATATCTGTCCACCCCTGTACCTTGTCCCCGCTGTCCCTGGCCGCACTCAGAGTGTCCTCCATGTGCTGTCTCATCCTGGCGTAGTCCGGTCCGTCCTCACTCACCAAGTTGTACCCCTACCTTTCCTATATCTGTCCACCCCTGTACCTTGTCCCCGCTGTCCCTGGCCGCACTCAGAGTGTCCTCCATGTGCTGTCTCATCCTGGCGTAGTCCGGTCCGTCCTCACTCACCAAGTTGTACCCCTACCTTCCCTATATCTGTCCACCCCTGTACCTTGTCCCCGCTGTCCCTGGCCGCACTCAGAGTGTCCTCCATGTGCTGTCTCATCCTGGCGTAGTCCGGTCCGTCCTCACTCACCAAGTTGTACCAGTTTCCTGTCGTACTGAATGCAAGAATTATGAGCAAACTATGCTGGTCTAGACCTGGGGCCGTATTCATAATCTCCTCGTAAGTTACGCACGATAAGTGCATTTTCGTCTTAGCCTTACCAGCTCTTTAAGGTGGTGCTTACGATTAAAAATTCCTCTTCAATATAATTTTAGCACTTTCTTCATTCAGCAAA
This sequence comes from Arenicola marina, assembly GCA_964019135.1. Classification (NCBI taxonomy): domain Eukaryota; kingdom Metazoa; phylum Annelida; class Polychaeta; family Arenicolidae; genus Arenicola; species Arenicola marina. The sequence continues at coordinate 8,445,063 of OZ025264.1, forward strand.
TCCACGTTTTGTGTGACTACTTATGTATTTTAAACCAGCGGGGCCGTATTCATAATCGCCACTTAGGCTACGCCACTTGACTTAGCGCTAAGTGGAAGATTTGTCGAGCAATTATCGGGTTCAAAATACATAAGTAGTCACCCAAGAAGTGGACTTTCTGAATTAAGAAAAGTGCCAAGATTATATTATGAATACGGCCCCTGGGGCAGCATTCATAATCACCTCGTACTTCACGCACAAAAAAGCGAATTTTCGTCTAGCTCGTTGTGGGGGTGCTCAAGAAATCCTCTTCACAATAATTTTAGCGCTTTCTTAATTCAGAAAATCCACTTTTTGGGTGACTACTTATGTATTTTAAACGCCTGAGGCCGTATTCGGAATCGCCACTTAGGCTACGCCACTAGACTTAGCGCTAAGTGGAAGATTTGTCGAGCGATTATCGGGTATAAAATACATAAATAGTCATCCAAGAAATGATTTTTTTTTAATTAAGAAAGCGCTAAAATTATATTGAAGAGGATTTCTTAATCATGAGTACCACCTTAGAGAGCTGGTGAGGCTAAGACGAGAATGCACTTGTCGTGCGTAAGTTACGAAGGGATTACGGCTCCTGGCATCAGTCCACGCAGGCGTTTAGGGCACCTAGTCCGATGCCCTTCGTGTAACCATTGTATCGTTTTTTGGCGCAATAAAATTATCTTTAAGAACAAGAGTCAGTCATTGTAACATCTTTTTGACGCAATATTATCTTTCGGATTTAAATTGTCTTTCTCTTGCGGCCTCTTTTCAGCATCGTGAGTAGATTTTTTGCAATCGGCGGTCAATATCATGTACAAGTAGCAACTCGAGCGGAGAGGTTACCCGTAGTTACTGTTGTAGGAGAGGTTACCCGTAGTTACTGTTGTAGGAGAGGTTACCCGTAGTTACTGTTGTAGGAGAGGTTACCCGTAGTTACTGTTGTAGAAGAGGTTACCCGTAGTTTCTGTTGTAGGAGAGGTTACCCGTAGTTACTGTTGTAGGAGAGGTTACCCGCAGTTACTGTTGAAGGAGAGGTTACCCGTAGTTACTGTTGTAGGAGAGGTTACCCGTAGTTACTGTTGTAGGAGAGGTTACCCGTAGTTACTGTTGTAGGAGAGGTTACCCGTAGTTACTGTTGTAGAAGAGGTTACCCGTAGTTTCTGTTGTAGGAGAGGTTACCCGTAGTTACTGTTGTAGGAGAGGTTACCCGCAGTTACTGTTGAAGGAGAGGTTACCCGTAGTTACTGTTGTAGAAGAGGTTACCCGTAGTTTCTGTTGTAGGAGAGGTTACCCGTAGTTACTGTTGTAGGAGAGGTTACCCGCAGTTACTGTTGAAGGAGAGGTTACCCGTAGTTACTGTTGTAGGAGAGGTTACCCGTAGTTACTGTTGTAGGAGAGGTTACCCGTAGTTACTGTTGTAGAAGAGGTTACCCGTAGTTTCTGTTGTAGGAGAGGTTACCCGTAGTTACTGTTGTAGGAGAGGTTACCCGCAGTTACTGTTGAAGGAGAGGTTACCCGTAGTTACTGTTGTAGGAGAGGTTACCCGTAGTTACTGTTGTAGGAGAGGTTACCCGTAGTTACTGTTGTAGGAGAGGTTACCCGTAGTTACTGTTGTAGGAGAGGTTACCCGTAGTTACTGTTGTAGGAGAGGTTACCCGTAGTTACTGTTGTAGGAGAGGTTACCCGTAGTTACTGTTGTAGGAGAGGTTACCCGTAGTTACTGTTGTAGGAGAGGTTACCCGTAGTTACTGTTGTAGGAGAGGTTACCCGTAGTTACTGTTGTAGGAGAGGTTACCCGTAGTTACTGTTGTAGGAGAGGTTACCCGTAGTTACTGTTGTAGGAGAGGTTACCCGTAGTTACTGTTGTAGGAGAGGACCCTGAGTCCCGGTCGGATGTCCTGGCTGAAGTAACCGCCGTCCATGATGGTGGCTGCCTGCTCCGGTCCAAAGCCCGCCACGGGTTGCCAGGCCTCCAGGTACACCGCGTTCAGCTCCTGCAGCAAACACACGTCTGGCGTCACAGCCTCATCACAGACACCTCTCACGTCATAGCCTCATCTCGCACACCTCGGACGTCACAGCCTCATCACACACACCTCTGACGCCATGGCCTCATTACACACACCTCTGGCGTCACGGCCTCATCACTCACACCTCTGGCGTCGCAGCCTATTCACACACCTCTGGCGTCACGGCCTCATCACTCACACCTCTGGCGTCGCAGCCTATTCACACATACCTCTGGCGCCATGACCTCATCGCACATACCTCTGGCGTAAAGGCCTCATCACTGACACCTCTGGCGTCATGGCCTCATCACACACATCTCTGGCGTAAAGGCCTCATCACTCACACCTCTGGCGTCGCAGCCTATTCACACATACCTCTGGCGCCATGACCTCATCGCACATACCTCTGGCGTAAAGGCCTCATCACTCACACCTCTGGCGTCACGGCCTCATCAGACACATCTCTGGCGTAAAGGCTTCATCACTCACACCACTGGCGTCGCAGCCTATTCACACATACCTCTGGCGTCACGGCCTCATCACACGCACCTCTGGCGTCACGGCCTCATGACACACACCCCTGGCGTCACGGCTTCATCACACACACTTCTGGCGTCACGGCCTCATTACACACGCCTCTGGCGTCACGGCCGCATCACACACACCTCTGGCCTCACGGCCTCCTCACACACACCCCTGGCGTCACGGCTTCATCACACACACTTCTGGCGTCACGGCCTCATTACACACGCCTCTGGCGTCACGGCCGCATCACACACACCTCTGGTCTCACGGCCTCCTCACACACACCCCTGGCGTCACGGCTTCATCACACACCCTTCTGGCGTCACGGCCTCATCACACACACCTCTGGCGTCACGGCCTCATCACACACACCTCTGACGTCACTGCCTCATCACACACCCCTCTGGCCTCACGGCCTCGTCACACGCGCATGAATACACTAGAAAGTGCGGCACCGACGTGTTTGCTAGAAAGTGGGTTAACGTGATCAGAAGTGACGGCAGCAGATACACCTCAACAGATTAGCTGAGCAATTTAAATTTCGTCCCAGTTTATACTTCCTTATTTGTTTATACCATTAACAGATTCAAGTTATATGAATGAATAGTTCGTACCTGATCCTACTTTACATGCATAGATATATGTCTTTTGCCACACGAAAGGAAACTTAATTATAAGTGATATAAGTTTCGTACCTGGATATCAGGCCTCGGGGTGTAATATAAGTTGGTAGGATAGGTTTCTGGAATAAGAGAATCCAACAGTGGCTGAGGTCGTCCAATAACTGCTGACGTGAATGTAGTTACATTTGATTTACGTCTCTTGTTGCCATAACAAATATACACACACCTTTCATAAATATCTTACGTACCGCCCGTATTGCAAAAACTGCAATGTTATTCCCGCACCAAATGCATAGCGTCCACTTTTTGTTTCGTATGACAATTAGTTTCGTACACATACCGTGGTTGCCCATTGTGGGAAAGGCGGGGACACCTGGCATGTTACGTCCGATGGCGTCAGCCACGTAGATCGTGGCGTTCAGCTGACCTTGTTGTGTCTCCATCCAAGTCAAGTGAGGGGGGTTGTCACCTGGCAAAGGCACATAACCGTAGATGATATATCTGTCAGCGACAGAAAATGATCATGTGTTGGCAGATGGACCTAGTACATAGATTGATGTCCCGTTCTTTTGCACTATGGTGAATAGTGTTATTAAATGACAACGTTTTCAAGGAAAACCTTAACTCTGTAAGTTGCATCGTACATTTGTTTACACGGTACGATCATATCCTTTAAGAGTCTTAACAAGCAGGGGCGGATCCAGGGGGGGGGGGCGACCCGGCCCCGCCCCCCCCCCCTTTTTAGGTCCGAAATGTATACAATTTAACGTGAAAAAAAACCGAATGAAAACCGAATAAAAAACCGAAACCGCCCCCCGCCCCCCCCCCCTTTCCAGCATATCTGGATCCGACCTTGAAACCGGTCCCCCTATCCAGGTAATCTGGATCTGCCCTTGACAAGGGTCGAAGCATCAGTTTGTCAAACTTTCACACGGTCAAACACGTACCAAGCGACTCAACAATTATCACTACCGCCACATGGCGAAAATACCATTGGAACATCATTCCTCACGTCATGCATACAAGCCACACATAGGTTCAAAACCGTCATAATGCAAAACAATATCAACGTGATCATCTCAATGCTGATTGGCTAAAATACTCGACATCGAATAGTTGACTATTCCCAAATCGTGAAGTTGATCGAAACTTTACAACATGCCGGCCCCACAATTGCACAGTTGATCGAAAAAATTCATTTATTGCAATGACCTTCACAACGTATTGCATCGTGTGAACAGGGCATTAGTAACAGGCAATGTGCAATGGCATGGTATAATCCATAAATGTGATCCCTGGTTCCTACCTGTGTACATCAGGTAGTCGGGAGTCATGTTGTACATGAAGCTGAGGTATAGTTCCAGTGTGCGTGGAGGAGGGTTACAGGAGTAGTCCCCCCATTCACCGGCATGACCCTGAAACAATTAATTAATGAAGAGGCTATTATCATAGTGTCATTCTATCTAAAGACAACGATTGTTATCTAAAAGTCATACTCAGACCTTAATAAGACATTTTCTTTTTGAATATTGTTTCTTGCCAAACTCAATTTAAAAAAAAACATGTTACAGACTTAACTTAATATTGCGTACTATTGCAAAAACATGCGTCAATTCTGTTTGTCACACGTTCATGTTGGTGTTTTTTTTTCTTGTAATACACATTTTAGGGGGTCTTGGATATGGGCGAATTTCAGAATATTCACACCGGTACTTTGCCATGGCTTCGACTTGATCAATGCTTCTAAAGAAACGCTGGATTGGAAGAGATTGTTGTTTCGAGCTGCATTAATTCCCCCCCCCACCACCCATCCCCTCCTCCACTGCCTTCGCTAGTGAGCGAATCAGACGAGTATATGAGTTTAACGGACTCACAGTTCCATTCCATTCCTCGTGACAACACGTGGGTAGGTAGCAGTCAGTGGCAGCACCCTGAAAAGAGATTCTGGAATGTATGCCAACAAAATGTCATTGACCACATTTTGATTACTTCTGTTATATTATAGGGTACGGTGCACGCATTTATTTCGAAGAGGGCTCCTTAAACCTTGGCATGACCGCTACCATATCAAGCACAAGTCGGCATTATGGTACTGACCGTGAAGTAATCTTTGTCCACGTGAATATCGGTCAAATGCACGACTTTTATGGCATCCGCCAACGGTATGGTCTTCGTGTACTGCCGCCGGGGGGCGCGCCGAGCGGTGGCGTCAGAATCCCGGATGGCGAAGGGTTCGCCGATAGGTGGCGCCACTTCATCCGAGTCGCACTCATTCCACCTCCAGCAGATGGCGTCGTTGTCAAGATCGGTGGTGTTGAGTACGTAATATAACTGAAACAGATGTAGAGACAAGTGAAAGTATTACGGTTGCTTGCGTGTATTTCTATCTCCTTAGTTTCACATATAATACATTTTTCACTTCAGTTACATGTATTTATATTTTCGTTTGATTTCAGCACATTTCAGGAAATTCCTGTATGTGTTAATCGCTCGAGCAATCACTCAGAGCATTGGGTTATCGTCAGGTTATCATTGCACAGCTGAACCTGACAAAGCCTCATGCACCATTCCGTCTTATAAATGGCGTCTCTCAAGGTTGATCATTTTACGCCATTGCCCGATTGGGCCTATTACTTTGTTTTGTATTTGACTTATAACATAGTTGTAGGCACTAAAAGTTACGATGTTGCGATAATGATAAAGACTGGTCTACGTGTGTGGCTGTCAATTCTGACCTGCCTTGTCAATTCTGACTCGACATGTATATACATAAGAAAAGTATTTTTTTGTCCAGTCACGCAGTGGCAACTTATTCCTCACTGGCTTGTTTTACTGTCATATGAATGTATCCTTAACTCATAATCCAATGTAGTTGATGAAATACACTAACCTAACTAGATGTGCGTAATGACAATATCTATGGTGTATGTGAAAATAAACGCTCTCCATCCAATCAGAAACTACAATATTCAGTTAAATTTGATATTATATTACTCATTTAACTATAGTTAAATAATAAATAAGAATAAATACGTAGCAAAATGATTAATGTTACATAAGTTATAGATGTTGACCCTGATACCAACAGCAGTCTCGATGAAAATGGGAAGCATTTATTTTTATTTTCCTCCTCCTTCCGGTCAGAATTGACAAGGAGGTCAGAATCGACAACACCATACGTGGGGTCCGAAGTTATCGATGGCGTCCTCGAAGACCACGTTGGGACGCCAGCCCTCACTGAGGGCAACTGGATAGCAGAGGTCAATGGCAAGGTCACGTATGTCGTCGAAGGTCACGCCGTCGGCGATCAGACCTTGCAGCAAGCCAATGACAGTCTGTACGGAAGAGAAACAGACAAAAATGTTGAGCCATGTGCCGAGGTTAGGACAGCATACTCCCCTCCCCCCCCCCCCCCCCACCACCACCACCACCGCCACCACCCCATGGTATTATTAGGCGTAAAATTCGAATTTGAAACTTGCATGCAAAAAATTGGTTACTGCATGCATGGTCATAATCAAACATCTTGTCGGATATTTATTAGCTGAGACACATTATCGTAGATGACTTAGAAACTTTAACTTAGCATGTACCCGTCACTGTGAGTGCGCAATGTGAAAAATTTAAGGGGAAATATATAAACAACGGAACTAAACTCCGTTATGCTAATCTAATCGCAGCCATAATTTTGCAAACAAAACGATTATATTACTAGATATATTACAGAAGCATTTAGTATTATTACACATGCTTGTCGATATAAGAAACGGCTGCGTAAGAAACGTGTACATTTCAAAAATACCAGCAATTCGGTATTGTCTTTATTCACTTCAATCTGTCATCACCAATCCTGGTTAAGTCATGACATTCCATGCTTGAATAATTCCGACAGTTTTCTGTATCGGGAAAAATGTGCAATTTATCAAGCTCCGCACATTGTTTACGATTGCTCCAGCAACCAAGAAATGAAATACTATACGAATATGCCCTTGACCCAGTAACAATGAGCGTCTCCTCTTCCACGAATCTCCTCACACCCTATCCTCCCTGGTACAGTGGTAGGTGCACCCGATGCACATTAATGTATCCTGTGCCCGGTCCCAGGGTCCTGATCTGGGGCATTCATTCTTCCTACCTGGTCCTCTCATCGTCCGTTTGGCCGTGTGTTCATATAAGTGGCCTAAACCACCAATTAATTTCTTTCCGCACACCAACACTGCCCCCGACTAACGGGCCCCATGGCCGTTATTCCATGTGGGGGTCTGGAAGGGGTAAATGGCGGCACAGGCAAATTTGAAAAATCGACATTCGACATTGACCCCCAAACTCCGATATTGAGGCTCTAAAAAAGCGACATCGACACAGATTTGTGAAAAGACGACACTGAACTTGGCCAAAAAGCGACCCGGAACGTCGTGGACACTGGACACTAAACCCTCCCTTCCAGACCCCTCCATGTTACGCGAATTATCAACAGCACCAAACTTTGATCCGGAGATCCAATAATCGGGATACGTGTGGAGCACGACATAATCAACTCACCAAGCATCCCTGGCATCCCGAAGAGACGTTACTGATCTCGGACATCCAGCTCCAGGCCTCATCCTCCAGGATCAGCCTTGCGTCCGGATCCAGGGGAGCGTTCTGCACCGTGTAGGTCGTGATCCAGTCAGCCTGCTGACCCACCTGGCGGTAGATCCTGGTCATGGCATCCTCCCAGTGACAGTCCGACGTGTCCCTCCCCCAGGTCCGGCAAATGGCGACGAAGGTTATGGCCAGGAGGAGGTAAGAGCGACCCGCCATGTTGGTGGTGTACCTGGCTGGGTTTGACGGTGTGGCACGGGATCGCTGCCTGGCTGGGTGACTGGTTGGGTGGTGCGCGCGCTATCGGGGGTCAGGTGACCGCTGCCCATGGCAGACGGGAATTGGGGTCACAGGTCAAGATAACCTACTGCAATTCAGTGGTGAACAAGTTGGTGTTGTTGTTTGTTTGGTGTTGTTTATCATAACATGAACAGGTTTGAAATAATGCAGATTGATAAACCGCTGCGTCTTTTTCCTATGATAGATGGTATACTTTACCTAACATATTATTTGTTGTTATAGTGTACAGTACTTAATGTGAATGAATTTGAACGTTAGTTATTAACAACATGACAAGCCATATAAAAAACGGTTTCAACACTACTACTTAGAGACCAGCGACTTAATCTTAGAGACTAGATGAATTTACTCATGAGCAGCCATGTATCCGCTGACAACTCTGTCGACACCCTGCTCACGACAGACACTGAGACAGTGACTCAGACGGCAGACACAGACACAGTCTCTGAGTCATTCACACTGGGCCTCATCCCCCCCCACCCTCCACTGATTTGCTGTGCCTGTGGCTGAACTGTGAGACAAGATACTTTATACTGAGATAAAATTTGTAGCAGCAATTATCAGATTATAGTAGTCCTGCAGGCAAGCCGCTGTGGCTACCGCCAACAGCGTCTTGCTTCCAAGCCCATCCCACTCATTAGCAGAGCGAAGCGACGAGAACACCCGGGACACATTGTACAGCGCTCTCTTACCAATATAACATGTAGGAAAAGGTATTAGCATCTAATTTTACTCGGTAGAATTGTTGTCAGACGTTCTGAAGCGCGAGAAACCACAACTTTGCACCAGTAACAACTAAAAAAGGAATCAAGCTCCACCATGTTTGCAGTTGCACTTTCTGCCGAGAAGCGGTACGCGCTAACATACAAATTGTATATTAGCCGTAACTGAAAGAGACTCCTCGCTGGCTTCGTGCCGCGGGATCCCTCAGCGTAATGAATAGTATGGAGGGGGTTGATGGGGTACCCGCCCAAATGTAACCAAAATTCTAGACATTCTCTTCTAATGTTGATTTATATATGAAATGTCATATGCATACCTGTGATAATGTGTAGCATAAATACTGATATCCTATTTTGATGGATGTTATATATGTTTTAATTTTTGTAAGAACGGCTAACATTCGATATCAAATCTCGCGCTGACAAAGAGGCCATGACGAAGCGAAAAAATTCAACGACCAATTTCAGACCTCACGGTAGCACCTCTACGTCATCTTGCAGGCATAATGAGAACCTCGTGAGAACTGTCATGGCAGACAGAATGATGTGAAATAAAAAGCTTGGAAAGGAATCGGAATTGTACAGTCTGTGCGTGAGTTTAACCTTTATAAGACCTACCCCACATTAGAAATAAGAATGAAGAAGATATTAAGTATTTCGAGTTAGCGGAAGGGATGCTTGTTATGCTTGTGGCGATGTCATGTGCCGTTTTGCACAGCAAACGTGCGCTTGTTGGTATGACCTTACACAGCTCTCTGCTTGTAATGGTCATGTATGGCTAATGAAATGTGGGTTTTGTGGATTTACTTTTTTTTAGGAATATTTTATTTCTAATGTTGTCTTTTGATTAAAAATTGCCCCCCTCCCGCGGGAATAAAGGTACCTGACGGTTGGAGCGGAATCATTTGCTACTTTTCTGGCATTTTCCAAAGGTGGATGCTCATCTTAAACGTTAATTCCCCATTCGTTTCCGAGGGAGTGGAATATAACTGATGCCGCCCAAAACCCACATATTAGTGAGAGCAGGGGCTGACACAGGGGCTAGAGTCTTCACCCATACGCTTTTCTGAAATGTCCCTAAGCAGCAATGAATGTGGTGCTCCCCAGCTATTTGTACTGGATCCCCTACTTTGTTGGTATCAAGCTCAGGAGGTGGGGAAAGGGAGTGGGCATGGGTGGGGGGGGGGGGGGGCGCAAGACTGACAAGCGTAACTTTGGTATACGGCGGAAGCTGAAATTACATGCTCCTCGCATTGAACCAAGAATTGCACAAACAACTTTACCATTGGCTGTTACCATTGGCCCGTGCATGTTTCACTGTCACTGTGACGAGCCGGGGCCGGAGCCGCTGCTGGACTCTGGGAGGGAGGGGGTACTTAATTCATTGCTTGGTTTCGGGGGGGGGGTCTGGTAAAGCCCCCCCCCCATCATCCGCTCGGCCGAGGTTTTACCCCTGAAATTCGCTCGGTTGGGGCGTTTTAATTTTTCGCGGCAACCCGTCTGTGAACGTACATTTTCAGAGCCCCCCCCCCCCGCCTCAACCTGGTCAGAAGTTTTTAAACATTGGCTCTATAAGGATATCTTTTTCATCACAAATATCCACTCTCTCAGGCATCAAGGCACCCCACAGACCAACTTTATATACGAGGCCTCCCCACCCCAGGCTGCCGGGTTACTGACGTTTTAAATTATTCCGAGATCCATACCCCTCCCACTGTCAATCGCTCGGTGAGATGGTCTTGAATGCAAATTAAACATCAGTGGAACGCTGAAAGAACTGCCCCTTAAGTTGTGCTTTCAAAGATTTTAATGCAACGATATCACTGATCTGGTAAATTCAGACCATTTGAAACAAAAAACCGTTAAACTACCATGACATGCTGTTGGAGGTGATATAAATTCCGTACTTTACATTTCCCAACCAAAAATATATGTGTGCCCAACGATTATTTCTTCCGGTTAGTGTGAACCCGAATCAAAACATGGTGCCCGCGGCAGCCAAAAAAGCTCAGAAATCACACAGCAGATGGAAAAGTTATCAAAACGCAAGCATCAAGCAACGTCATATCCCAAATTGGTAACAAATCAACAGAGAATAGGTTACTTTATGTAAATATGTAGTTCATTGCTAAATATCGAGGTGAAAAAGTAGTTTTGTGACCGTGTAAAGGCCGACCAGATTTCGGGGCGCGATTCTGCTAATGGAAAGAGATTGCTAGGAGATGTGACGTAGTTCCGCGACTGGACCCATATCGGAGCGGACTACGTTACATCTATGGAACTACAATTACAGGAATATAGCTCTTCATACGAGTGTGTATGAATAAGCTGGTTTGCTATTCGTACATCATCAATCATGTGACTGCTACTCCACCCCCATCTGCGGCCCCTTAATATGCTGGCCGATCCATATCCCCACTACTACTTTCCCAGTCAACCTTGATACTTTAGCAACCGTATGCTCCCCCCCCCCCCCTTCTATGAACAGGATCCCCCCTGTCAGTACCCCATTAATTATCTGCTACCTCCTGGCCGGCTGGCACAGATTGTACACACGGCCCAGTTTTCCAGCCGCACCCTTACACTGTGAAGTCAGGTGTACAATATCTGGGACTCACTGTAACAACCGTTAGGATGAGACTGATCCAGCTCAGTGGTTTGAGGCTAGCGATGCCAAAAACAATACAGCGATTTGGCGCTAACCGTAACCTCAAAACGTATAGCATACAACTATATCTGTACAACTATATCACGTCAGTCTTAACCTCATCCTACAATATTTTCCTAAGATTCAGAGTCTTTGATGCAGATCTTTTGCCCTCTTATCCATGATTGCATCAGCATTCAGTCTAACAAAGTTGCTAGGCTTATATGCTGATTATGGTTTCTTCAGCTCTGTGCCTTTAAATTGCATCGACAATCTGATCCTTAGATCAGCATTTTGATTGCTAGCCTTCTTCTAGCCATTGTCTGCATGTACACAAAAGGTGTGAATAACAATGTTGCGCTCTTAGACATCGGCTCATTAACAACCAGTCAGATTAGCGGAATGTGTTGTTCAGAGCCAATCGGGTCGACTGCCACGCCGCGGCGGGAGTCGTAGAATAGAGAGATGTATAATGCAGGGACCACTGTACTACTAATACAAAACATTACTGCTAGGCCATTACAGAGAGGCAGGCATCGGGGGGGTCATATGTGTAGATGACGGGACTAGCATATAGGAGGCTGAGTGGGGTCAGCATGCTTCATACCAAATTCACCTGTAAATATATATGATTTTTGCACTAGTCTTAAGCTATTGGGTTGTTGTACCCATACTGTAGACCCATTTCTTATAGTTTGCGGAACACTGCCTGTGAAAGGCGCTTGTTAACAAGGATGAATAATAAAATAAAACCTATAAATAGGACCCATAGTGAAGTTAAATCAACTTTAAATCTTTTCCGCCAACCAATGTTTTTCTGGTCTTCAGTATTACAGGGTTGGATGGTCCAAAGCAAGCTTTACCGCTTGTTATTGGCTTGCTGCCAAAGAAAGACCTCTATCACTATAATGGTTGGGACTGTAGCATTACGGGGAATTGCTAAATATATTGTAGGATTACTGTTGAAATTTGTTGTAATGAATTAACAGGTTTTAAATATTGACATGTATATTTACATCATCTATTCTGTCAACTCACTCTAAACTTAGGTTCATACTTTATTTATACTATATTCCTTAATGACGCATACCTATGTTTCTCTTTTTGGTCAGGATGAGGAAAGGCGAGAGATTTCTCTCACCACCTTTGGATTCCTCAAGGGAGGTTACCTTCAGGTGTATGTCAGAGGCTTTCAAGTCTTGGTCACGGATATGCAGAAGACAACACAAACTGCAAGTGTAAGAAAATTCTCATCTGAGACTGTAGAACCTGATAATATTTATTGGTATTTTTTTTTCATTATGGTCCCTTACATATATATAGGTATATGTTCTTAGTCAGGTTAGTTTTTATTTAAACTAATTTCCTGGACAGTTATGTTTAGATCCGAGCTAAGTTTTGCAACCATTAAACTCTGTATATTCCAGCGTATGGTGATAATTGTCTTGCCTTTAAGCTTTCCAATGGTCATTATTTGTGACGGGTAAGTTACTCAGCTGTGTCATGTTTCTTTCAGTTGGGATTTACTCTTGACAAGACGGTAAGTTCTGGCATCACACCATATTTTGTGAGTAGACCATCAGACATATTGATGACAAACAGCATTGTTTATTTATATGCACTGCATCAGCTCCCTAACACAAAACCTTCATGAAATTTGGTCTAGGAAAAAGATTTCCAAGCAGATTTGTCTATATATTTAATTTTTGTAGGACATTGTATAACTACTGCCATTTATATTTATCTTCTATCATATCCGATTTGGCCTGGAGGTGAATTGCTCTGATAGGTGTCACCATTATTTATGAACCTTATTTATTGGCCAGTATCTATATAACAGCCGCTAAGTACACAAGTATTAACGTTATATGGATGTGTTTTCACTTGGTTCAGAATACATGTACATGGCAGTAATCCCCCACATCGCATGGTCCTATCATCCCACTTGTATAGTAGCTGGTCATGTTCCTTTACAAAGCTCCCGGGAATCGCTGAGGTCAGGCAGTATCGCAGCTATGTTTGGTGCGAGAAAAACAAACACACGATGATAGGTTGAAATAGGGGTTTATTCAAAACCCATAAAAGGGGGTATCGGGTTACGCAACGGCGTGGCCTATGGCCAGACACCAGGCCTTACTGATATTACGTTGGCCACGCCGCCGTTGACAAAGGAGAGCGCGGTCACATCGAATGTACAGCAGTCTACGATATGAGATGTATTATAAGCCGCGCAACGATAGCCCGATACCCGGAATTGGCGTCACTGCGGGAGATACCCCCGTCAGTGGCGTATCGTTAGATCGATACGGAATATAATAATACCCGCGGATTGCGCTTATTACGCAACCGTTAATTAACAAACAATATCCGCAAATTGCGCTTATTACGCAACCGTTAATTAACAAACAATATCCGCGAATTGCGCTTATTACATAACCGGTATATGACAAAAGAATTCCCGCAAACTGCGAGGAGTAAATGACTAGTTACGTAACATTTACAGACTAATACAATTCCCGCAAAATGCGGTGACAAGATGACTGAGTACGTAACAGTTACGAATACCGATAGATGTCGCAAAATGCAGTAAGGTTCTAATGAACCGTATATGTATTTATACCCGTTGACTTAGAACAAGAGAGATCGTGCTAATCTAAGCAGGCCTCGATAACATGACGTAACGATTATGCTAGAACATTACAATATTATGCGGTGACCGCACCAAAGGTGGGGCTGGAAAAACCACCTGTGGGAGGGAGGGAGGGATTTCGTAGAACCGCAAAATAGTTTTTACCTTGCAAAGATGGCCGACCGGAAAGAAATAGTAAGGTGCGTGCGCACTGCAAGTAAGGCCGGAGTAAACATCACGTGAGCGTTGACCCCACACACAAACATAACGCGCCCCTGCAAGGTGTGCTGGTCTGCCCGCCAGGTCCTACGCGGTCATAGCGACCCGTGTACGACAGACTAGAAGAGCATTCCAGGGGCTGTATAAAACAGATTTACTGCGTGAAATCTGACATTTATAAAGCTCCCTAGAATCGCTGAGGTCAGGCAGTATCGCAGCTATGTTTGGTGCGAGAAAAACAAACACACGATGATAGGTTGAAATAGGGGTTTATTCAAAACCCATAAAAGGGGGTATCGGGTTACGCAACGGCGTGGCCTATGGCCAGACACCAGGCCTTACTGATATTACGTTGGCCACGCCGCCGTTGACAAAGGAGAGCGCGGTCACATCGAATGTACAGCAGTCTACGATATGAGATGTATTATAAGCCGCGCAACGATAGCCCGATACCCGGAATTGGCGTCACTGCGGGAGATACCCCCGTCAGTGGCGTATCGTTAGATCGATACGGAATATAATAATACCCGCGGATTGCGCTTATTACGCAACCGTTAATTAACAAACAATATCCGCAAATTGCGCTTATTACGCAACCGTTAATTAACAAACAATATCCGCGAATTGCGCTTATTACATAACCGGTATATGACAAAAGAATTCCCGCAAACTGCGAGGAGTAAATGACTAGTTACGTAACATTTACAGACTAATACAATTCCCGCAAAATGCGGTGACAAGATGACTGAGTACGTAACAGTTACGAATACCGATAGATGTCGCAAAATGCAGTAAGGTTCTAATGAACCGTATATGTATTTATACCCGTTGACTTAGAACAAGAGAGGTCGTGCTAATCTAAGCAGGCCTCGATAACATGACGTAACGATTATGCTAGAACATTACAATATTATGCGGTGACCGCACCAAAGGTGGGGCTGGAAAAACCACCCCATATGACCCACCCAAGATACTGCCTGTTAGTCCGGAGCATAACTAAAAGGAACTGAACTATTCGTGAGTCTGAATGTAGCGTAAGCTCCCGGTAGCAGGAGAAGAATACTAGACCCTAATCAAGCGGGCATCGGCTACTCAGCTCAAGCCGTAAGTAGCGGGGTGACCTAGGCCACTCAGCCTAAGCTGAAAGCGGCGGGGTGCAATCTCTGAGTCACGACGGGTTTTGAGCCACTCAGCCTAAGCTGAAAGCGGCAGGGGGGTTTAAGGCCACTCAGCCTAAGCTGAAAGCGGCGGGGGGGTTCAGGGCCACTCAGCCTAAGCTGAAAGCGGCGCGGGGTTTAGGGCCACTCAGCCTAAGCTGAAAGCGGCGGGTGTAATATGTGAGTCACGACGTTTTTAGAGCCACTCAGCCTAAGCTGAAAGCGGCGGCATGGCGAGACGTATGATTAGGTTAGAACCCTGGAAAGAACTACAAGGTAAGGGATGGGATCCGAATGTAGCGACGGTAGGCGTCGGATTTCCATCGACCCATCCGTCGAATCGTATCATCGGGTACTCCCTTGGCGGCGGCCGTGGTCGCTGCCCCGATGCGAAAACTATGTCCCTTGTAGACAGCGGCGGATACGCCCGACCAAGAAAGTGACTGCTGCAGGACGCGTGTAAAGTACTGCCGGGACACGGGAAAACCCCCAGGGAAGATAAATAACGGACCCGGAGAGCGGCCGCGTTGTGTAAGGTAGGCGTCTAAGGCCAGCACTGGGCACAGCGTAGGTTGCGACGTTAGTCGTGACAGTGAGAGGGTAACGGGGGATCCTTTATGATGCTTAAAGGAGGTGAACGTCAAGAGCAATTTTGCATCTGATCTAGCAACATTAGCGAACTGTAGGGTGTGATTCGAGGCGGACGTTGCAAAGGTAATTTCTCCTATTCTAAGGAAGGCGTGGAAGGCTAGCAGATACATGGCTCTGAAAAGAGTTTTGAGAAGAGCTGAGTCCGCAACAACGTCCAGTGACGAAACCAATTTTTTGAGGAGAGTGGGGGTGATGGGAGCGCGGGTGTCACGTGATGGCCGTATTCGGTGCGCCCCTTGCAACATCTTGCGTATAACGAAGGACGCTGTGGGGTCAGGAAGATGTCGAATTTTATGATAATAAGCAATTGCAGATAGGCAGGAGGCGATGGAAGCCGGTGCGAGGCCGCAGGAGAACAGGTAGGATACAAAGGCGGCGATCGATGTTGTGGACGCGGGAAACGGATGGCCCACGTTGAGCGTATGCACCGCGAAATTCGAGAAACGCTGCAGGTTCCTGGTGTACTGCAACCGTGAGTTGTTAGAGAGTGCGCTACGCAACAAGAGAGAAGTCACGTTGCCCAAGGGAGCAGGGACTCGGGGACGGAGGTTGGCTCGGGATGCAGTTGCGGTGCTTGGGCGAATGCCAGAGAGTTCTGAAAACGGGAAAGAGAATAGGCAATAACATTGAGTGTACCGGGGACATGTTTAGCGCGGAACACAATGTTAAATTTCATAGAGGCTACTACGAGTGTGCGGACGAGGCACATGATGTTTGAGTCCCGCGATGTTTGTGAATTTATGATGTACACAACAGCCATGTTATCGCATAGGAAAAGGATGCGATGGTTCTGGAGTAACTGCCCCCATACCCTAATGGCGAGGACGATTGGAAGCAGTTCCTTGATGGTGATGTGATCGTGCCAAGAGGGGGGCCAGCGACCTTGCAGCCAATGTGAGCCGAGTATAGCTGCGAACCCCAACCCAGAAGCATCGCTTTCGAGACGAAGCTCCAGGGAGGAGCACCACTTATTGGGGAGTAGGAAAGGTCGGCCGTTAAAGCTTTCCAAAAATAGTAACCATGCTGCCATATCTTTCCGGGCTTCCGAGGTGAGGGTGATGTGATGATGGGGCTTGGTGACCTTGGCTGTTAGGTCGATAAGACGACGTAGGAAGGCCCGACCCGGAATGACCGCGCGACATGCGAAGGTAAGGTGTCCCACGAGCGACTGTAACTCTTTCAGTGAGATAGTTTTGGATTTGCGATATTTCGCCAGGCGGCTGATGCATGCAACGACCTTATCCCGTGGCAAATAGGCCGACATCGTTGTTGTATCGATGTCGATGCCATGTAAGGTTGCTTTAGTGGTGGGAAGGACCGTTTTGGAATGCTTGATGGGAAAGTTAACTCGTGTAGCGAGTTTGGTGAATGTTTCGATATAAGCAGAACCTAGAGTGGTTTGAGTGGGCGCAAGGAAGATGAAATCATCGAGGATATGGGAGAGCACTTCGACGTGAAATTTGTGGTGCAGAATCCAATGAAGAGAGGTACTAAAAGCTTCGAAAACGGCGCAGCTAATGCTGCAGCCCATTGGTAACATACGGTCGTAGTAGTAGTGACCGTTCCATGTAAACCCAAGGAGGTGATAATCGAGGGGAGACACCGGTAGAATACGAAAAGCGTTTGCGATGTCCACTTTAGCTATCAGACAGTTGCGACCCAGGGTATTGATGAGGGACACCACATGGTCCAGGTCTTCGTAAGACACTCCGCACAGGTCAGCCGGAATACCGTCGTTAACCGATCGACCGCGGGGAAAAGAAAGATTGTGAATGAGACGGAACTGTCCGGCCTCCTTCTTGGGCACGAGACCCAGGGATGAAATAAACATATGAGGTAACGGGGGTTGAGAGAAAGGCCCAGCAATACGATTGTGTTTGAGCTCTTCCGCAAGGAGCTGAGAGACAATCTCTGGGTTTTGGGTGGCGGAAGGATGGTTAGACGGTTCGGCATTAGATATAGCACCGACAAAACCTAGAGAGAAGCCGTGGGTGATGCCGGATATTAGGTAGTCGCGGGCGACTGGGTCGTAACCACGGAGGAGTCCCTTAAGTTCTAGTGGGTTTAGGGGGGAGGGGAGTTGATTGGGAATGGGTCGGAGTGGCCTTAGGGGTTCTGAGGCCACACTTTGTGGCAGGGTGCTTGCCCCCACATTTCTGACAAACGTGCCGGTATCTGCACGTGGGCACCCCACACTTCCCTTGGGAGGAGTAGCGGAAGCACACTCCATCCGTTTTGGCCCGGGCATGGCCGGGGCCTTGCCGAAAGGGCTGACGGGGAGATTGCCAAGCAGAATTGGCGGCGAAGGCATCAAGGAAGAGATCCTGATGTTTTACATCCCAGGGGTGCTGGGTCAAGGCCCGTAGTTTACGAAATTGCTCGTCATAGACTCTCCAGGCGTGACCCCCATGGGACCTTGCAAGGGTACGCACAGTGTCCATGTACTTTAGCATGGCACACGCTTGTGAGGGGTTAGGCTGCAAAGCAATGGACGTATACGGCAAGAACGCGTCTGTCCACTGCTCGATGGAAGAGATGTGGCGATTAGCCTTTTCAGCCATATTCAGAGAGGGAGTCTGGCCGAGTTTGTCGAGAGTGACCATGACGGTTTGAGAGGATGGGCCGAGGAGCAATGCCAATTCAATGTACTGGCCTGCCCAGATTTTGGATTTGATTCGGCCATCAATCAGTGCTCCCAGCGGTACGCCGGGGAGGGCCTGGGCCTGTCTAGGTAGGTGGTCATTACCTTGCAGGCAAGGTTGCAGGAAATCGTCTGCAGGAGAGGATGGGTCAGGGTCGGCTGGGCTGACGGAGGGGAGAGGGGAGCTGGGAGAGCTTGTCTGCGTGGCTTCGCCGCTTGCAGGGGTCTGTTTGGCCAGGTCTTTAACAATCCCAGCCAGGGAGGCTATTTGGTCCTGCATAGCCTCGATGCGGGTAGATATGTCTTGTTGAGGTGGAGGGGCCTCAGGTGATGGTCTCGGGCGCTTGGGTGGCGCTGCCTCGTCCAATCTTGTAGGGGGTCGCCTTGACCGAGGTGGGCGCTGAGAGGGTGGTGGACGATCATCTCTCGCTGGTACTGGTACTGGCCTCTTGCCTCTCGCAGGGACAGGAGCCTTGCCGGCATGAGTGCTAGCGGAATTGGTACGACGAGGCATAGCTGAAAGTAAGACTGACAGCGAAAGGTCAATGTGATAGGATTGTAATTTATCATGCGTAGGTATTCCCTTTACAGCCATGCAACAATGTTATAGCTCAAGGGTATTGATGGCTAATAGTGATGTAGCAACTGACATGTGAGCCCCCAACAGTTGCAGGAAAAAGGCAACTCCAGCGTAGGACAGAGTAAAGGTAGAATAGCTAAAAATGCCAAGGAGTATTGCTACTCAGCATGGGCATAAAGTGCTAAAAGAGTATTGTTATTCCAGTATGGGCACAAAGTGCCAAAAGAGTATTGTTACTCCAGCATGGGCACAAAGTGCCAAATGAGTATTGCTACTCAAGCATGGGCACAAAGTGCCAAAAGAGTATTGCTACTCCAGCATGGGCACAAAGTGCCAAAAGAGTGTTGCTACTCAAGCATGGGCACAGAGTGCCAAAAGAGTATTGCTACTCCAGCGTGGGCACAAAGTGCCAAAAGAGTATTGCTACTCCAGCATGGGCACAAAGTGCCAAAAGAGTATTGCTACTCAGCATAGGCACGGAGTGCCGACGAGTATAACTAAACCTGCATGGGCACAGAGTGCCAAAGAGTGTAGCTACTACAGTGTGGGCCTAAAGTGCCAAGAGTATGGCTACTACAGTGCCACAGTGCTGGCGCTAATTGATAACCTAGTCCAAGCATAGTTAGGTACAGTGTAGTGCTATTGGATGACCGGTCTTGATACATATTACTTCCTGAACTCAGGGAGGGTATTAGTTGCAGCAATAATGGCACCCCGTACACTGGCATAATACTTAGTAAGGGCTTGTTTGGTAAGGTGGGTTCCATCGCACAGGCAAGCCCTCCAATTTGCCCAAATACCTCTGTGGCGCCAGAAAGTAATTGACATATTGTTGGTGCATAACCGTAGCATTGCAGTATTATAGGTAATGACTTTGGCATTGAAGTTCTTTGTAACCTGGGGAGACATGGCTCGAAAGAAAACTTGGGAGATAATCACCCGAGAGACTGAGTATACCGTAACCAGGTGTTCCCCGAATTGGATCACCTGCCTGGCTAAATCCTCAGGGTCGGCCGCACGACACAGATCATTAGATCTTATATCCACAAAAACTATGCGAGGGCTGAGGCTTTGAATCATGTGTAGCTCTTCCCAGAGATGAGACAACTCGATCCCACCGATGCCATGGAAAAAGACCTCGTGTATGGATCTATCCAGGCCAAGGCATGCGTCCTTTTGGAGCGCAAATTCACAAAGGCGACGAGTGAAAGAGTGCCCCAAAATAAGAGTGGACACATGAGGAGACGATATTTCGTGAGATCTAGGATGGACAGAGTCAGATTTAGGTTCCATACCGTCCTGGTTGTATAGCGGGATAAAATGAAAGTGGTTGGTCGCGATTGTGGGACATGAGCGGCGGTTGTTGAACTTAAATTTCGTAGAACCGCAAAATAGTTTTTACCTTGCAAAGATGGCCGACCGGAAAGAAATAGTAAGGTGCGTGCGCACTGCAAGTAAGGCCGGAGTAAACATCACGTGAGCGTTGACCCCACACACAAACATAACGCGCCCCTAACGCGCAAGGTGTGCTGGTCTGCCCGCCAGGTCCTACGCGGTCATAGCGACCCGTGTACGACAGACTAGAAGAGCATTCCAGGGGCTGTATAAAACAGATTTACTGCGTGAAATCTGACATTTAATTTCAAATCCTGTATTGTCCTGATGCAACTTGTGATATTAATCATTGGTTGACTTTGTTTCAGGAAAACAAGCCGGGCAAATGCATTTTAAGTCCGGAGCAAATTGCAGACAAAAGTGTCTCAGTGATATTTATGAGACTGGACCTGCAAAACAAGAAGTAAGGGGAACTTGCTGAGTCATTACAGAAATGTATCTTGGAATTTGTTTATGTTAGTGTAATTGTTTATAAATACATCGTCAGACTTCTTCGTTTCTGATGTATATACATATGCGACGGTCTTAATCTACCTCAAGTCTCCTGTTTGCATAATGTCCGACAGTAACGATAACCATACGATTCAACCCAAAAACTGCCTTGATCTATTTTAGGTTGATGTTGGAACGGAAGGGAGAAGACTTCGAAAATCTGAGTCTGAGCAGTGAGCTGCGGGATTTGTCGTGGCCGGGCAGCCAGGGTCCGGAGCTGCAGACTAATAGCGCTACCAACGGCACGGTGCGGCGGCGGCGGAGTGCGCTAAGCGACTCGTACCTCATGGAGGGTCTGAGGCGGCGACGGGACTCGGAGAGTAGGTGGCGGGGTGGGGGTGCGGCGGCGGCGTGACTCGGAAGGTAGGTGGGGTGGGGGGGTGCGGCGGCGGCGGAGTGCGCTAAGCGACTCGTACCTCATGGAGGGTCCGAGGCGGCGGCGACGGGACTCGGAGAGTAGGAGGGGGGGGGGGTGGGGGTGCGGCGGCGGCGTGACTCGGAGGGTAGGTGGGGGGTGGGGGGGCGGCGGCGGCGGAGTGCGCTAAGCGACTCGTACCTCATGGAGGGTCTGAGGCGGCGGCGGCGTGACTCGGAGGGTAGGTGGGGGGGGGGGATACGGCGGCGGGGGAGTGCGCTAAGCGACTCGTACCTCATGGAGGGTCCGAGGCGGCGGCGACGGGACTCGGAGGGTAGGTGGGGGGGGGGGAGGGGGGGGCGGCGGCCGCGGCGGAGTGCGCTAAGCGACTCGTACCTCATGGAGGGTCCGAGGCGGCGCCGACGGGACTCGGAGGGTAGGTGGGGGGGGGGGTGCGGCGGCCGCGGCGGAGTGCGCTAAGCGACTCGTACCTCATGGAGGGTCCGAGGCGGCGCCGACGGGACTCGGAGGGTAGGTGGGGGGGGGGGGGGTGCGGCGGCCGCGGCGGAGTGCGCTAAGCGACTCGTACCTCATGGAGAGTCTGAGGCGGCGGAGTGCGCTAAGCGACTCGTACCTCATGGAGGGTCTGAGGCGGCGGCGACGGGACTCGGAGGGTAGGTGGGTGGGGGGTGGGGGTGCGGCGGCAGCGGAGTGCGCTAAGCGACTCGTACCTCATGGAGAGTCTGACGCGGCGGCGTGACGCGGAGGGTAGGTGGGGGGGGGGGGGGTGGAGGGTCCGAGGCGGCGGCGGCGTGACTCTGAGAGTAGATGGCGGGGGGGGGGGGGTGCGGCGGCGGCGTAAATCGGAGGGTAGGTGGGGGGGTGGAGGTGCGGCGGCGGCGGCGGCGGCGGCGTGACTCGGATAGTAGGTGGGGCCGTGGGGTGGTGCGGCGGCGGCGGAGTGCGCTAAGCGACTCGTACCTCATGGAGGGTCTGAGGC